>VSDK01029286.1:232572-270777 GCA_009767595.1 Symbiodinium kawagutii | reverse complement strand
GACGCTCTTATATCTTATGCTTTGCCTGCAACAATGCCAACATGTGCATAAAAACAATCATGTGACTTGTGAAACTGTGTGATTAATCAAGAGAGAAGACACATCAAGACTGATCTGTTTGTGCACCTATGCAAAAATATATGTATATTTATACATATATGTATATTTCAATACATATACAACATTTGCATGTTTTTACATCCGCACGTGCGTTCAATTTTCCATGCATGGGTGTCTAGATAAATGCAAACTTGACATAAATCCTCCATTTTGCCTGACTAACATTCCACTACATAAAATCAGTAGCTAGTTTCTGACTACCTAATTCTTACAGATTTCTCAACACTCACAGTCACTTCTGCGTGTCTGATTCGTCGTGGCAGCGAGAAAGAGCTTCCCTTCTGAGGCGAACAAGTCGGTGTATCCCAATCTCTTTTGGTTCAACGAGACGTACAAGTTTCTCGGCTCGAGCTGGCAGCACTGCACTCGGGTCCTGAGTTCTTGTTTGAACAGTAGTGATCACTTCAGATATTAGAAAATGGATGAAAATGGCCGGGACAATGCTCAGAACAACCAGCAACAGTAGCTGGTTACTGGTTTCAAGATCCTTTGGTTTACTTTCAACCATGCCAGTTTGGAACGTCTTCGCCCAGCAGATTCTTGGGATCGCGGATCGCCCCTCTACCATTGCACACTGAAAACAAGTTGTAGACATGTCTTGCAGCATTCCACAAGATCGCCCCAGAGGACCTTGTCACAGATGTACTGGCCAAATGTTCTTACACATGAAGGTACAGAGGCGAAAAAGGGATATGTGAATCATGGTCGATCCTAGAGTCAAGCAGCCTGTGCGTGCGCTTAATACCGCATGAGTTATCAACCTAAATTGAAACGCGGCTTTGCTACAAGCGTTGGGGGTCACCATTGTAGTCACCAGGGAACCCCCAAGGACAGCCCTGGTTCTGGGGTTGCTGTGGTGCCGCCAGGGATGCGCCTCCTTTGAGCTTCAAACTCATCCTGAAAGTGCTACCTTTGAGCGTCACCATGGCGGCAGTGGGCCTCCTCGAGTGGCCAGGCAGATCGTGAAGCAAACCATGCATGAAATCAGCAACAGGAACCATCCATGAACCATGGATCATTCACCTGGAAATGAACATCAATGAACCATGAATCATAGCCACTAATTCCACCTTGTGGAGCCATTTTTGAGAATCATTCATCAACCACAGGAAGCATGTTTAACCTAGCCATTGTGAACCTTGAAGCTAGAAGTGCCAATGAGCCGACCCGCGATGAAATGAAAAATTGACCATCAACTAATGGCATGAACGATCAGTAGCCATCAAATTTAGTCATAGATTGAGTCAAAGTGGGTGTTCTGAATCATAGTTAAGAAACAAATCATCAATCACCATCAACCATCATCCTTAAAGCCATGAACAGTGGATGGTTTCTGCTCGCACCATTTTTCGCTGTTTGGTCAAACGTTGGATCTTCAGATCCTTGCAGCACTTTCTCCCACGGCTCAGCCATCTGGGAGCTCAGGTCGCTCATGACCCTCAACTTGATCGATGAGATCACGAAAACCAAGGGCAATCCGAAGCGCGAATGTCTGGGCCAAGGAGCGATTCCGGCCGGGTCTGTTGCATTCTTCAGCAACAATTGAAGGGTAATCCATAAACCAAGTCGCCGTAGTTCCCCAGAGGTTTCAGCTCATGTCCTTATTGGCAGATCAAACACGCTGCCGCTGCCCCAGCCACTGTTTGGTTCGTGTTTCAACTGATCAATCCACCTCCTTCCTTGCCAAGCAGCGTCAAGTGAAGATTGTGCAGCCTTGATTTGGAGGTAGTCAACTATCCATTGAGGACAGCAAAGTAGTGAGCTCATCATGATGTTTCTCGGTGGTAGCTCTCGTCGCTCCACTGAAGCAGGGGCCAGGCATGTGTCCCATAGTTTCCTGTGCGGCGCTCTGCGAGCTTGCCACTTGGAACTCTGCAGAATCAAATGGCAGGTCCACCAAAGAATTGAAAACAGAAAACATGTGAGCTCTCCATCACTGGCATCTCCATTTCAACTCCTTGCTTGAGCTGCTTACTTGGTTGTTTGGTCACATTGGCTGGGTTATGTTTAGTAGGGTGGGTTGGTTCACCTCAATTTTCGGGCATGGTAGAGCTTCAGGGATAGATGGGTTTCTGGGGCCTACAGGGTTGCCCAGCAGAATGCCAAAGGCGCCCAGGAGATTCTGAACTGTACCTAGAAAGATAAGGTTGATCATGATTGATCTCAAAATCATCACCTGGGAATCTCTGAAAACAGCCCCCTGTTGGTTTGCCTATGAATGATTATTCATGCCTATGAATGATTATTAATGGACGGTTGGTAGCCATCATGTACGGACAACCCCGCATGCTCGAAGGGTAAGAGCCCCTGGTCGCAGGACTCGCCAACCTCATTTGTGGCGCTTTCGGGGGCATGGGCGGCTGCGCAATGATTGGACAGAGTCTTGACGAGGGACAGCTGTTGAGCCCCGTACCCGGCCCATACTGGTGGTGGTGCCCCGAACCAAAATCAACCAGCGCAGTGAGAACTTACACTGAAGCAGCACGCTGGGTTAGCACCATGGGAAGATCTAGCAAATTGATGCAATTTGGAAATTACGAAAGTACTCGCTCGAACCATCTCGAACCTCGGTGTACAGATAGATATTAATATTCTTGCTTACTTATGTCACTTGGTATAGATCAAATGCTCACACGTCGGGACTCCAGATTGGGCCGCAACTATCTCTTGCTGGTGGTTTCAAATATGTTTTAAAACAATTCAGCAAAACTCAGGAGGACCATAGTATGTTTCGGATGGGTTATACACCATTCACCAGATAAGCTTGTGTCCCCAGTTGACTACCGCCTTGGGTAAGAAACGAACGCGATCGTCTGTGAACCTCAGTGATCGAATCGCTGGTTGACAGGTCTATGATCAACATCGGCTCTGGAGCTCGCACCCGGGTCTCTTCCTTCATTGCAGGCGTGCTGTTCACCAGAGCTTTTGGGTCATCGACCCGTTTGGGATGATCATCATACACCCTCCATCATCCTCCATGTCCTGGATACTATGGCCGCAACCATCATGGTTTCTAGCATCCAACCTAAGAACCTGCAGTTGAAGAGCTCGAAAGAGTTTATCGGAAACCATATTTTGCTAGCATCCTGGTGTGTTACAGTATGATTTGATCGCTTTGGTTGGTTGAAGGACCCCAAACATTCTCTTTGTGTACTGTAGACTTCGTTGCAACTTTGACAAGCGAGACAGACCAAACAGAACCAAAGCATCAATCAGCTTTGTTGCTATATGGCGGTGGGTCAAAACCCTGTACCCCTGGTTCCCCTATCATTAGCCATTGTTTTCCCTACTATTGGTTGGTTATTATCCTCCATTATTGGTTGGTTAATATTGACTCAGCTCGCCATATAGTCCCCTAGCTGATGACAGATCCCCGGCTGGAACGACACATCGAGTTGTGTTCCATAGGGCAGGGCGGGAACGCATCGGAGATGACGTCTGCTCGGCTGCGCCTCAAGAGTTGATGGGGCCATGCTGAACAAGCGGATGGTATCGATGAAGGACAGTCACTGGTTATTGACCCGAACGAGCTGGTAATGGTAGATAAGATATAGTAAATATAAGTGTAAATATAAATATAAATGATATACTAGTATATCATAGCTAAATTGATTTCTAGTTCCTTTCTACCAGTATCATAGCTAAGCTGGTACTGGTAGATATAGCAGTTAAGAAACCACCCCTGGTTTGCCTTGAATAGCTGGTGGTTCATCTTCTCCCCCATGTGGGTGGGTTATTAGTATGGATTGTTTATTCATAGTATGGAATTTCCATTAATAGCCATCATTGACCCCTACAGTTGGTTATTATCCCCCATCGCCAACCAATCTTAATCCATATTTTATATGGCTATGGGTCAATATTAATCAACCAACTAATGGGGGATTTCCACCAACAATAATAGGGAAAACAATGGTTAACAGGGGGGAACCAGGGGTACAGGGTTTTGACCCACAGCCATATAAACCAATTTTTCGTGAAGTATTAGAATAATTCAAGTTTGTTCACATGGGCTTGCGGCTTGCAGGTTTGTTCTTGCTGATCATCGTCCTGGTAGCCTACCCAGGGATTCGGCTGTCACTTGGGTGGATCAGCAGGCCATGAAGGAGATTTTGTTTTGGCAAAGTGATGCAATGCAGAGTGATGGTTGTGTGATCTAAGATCTTTAAACATCTTTGAACAAGGATTTGTTTTCCCATCTGGAAAGTGAAGCCTCCGGGTTGCCCGGATACAAATCTGTCCTCACTTCATTTATGTTGAATAGGGAGCCCACCAAATTTCTTCATTGTTAATTTTGACCCAGATGTTGCTATTGAGACTGGCCCTCAACAAATAAGTGTGTGATATTTCCTGGCCCTCAACAACTCGTGTCGAATGTTTCCTTGTGCGATATCGTTTGCCTCTCCCACGCGGATCGACTGAGGATACCCGTCTCTGCTCTGGTGGGCGTGATGTACCTGGGCTTCAGAGCTGGGTAACGCAGGACAAGCTGAGGTTATTTTCGGAGCCCAGGTTTGGAGCTGACAAATGGCGAGCTGGGTCAATATTAACCAACCAACAATGGTGGTTATTTCCCAGCCAACTATAGGGAAAACAATGGTTAATGGTAGGGGAACCAGGGGTACGGGATTTTGACCCACTGCCAAATTGCAACTTGAACTCCAACTGGTACCGCAAATGTATCAATTGGATACTGGGGTTCACCTTGGATTACAAGAAGCAGGGCTTCCAGAACAACCCAGGGCTTGCTAGATGCTTCTATGAAAACAGATCATCATTTGATGGCCCTGCCCATTGGTCATCACATGTCCCCAGTTTTATCGAACTGTGGGGGACTTAATGTTTGTGGGGCCAAAAGGCCCCGTGGCTTGTCTACCAAACGGGTAGCCAACTTTTCCAAGGGACGGTTGGTTGATGATGGTGCACGAAGTATATAATGTTTTTAATCGCAAATGAGAATGATAAATGATCATTCTACCCACGTTAACCAATACATGGTTCCAAAATTGATTTTGTAATCGATTATCACTTATGTGTATTTTCCCAGTGTTGGCATCCTATTGGGAATCACTTTCGGACTATTTGGATTTTTTTTGGAAGCACTCTGTTTGCATATTAAAATGTATTAATCAAAAAGTGGTCCAAAATAATGGTTCCGATATCCCAGTCTATTTGTGATAATTCCATCTTCGCATTTTCTGCTGGATATTCCAAGACGGTGACCAAAACATGTGGTTCTGAGGTTCCATTTTTTTTGTTGCAACGCTCGATTAGGTCACATACACTGTTATTACTGCTGCAAGAGTCCCCATATGTTTGGTATTCTGATCATATTTCAACATTCTAGCCCTTAGTTTCGTAATGTTCTGTAGTTTTTCGTCGTGAATGACAAGCTTGACCCTTGTCCCGTTCCGTGGGAATAACAAGCACTCCACCAACAAACCAATGATGAATATGTACCTTCAGTAGTAGTTGGTTACAACATACCCTTTTCATGCTTCATCATATTTCCTTGTGTCAAGATTGAACATTGAGAAGGCATACATCCAAGTCAGTTCTTCAGATCGCTGTTTCTGGTTAGAAGACGTTGAGGGAAGATTCAGAGGTACCGCCACGGCACACTAGATGTACCCATTGGTCATCAGCTATGATCAACCGCTATTAAGCAGTTGCCGTTCATGATGAATGAATCATGAACCACTTGTATCCAGCATTTTCTGATCGTGGTTCTAGGATTCATCATTTGCCACTGTTTGATGGTTAGCTATTAGTCCTCACCATGAACCAGGTCATGGTTGACTATAAGTGACTATGAATTATGTATCATTAGTCATTATTAGCGACTTTCCATCATCATTGATACCTCGCCAATGATTAACTACTGTAAAATTGACACCGCTGACCACTACCCGGTATCCACCATCAACCATGAACTATCCATTATTTGGGCCATCTAGTCACACTCATATATTCACCATATATTCACCACATATACTATACTCACCATATAGCCACCATATTCACCACATAACCATATACTTGCAATACATTCACCACATGGACATTAAAGCTAAGTGAGAGCATATGGTTAACCTCACTAAAGCGAAAATATTAACATTTCTATCACATGCCACCATTTGTCAATATTTTCTCTTTTTTCTTAGGTTCAATGTTTGCTACCACACCTTTGAGTGGAGTTCATTGAAGCTCATCGCCCTGGCCGCGTGCCTCGGTTGTGAGTTCATGAGGGTGGTGTTGGACAACGGTGGCAACGGTGACCAGCGATGAACGACTCGGCCAGCGGCCACCGATGGTTAATGAACACTGGTTGATCATGGTTAATGGTGGCTATATGCATACTGGTTGAATTTTATAAATTCAGAAATGATAACTAATGGTCAATAATTGTGAATGATTGATAGGTGATAAGAACCAGCAAGAATACCGACAATGCTTGAGCATGGCTACATACCGGCCATCCATTATTTAACAACTGATGTTTTGTACTGGTTGGCGCTCTTCATAAGTAAGGGTCAACATATCCCAATAATCACAACTACATATCGGTTACCAGCCATTACATACCGGTTTAGTACTGTAGCCATTATCTATGTAGTAACCAGCACAGTGACAATAAGTAGCTACTGAATGGTTACCCTAAGAATTAGTGATAGTAGGGAAACTGATAAGCAATTAACTAACATCACTATTTATGATTGTTCTCAACCATTGCTGAATGGCTACCCTACGGAATGGTTACCCTAATCAAGTGGTTGTATTGGTTACCTGCCATTGTAATTGAACAACATACCAAAATCATACATAACAACACAAACAATTATTATAGGCTGTACACAGATCATTGCATATCCCAAGAATCACAGGGTCACCAGCCGCTACATACGGCTTGAATGACCATCATGTCGTGAATAACTATATAACTGTAGCCTAGTAGTCATAACAATAGCAATGATGTTATGAACTTCATCAATAACTACATCATCAACATGATAACTATAGCTATTGTCAATTGCTATAACTATGACTATAGCCTAATATTGATAACAATGATGTTATTAACTACTCATCATCATCAACTTTGGGGCCGCTGTTGAGCTGAGGTGCCCCATGCGACTTCGGAGACGCTTCTTGAGCAGCAAGACCAGCATGCAGCAGATCCGACGAATGGATTCCGGGCTGCCGAGCGTGGGAGCGCGAAATTGAGAGATCACCCCGGGTGCATTCGATGTATCAATGGTGGATAAGTAGTAATGTCAACCCAGGATTAATAAACCCCTGGTTGATTAATTGGAAGGGTTACCATTTAAATGGGAAACCAAGGCTTTGGGGGGATATCAATCAACCAGGGGTTTATTAATCCGGGGTTGACATTCGTTTAGAATGACCTCCAAAGGTTCATAATGGGGGATCCTGACCAACAACAATGGTTAATGCCTATGGTTATATAACAATGGTTGATTAATGGTTATGCATGGTTGATAAGAATGAGCAATAATGGTAAATGATGGCTTTTGATGGTAGATTTGTTTTTAGTCCCTAGGGTCAGTGATGGGTCGGGTTAATAATGGTAGATAACAGGGGAGCATGCCCAACAATTTGGTCAACATAGGGAATTATAACCAATAATAATGGTCAATGTTTAGTAATGGCAGATCCAGCTTTTGGTAAAACACAGCTGTTTCACCATACCTTGGGATCGATCATGGGACTGTTGGGTTCGAGTGGGAGATGCAGCTGAATGATTTTGGACGATCACTAGTAGTTCAAGATAATTACCAACAGTGGTCGAGGACGGCTGAGGTGCTTCATTGTTGCGTGGGAGGAGATGGTCAGCCACGGCACCCAACATTTGTATGTAGGTCATCGAGGACGTACACAGATGGCATACCACTTATGTACATATTGTGCATCATGATGCATGTTAACATTAGCAATAAGTTACGTATATGTTTGTTAATGTAGAATAGATATAGATATAGATATCATTTGTATGCCTTTAACATTTGGATATAGATATGCATATCATTCGTACGCACCCTGATGCAGCACTGTCATGCTGAGATGTACGTCCACATCCTGGCTAAAAGTCATCCAAGGATGAACGAACCATCTGAAGGGAAAGCAGCTCCCACTGCGGTATTTGTTTGGACACGCTGGAGAGGCGTATCACTGCGGGATACATCACCAGACATGGACAATTATATCATTTATACTTTGTGAAAATTAATTTTCAAGCGAGTATGGACTATTGATATCGCTCGAAAAGCACCGGATGCTCACATCATATCACTCTTTACTTGGCATCAAAGATCAATCATTGGGCTTGATTGATGCGTGAGTTGTGACTGAAGTCGGAGCCAGGGTCAACGTCCTTCATTGATCGCCGCTGAGGATGCTCTCGTCATTCTGGTCGTGACATTGGTGACTCTGTTCACGGATCTTGCCACTGCAGTGGCCGTTGGAATGGTACCTTGGTCCACTGGTCGGATCGGTCGTTGTGGTCATCAGCTCTAGTAGCAATCCCAGTCACAACAAATCTTCCAGGTGAACAAGATTTGCCATCAAACTCAGGTTGTCATCAGATTGTCATGGGTTGGTGATGTGTTTTCTATGGGAAGTGGTCATGGGAGCGATGCCAGAATGGTGCCTCGGAGCAACATCGGTGATACCAAAGTTCAACAAGAAGGTCAACATCCCGACAATGCGGATCATGCTTTGTATCGATGGTAGCTGTGCTATGAAACACGCCGTGCGACAGATTACTAATGACACTCAATGGCTAATGGGGAACAATGGATCATCAACGGCTCATGGTGGTCCATGGTGGCAATCACAAATCGCCTCAGTTTCGGTTTCTGACCGTATCATGGAGGAAACGATCATTCTTGGGATATACTTCACTGCTCAAGCAGGGCTTTCTCACTCCAGAGTTCAGATTTTTGAAGCAAAATTGTAGCATCGTAGTAAGGTACTGCTTAATTGTTTTATGATTTGAACATTATAAATCACTATGAACCGTTTCTAATTCTTATTTCCCCTGTTGCTAACAACCATTATATGATCATTATTCACGGGTATATCAAATCATTAATGGTTAGCCAGAAGCTTGTTATTCGGCTTTTTTCAACCAAGTCATATACTGACCACCATTAACCAGTCTTCTTTGTTCTTTCCCAGATGCTTGTATGTAAGATTCCTCCTACTGCCATCTTATAGGTTAATGAGCAGGTAAATACAGGATAATACAGGTAACATATGCTATCATTAACCGCGAATAAGCCATGATTTGCCATCCTAAACCAATGGTTATAGCCATTATTAATCTCCAGGAAACCATAGTATTTTTGCTCTGGCACCTCCTCCTCAGGTGGTTTCTTTGTTCACCTTCGCTCTCGAAACCTCCAACGCTGTCCAAGTGGTGCCTCGCGATCTCAGCGACGGAGTGCAGATTTACGATGTGTCTCGGCTCATGTGAATATGGTATGGGTTGATATTAACCAACAGCTTAGTGATGAATTGGTTGGTTCCTGGTTGATACTCGGGGATACTTGACAATGACCAGCAAGAGTAGGAGACATACCAGCTATATTGTTATGGACCAATATTAACCAACCAGTGAATAGGTAGATGAACATCGCAACAAAACATACAAAAACTAGATTGGTCATTCAGAGGATGTGAATAGCTGGGGTACAGGGCCCTTGCCCCATAGCCATACAAGCTGGTTACGAAGCTCACTGGTTAATCCTCCTTTGTGGTCAGCAAGCTGGTGAATGAAGATTGAAAATCATTGTAAACATCTTAGGATAATACCACCATGGCCAACAACAATCATGGGTGGGTAACTGGGGGGGGAATACAGCTTGATCATGGCAAGAATCTGATAAATCATGGTGAATGTTTGAGGGGAGCGGAGGCTGGGTCTCCAAACTTGATCACAGTCGTTGCCAGGGTCCTCCACCTAAGCACCGCCAGTGTTGCAGCAAGGACCCAGTTTTTTGACCAAATCATTTAAGGGACAGTGTGGAAGTAGCCGTTGATAAAAGCTGGAGATGACGTGTTTGTGTCAGTGTTTGATTAGTCTGCCGTGAGCAATCGGGTGATGTTGGATACGGGGCAAATACCAGGCACAGTCGCCAAACTCATAGATTGTTTGCACACCTCAAGGGTCCGTCCATACCACTGCAGCTTGCAATAAGATGAAGCAATCAGATAAAAATTGATCTAAGTCGTGCCAAGTCACTCAAATCTATTCGAATCTGCCGTAGTTGATGGTTGCACGTGCCAAGTCGCTCATATCAAATCACCGTAGCCCTTCCCCGCTCCACTGCTTCGCCAGGTCCATGGGACGTTGTTCTTTGGGAGCACGGCCCACTTCTTGGAACTCTTCCCTGAGAAAGTGGTCAAGAAGGCCTGCCGATTGACCTGGACAGGGGAAGATGATAGTTGATATGGAGTTTCATCAAACTAGGGGTGCAAAATGGATGGTTTGTTACTTGATCACGGATGGCTTATTACTAGAATTGATTGATAGTGGATGATTTGAGGGTGCCCCTATTTTAAGAAACCACCCGACCACAGGTGTTCGTTTTTATCTCTTGTGGGTACTACGAACCAGAGAAAAGCCCCGATGATTGGCTCCTGAAACACAGGCGGTGTCAAGAAACCTTGTTGAGGGTGAGTGAATAGGGGCATGATGGGGCATGGCTAAGTGGAGGTGGGCCCCTGTGTTGGAACAGCATGGTGAACCACCACGAAGAACCACAGCTCCCATAAGAAACCCTGCCACTGCTCCCTGCTCGCCCCCCGTTCCCCTGGGGAAGGACCCGGAAGATGTACGTTTGGTGTTCGAAACCGGACACGTCGCAGACTTCTCTGCAGTCCAGGCCAGGGTACTCCTGGGTGGCCAATCGTGTTAACAAGTGAGGTAGTGAGGTACATCTGAGGGGGGACTCAAGGGCGGTTGACCAACCGCCACTCAGAATTCGTTCGGAACTTGCAGACAAGTTTGTGACCCTGCTCAGATCTTCTCGTTGTTGTAGGGTCTGACTCATTTATGAGCACAGTAACATTGAAGTGGCTTTTGGATCCTCACTGAAGCTCGGCTAGAACATAGCAACCCAGCACAATCAGATTCTACTGAAAAAGAAACCCATCAACAGCGGTTGATTGAAACCAACTGATATTTCTGCAGCTCCAGTTGTTCTGCTAGAAGTAGAACTGCTCCAAACCGATTCAGAAGCGCTGCAACGTAAAAACAGAAACTTTCCATGTATCCGCATCGAACCATGCGCATTTGCACATGTGCACATCACATGATCACAAAAACAAAGTGATGCCGTCATAAGCTGGTTAAGATTTGCTATTCAACTCCTATAGTTATACCAACCTTTCGCTAGGTACCCTACTCATCACCGACCGGCACTTGGGGTGACAATATCCCACCCAACTCGGCCCCCCGTTCGCCACGGTGCCAGGCCTTGAACAAACTCGGTGAACGCTACGGAGCCCACGGCAAGCGGCTGACGCTCCAACAGCTGATGCCCAAGACCCATCGGGTTCTCTCCAGGCGCAGGGATTTTTGCTGCCCCAGGAAGTGGTGTGGATCGCTTGTGGCTCATGGATGGAAAATCAGTAGCGGTTCACCGCACCATGAGACACATCATGTAATTCACTGAGCCTCCAGCTTCTGAAAGAAGGTTTTTGAAGGGCTCGATCAGTCTGACTCAGACGTGCCATCTAACCATCATTGATGGATGGATAATGATGGATGGATCAGGTACTGGTTCGTCAGCTCACCCACCCAAAAAGTGGGCTTATGGTTACCATGGTCATATCCTAAAGAAGCCCACTGCACGTCGGAGCAGGGAAAATGGTGGCACCTCGGGATTGCTTCGGGCAGTTTTCCAGTTTTCCGCTAGTTCCCCCCATGGTTCAGTAGTTATTTGAATTCATGGATAATGAAAGCATATAGTGAGTTTCTTGATAGGCAGCAGATTTGAAACTAGGAAATGCAGCAAAAATCTTTCAGGGTGACTTTTCCCAGCAATTCATTCAAGATATATTTGTACAGTTCAACCAAAAATACCATAAAGACCACGGAGACAAACTACTAGCTGAAGTAAGATGGCGACAGCCAGAGGATTCCATAGATTTCTGGGATGGCCAAAGAAGGGCATGGTTTTGACCGCCGCCAAGCAAGGATAGACAAAGAATGATGGGCCCAATTCGATCTCCTCCCCAAAGACCCCTACCAGAATTAGCTCAACTTCTTATCCTGTCTTAGTGGATAACGTTGGTTTGCAACGCCCCAACAATCAAAAGGGTAATTCATTTTTTCCAAACTGTTGGCTCATGCTGTTTGATGATTCATGCGGTCTAATCATGCTAATGAACTGTTTGTGGAGTTATTAGGCTTCGCTTGTCCAGGATGGTTGGGGAAAATAGCACTAGACATGAATGATCCAGCAGTTTGTTTACAGTTGCAGCCCCATACTATTTATTTGCTTGACAAAGTGTGTCATTGCAAAAAAGTCTCAAGACCCAACTAGGTGAGCTTCAGATTTCTTGACCCTCGCGACTCGGTTCTAGATCCTATCCAATATTCTTGACAAGAGTATGCCGTAGGTACTGCAGCCTACGCGCAGCTTGATCCACAGCCATGTTGATCTACTTAAATGACTCAAGCCGCATTGTCATGGTGCCTGACTCTGCCAGCGACTTTAATTCATCCGTCCTACTCGCTAATGTGGCATCATTGAGTGATGAAAAAAATTGGCATCATATTGTGATATGCATGGGTACACATTTATCATCATTGTTATGACTAGAAGTGATAATGGAAAGCATAACAATGGTAGCCAACTGTCATTTTAGCCTAGTCATTCATGTTAGCAAACTTCTTGTGATATGTAATCCAGCTTGTTATGACTATAAGTGATAAATAAAACGTAGTAATTGTAGCTGACTTCATCTTAGCTTAGTCATTCATGTTGGCAAACTGCTTGTGATACGTCATCGCCAACAACTCGCTCCAGGGCGCAGGGCTTGCTGGTGGAGGCCTCCGGGGGTTGAGCTGTTGAGCTCGGCGGCTGGGTGAAACTGGGAATGCCCCGGCATGACCCACTGAGAATCACTCGCGATCGCATGGTATTACTGTTGAATGCGGTCAATCGCATGGTAACGGAAAAAAAACTCGATCTTGTTGTAATTGCTGATGTAACGATTGCTGTTGTACATAGTCATATATAGTCTTGATGGTGATTTGTTCGGTATCATATCCCATTATCCGGACGGCATGAGCCACTTTGACCGTCCTGCTTTGCAAAGAAGCACATAACAAAACAACAATTCTTTGTGCACGACGTGCAATGGAAAAGCAATTTTGCGTGTGAAAAAATCATGTTCAAGGATCTGTCAAACCTATGTACACGCTTCATATATGCGGACATATGGGAAAACATAACACTACACAAGGTTTCTCAGGGCTGTATTTGATGTCACTGGACACAGAATGGTATCATGAACAATGACCAGTCACTACATGCTTCCTTTTCAAATTGGGTATTTGCAAGTGGGTAGTAGTCCTGCTATAGAGGATTATGTTTGCGTGTTTCTTGAGATTATCCACATGTGTGGACTCCGCCACAGGAATATCTAAAGAACGCATTTTCACGACTCACCTATATATAGAACTGTACCATGCCAGATGGTAGTTCATCCACAAGTGGCTGGGGCGTCACGCTTTTCCTGTGGACAATGTCAAGTGTCACTTGTAGATTTTTACACCAACCAATGTGTGGATGCGCAGATGAGTAAATCAATATGCAAACGTGACAGTTTCTGGTTTTTGTTGGGTGTTACTAAGGAAATTCCTCACCGTTTTTTTTTTGTTGAGAGAGCTGTGGAAGTGCCCCAGTGCGGTGCTTTGCGCCAGGAGATCACATTGTCCTTGGATGAGCAGACGGAGCTGCCCAACCTGGAGGAAGAACTGCCATCGCATCTGCACATCGAGCGGGTGCCTTCGGTGCCTTGGGCGACAGACGCGCGGACAGCTTGGGATGACAGCCGAAGCGTCCCAAGCGTTGGCCCGGACATCCGTGGATGATACGAAGCTCACGCAACATGCCCTGGATTTAAGATACATTGATTGTAACCACCTTACAGTGCAAATCATGATGCAATTTCACTTCAGGGCTTGCTTCATGCCAAGGTGCAGCAGCGAAACCATAAGAACGGCTATGCCAGCAGCATCACGACTGTAGGGAAGAGTTCCCCGTGAGTTCTCCAGTTCTGAGGCCCCACCCGGGCTTCCAATTCGTTGAGCATTTGGAGTACCAGGTTCTCAGCGGCTCAGCTCAGGTGGATTTCTCCTACGTTGAGAGACAGAGAAGCAACTCCCTCGTCGACGAGTCAGACTCTGCTTGAGAGTGACGCCTGGAACTGAGAGTGACGTCGTTGCCATGTTGAATGCCATGTTGAATGTATTTACAAGTGAATGAGGCATGTGTAGCCAATGATAGCCGTTGTTTTACAGGGTAATCTTCTACCATTTACTGGCGATCACTATTGTGGACAGCAATCCCAAGTCACCAAACAGGTCTATGAACTGCCCACCTTCGGTTACGCGCCACCATGGACTCCTGGGTGCCTAGGTGATATTCAGAGGTTCCCACGCCAGTGGCAAAAAATGGCCAGGGCAAGGAGGACCTTGTGAAAGAATCAAAGACTGGATGAAGTGTGCCCAGAAAGTTGGTATTGTGACCTTGGGTGTACATGCCTGAAGTGAATCCAGGTATGATATGTATCAATTTGATGTATATACAGATAAACTTTTGCTCCTGGCAGGCGATTTCAGCTCAATCATAAACATATTCCGTATCCTCTGTTTTGACAACGATTGTACCTCAATTCACCCTGTGAATTGATCTTCTTAGCAGTAGTCAGTCCACAAGTCGCCCATGTTGTTGAGGCCCAAGTATCGTAGCCCAGTGCGGATCTTACATATGTATAGTAGTTGTAGCTATAGTCCGCAAGTATAGTCTTTTGGATGTGCTGAAACCGCCAACAAGTGCTATATGGTTTTGATTCAAATGTGTTGCTGTCGCGGTGGTGCAAAGATTTCGCTATCGCGTTGCGACAAAAAGCTGCTGTTGAGGAATGGTGAGCGCAGTTGGTTCGTGGGTTGGGTTGGTTGGTGGGTGGGTTGATGTTGGTTTTTGTTCGTATGAGAGAACTCTGATGATTTAAGAGTGAGAATATCACCAATGCTGGGTATATGTTTATCACCACTGTGGCAAGTCATTGAACATCGTCCAATTATAGCTCTGCAGAATCATGAAAGGCAGTTTTAAATGTACCACGGCACGGCACGCATGCAGCGGATCGTCATCAAGGTGAAGCACGCTGATCCTTGGTAGTTCTTGATCAGAGTTGTTTATTAACCCTCATTCCTTGTCGTTAACTCGCGTCCAGCATCATTGCTGCTGGAAGCGTCACAGGACTCCCACACCGTGGGATCATTTGACTTGGTGTTGGGCAAAGCATCCAGGAAACAGAATTGCATTGATGCCATGCATTGGATATTTCAGGTCACTTCCTAAACCTGTTTACGGTGACCAAGTTCTTTCGACCCTAGCTTGGATCTCTCGATCTCTTACAGTGCCCGACCCCTGCGGTTGTGGTTAGCTCGTTTTCGATGCTCAAAAGTGTGACTGCAAGACCACCAAACAGGCTTGAACAAAACAGCGATGCTGCAGTGTCAAACTTCGGTATCGCATGGCCTGGGAAAGCCTTGTCAAGGAACTGACAGGAGATCTTAGGTGCTTTGAACTGGAGATGATCAACTGTAGTATGGGTCCAGCACGGTTCAGCCAATGGGACCCTGGTAAGATACCTCAGGCAAATGACCAGCCCTGGTAACAGGCAAATGACCAGCCCATGTGGTCCGTGCTGTTCTTGTTCGTCACAGCGCAGCCACAGTAAATTCTTCACATTTCACAGGGCCTTCGCCTCTCCGCCATGAGATGCGATGGATGCTTTCAGGGACTTTTTCGACACAAAGAGGTGGGGAACAGACCTCCACAGGTTCCGGCACCCTGAGCCTTTGATGGTTCTTGGGGACAGTAGCAGCTACCAATAGGTAAATCAGCCATTGACATAGCTGCTACTGATAGTTTTCTTAGGTACTCTCATCAACTGACCATTAGTTACTTGAACATCAGTTATAGTAGGCAAATCATCAATGAACCATTGCTTAAACATCAGTTTACCATTAGTTTCCCTTGGCAAAGAAAAAGCTGGCCGGCAGCTGGAAATGGTGGGGATTGTGCAGGCAGCGAACTGTCAGATTGGCAAAGGGTGGCACTGTACGTTAAACTCAAGGTCAAACTCTTACCAAAGAAGTTTTCAGCCACCATGAGCGATGCTATCCTATCAAAGTGGTTCCTCATGTTTCTTCCATGTTCCTGCAATCAATAGAATGATAAACATAGACATTGTTTACATAGATTTATATGTGTACAGATATACATCCTGATGCAATATGATATATACTACAACAGGGATTTTTGGTTGATACACGGCGATACCAAATGGTTTTGACATGCAGCACCCATGCATACGGTCAACAAAATGTTTTTACTTTTCCCTGAACATGATGTTTTGCTGTTATCAACCATTGCGAACCATATTGAACCATCATATTCATGACGGAGAAACAGTGCCAAATAACAATCGCCAGATACAAACTGGAATGGTCACGACATCACCATCATCATTATCATCATCATCATCATCATCATCATCATCATCATCATCATCATCATCATCAACAACAACAACAACAACAACACATGATACACCCCAGCATTGTTGGTGTTGAATGATGTTTCAATCATCAGTCTATACCATTCATACCCATCAGTGGCCCATCAGTCATACACCATTGACTAACCCTTCGACCATCATTCATACCCATTAATGGATAGAAATTGTATGGTTAATCATCTAAATGGGTGTTTCATTCATGAATGGTTGGTGGACATCCGGCAATGGGTCAAAACCCTGTACCCTTGGTTCCCCATCATCAACCATTGTTTTCCCTACTAGTGTTGGTGCTTATCCCCTACTGGTTGATTAATTAATATTGACCCATAGCCTTGCGGACAAAGTCTCTGTCAATGCGCCCGACCCACAGGTGTGGTCGCAAAGGCTAATTGTGAGAAGGCGATGGTTCAAACAAATTAAGATAGCAGTCATGGATCCTCCAAGTCTTGTTGTTGCCTCTTCCGCTCCCTTGCACGAAACGCACAATTCCGATACCGGCTAGACAACCAGGCCCCGATACGAGTCTGGAACGGTGAATCATCAACCTGTGGAATATCAAACAAAGGAGCAGTGTAGTCCAAATGGATTGTACTTGAAAGTTTGGATCCATAACCACTAACACTCCGTCCCTGCTGATGAAACCGCTCTACTGCTGCAATTGTCCTGTGAGGACTGGCCAACAAAGGTCTAACAGAGAACCGAGTACCAACTTTACCCCCGTCAAAACGAGTAAGAGACCGACACTTGTGAATCGCAAAATCAAAGGGGACCACATCAGCATTGTTCCTATAGTTCAAAGCCTTGATTGAAATTCTAAAGTGCTTGATCTTGTCAATCAACGGGTTCTCTGTCAGCATTGCTGCTGAGCCCGCACGCTGAAACACTGAGCATCCCAGATGTTTACCAGTACAAACAGGAAACCTCACCCCAGTGGACAAGGAAAAATCAACAAACAACTCCAGCCAAGTAACACCAACATCATCCGGGGATGTCTGAATGGGCCAGGCCAAACTACGCAGCCAAGTGAAGAGTGCCAACATGTATCTTGCACCAAAAATAAAAGAAGCTTCAAAACCCGGAGGGGTATCAAAAGTGAATCTGACAACAGGAACTGTGGGAGTCCAGGCACTCAACATTTGGACATATGAATCATCTGGCTGCAGTGGCGTGTCTTGTGCAAAATTCTTGGTTCGACCAGCAATATTGACCCGTAGCCATCCCTTAGATCATCATTCATCCACCGAAGACCTCTGCCGCGCAGGTCGATGGTCTCAGTACCCCGTTGCGCTTGCCTTTGCCAGCGGCGCCAGTGCCGGCAGAGCCGGCCGTGGTGGCGCCGGTGGCGGAGCCGGTGGCGCAAGCAGAGGTCCAAACGGTGTGGCACCTGGAGGGAGCGACGGTGGTCACATCACCATGAGTTGGCCAGCCATTGGTTGGTTCATAGTGGCTAAAAATCGTTAATAATGGCCAACTAATGGCTATTAATGATCATTAGCCACTATGAATCAGCCATGCCCATGGGTAATGGCAAATAACCGATAAATATATGGTTCAATATTAACTATAATGTTGGTTTCTGATTAGTGTACCCCCCGCTAAAGTAATGAAAATAGATGAAACCAACAGGTAGATACTAATCAGAAACCAACATTACAACTATATACATGTAGCCATGGGTATGTGGCTACCACCCATGGGCCCCACCTTGGAGATAGCATTGAAGCCTCAGGATCCATGGCGGTTCATCTCCTGAGGTGGGCCGAGGTCGCCGCAAGTCGAGGACCTACTCCAAGATGCCGGGCTCGGCAGCAGATTGGGTTGGCAGATTTGGGGGCCGTTCTCAAGCCATTGGGGACCCCTAAAAATGGTTAGATTTAACGGATGACTAGTAAATGCATGATTAAATGGTCAACTAGTCATTTACTAGTCATTTACTTCTCAAATGCTTAATTTATGACTATAAATGACGAGTTTTTAGGATGATTTGGGGGTCCCCTATTTTGAGAAACACCCATTTGGTTGGCCAATTGGACAACGGGAAGGATTCCACTCGAATTGTACACCAGCTATGGTGGATTCTTTTTTGATCCGCTCGTTTGCTGGAGAGGCGGAGAGTAGATGGATTGTAGAACTGTGTTGGTTGTATAATGTTGTATATATAGAGTGGATAGTAGTTTTTTTTGGAATGGCTTGTAGCTGTTACTCATGGACTTGAAACGGATTGTATGTCATCAAGGTTGCATAGATCCCAGTATTATCGGGCTGATCAACATTTTTCATATATGCTGACGCTGGGTGAACAACAGACAAAGAGTCTATTGTTTGCATGCACTCTATATATCAATGGTGGGGAGCCATATGCCTATCATGGCATTATGGCCTTTAGTAATTGTAGATTCATGTATATTCTATCTGATGGTGTTCTATTATACCCGCAAAGGATATATGGTGCATTGTTACAGGAGAGAAGAGCCATGAAGCAGTGTGGGTATAGACAACCAACAAGCAACGGGAAAATAGTTGGAGAAAGTGTGGCTTGACTAAACTGACGGGATTTTTGTTGACAGAACCGTCATGATCGGTAATGAGTCAAACACAGAGCCAACATGATTGTCAACAAGCATTGGGGTCATTGTTTGAATGTCATTTGCTGGGGAATCTGGTCAATGTGTACCCATCATCCATGTTTGTTATCAGCCATCACTGGTAGCAACCATTGTTAAAGAATCGTTCCCAGTTGCTGAAACTTTTTGGCTGGTTTTCAACAGCGGTCAATCAGTCACACTGAATGACCAACAACAACCAACCACGTGACATTCACATATGCAGTGGGTCAAAACCCTGTACCCCTGGTTCCCCTATCATTAACCATTGTTTTCCCTATTAGTGTTGGCCATTATCCCCCATCATTGGTTGGTTAATATTGACCTATAGCTATATATAGTTGGTATATCCCCTACTAGTGTCACCTATTATACCCTATTATTGACCATTGTTGGTCATCATCCCCCATTAGTTGGTTGATCAATATTGACCCATAGCCATATCAAATCCAGTGACATGAAGCTTCTCGTCCTGAGGTCCAGTTTCGTCCCGGAGGAGCCGGATGAGCTGGATGACATCGCGGACATGTGGAGGTGCTGAGCAGCCTGACATGGGCGATGTCGGGAGGCACTGGTTCATGAGCTACCCACATGGCTCCTTCGCCGTACCAACCTTGACTCAAGTACCCTATATTTTCGGGATTGATACCTATTACTTTGGGACTTTTACCAATTTTCATGGGGTAATTGAGGGTCAAGGATGGTCAAGGGACATTATCTTCACACTCTTGGGATAGTGAGGGCAAGCCTCCAAGAATGAGACTGTTTGTGAAAAATCCTTGAAACGGGTTTCAGACATTTTCAGACTAAACGTATCTAAACGTGATTATAGCTTTGTGTGTGACGCAGTCCCATTTTGCTGTTGCTTCGTGTTGCTAAAGACCCCTTATAGTGACTGACCATGCTTAGTCCCCATAAACCAGTCTGAACCAAGCATGGACTGTTATTGAATAATCATTGGCACCCCTCATGAACAGCCATCATTGGCGGTTTTTGATCATCATTGACCATTGCACTCCCGACTATTGTCGGCCGTTATCTCCCCTAGCTGACAATTGCAAGCCATTCCTGGCAATTAATCATTGTGAAACCATGTGAAACCATGGGGCAATGACCAGTTAAACGTCAAAAAAGGATCATTAGCACTTTAATAAGCTATATAATGTTTCCCTGAATAGTCAGCAGGTATATCTTAACTTTTGGTATATGACCAGGGTTGGTATATGACATGGAGCGTCAACAGGGTGGCTATATGACCAGGTCATTGATGACCCAACCGTACCGGCCACGGCCCCTGGGATGCTCCGCTCGAGGTACTATGCCTTCGTGGCCGAAAAGCAGGTGCAGACTCGTACCCGCCGCCTGGCGCTTTGCAACCAGCGGTGGTATGGTTCAGATTGGTGGAGAATGGTTAGTGATGGTCAATAGGGTGGTTAGTATAGTGGTTAGTATAGTGGTTAGTATAGTGGTTAGCAATGGTACATAGTGGTTAGTAATGTTTAAAACATGTTGATAAACAATATATAGTTAACTATAGTGGTTAGTATAGTGGTTAGTACAGTGGTTCATAGTGGTTCATAGTGGTGAGTAATGCTTAACAGTGGTTTGTAATGTTTAAAACATGTTGATAAACAATATATAGTTAACTATGTTTAATGATGGTTGATAAACTGCATGCTGGTTGACAATGGTTAAGAAGGGTTGATCAAAGGTTGATAAACCATGGTTTGACCAGTAGAAACTAATTTTAAATACCATGCAATGGCTTGAGTTCGTCAATAAATTGGTAACAATGGTAGAAACATGCTTAGGAATGCTCAAAAGACTGCTGAGCTAGGGGTGGTTAGCAATGCTTGATAATGGTTGAGAATGTCTAGTAAGCTGCTGACTTTTAGGGAATAGTGACGAAGAATTCATAGGGGAATATGATGAGGTTTTTGTGGTCAAACATGATCAATTTATGATGGGTGACAATGTTAAGTCAAGGCTGAGCTGGTTGATAGTGATTGATCGTTGTCATCATTGATAACCTCTTGATAATGATGGCAACAATTGTACATAATGATTCTAATGACTGATCAATAGTCGGAAATAGAGGTAGTGGGAAATTTTTGATAGTACCTTGACTCTCAATTATCCTGTATGTTTGGGATCAATGCAATTTTTTGGGTGACTTTTACCCATGTTTATGAATTGAGGGTCAAGGTAGACAGTGGATGATAGATTAATAATTGTGATTAAGTGCGCAAAACAATGCGCGGTCAACGGAGGCCATGGTCTTGCTGCATAGATATATAGTGGTTCTGGAGAATTGGGGCACCGATGCAAGCGTTGATTTCAAAACTCTCACTATGGTGTTAGGTCCACCTTCAGATGGGAAGAACCACCGCGAACCATTGTTCCAAAACGGGACCTTGCTTTGGGTCAGCCAAAGATTGAGCTGGTGCAAACATGTTTATTTCGAATCGGTAAAAGCCATCTACAAAGAGTGGATTTGCTATGGCCCAGGTTACCATTCAGAATTTAGAGAAGCTAGTTATGAGTTTCATGTCTATCACCATTGATATTTACACATGTTGTATGTGGTTTCCCTGAATTGTCACTTTTTGGGGATGATTGGAGATAGTCACGATCAACCATTAATATGAACCAGTATTGCGACATAACAAATATTGCCCTGCCATAGCATTCACCACCAATCAACCATTCATTCACCTTGCACAACCATGATGATGCCCATAAACAACCATCAAATGACCAGCCATTTTTGACAGCATCAACTACCCATCAACCATTGTCAACTATCATAATTAGCATTAATTCCAAACCATTTCAGCTGCTCTGAACCATTAATTATTAACCACTATGAACCACTATAAGCCACTGAACCATTATGAACCACTATATTAACCACTACTAACCACTACTCAACACCATTGTCCAATATTAATCGGGTTTATTAACCACCATCAACCACCATCACCATTAACCACCATTAACCACCATTAACCACCATTAGTACCACCATTAACCACTCTTAACCGCTATGAACCACCACTTCGGGAAGCCTTGGGAACTTCCCGAGGCCGAATGGTGGATGAGTTGGAACCAGGAAGCCACGAGAAGGTGCAGGTGCCCACACGAAGGTGCCCCGGGCCTCGGCTTGGGAGGGACAGGAGCGACTGGGCCCCCCTGGTGCCGTGGCCAAATGGTGGATGGTGAGGTCATTTAATGGTTGATAATAGGGGATAACAACCAACAATACTAGGGGATATACCAACTATATAGGGCTATGGGTCAAGCAGTTAACCAACCAATTGGGAATAATGGCCAATAATAGGGAAAACAGCATGGTTAACGATAGGGAAATTGGTGGTTTCTCAAGCCATTGGAGACCCCCAAGTTATGGCTTGTTTATAATTGTAAATGACTAATAAACTAGGTGATAACTGGGGGTAGCCCTACGACTTGAGAAACCATCATTTGAATGGTGAAGTGGTGGTGAATGGATGGTATGGTCGTGAATCCTTGGTTGCTGTTTTGGTGATGCATGGTTGATGAGGGTGGATTCTGGTAGTTTCTCAAAATAGGGGGACCTAAAAATGGTTGGTTTACTAAGAAATATGATTATTACTGGATGGTCAGATGTGGGGCACAGTGACCAACAAGCAATAAGGAATAGCAATGGTCGATGATGGTTATTCGATCTCAGTTCAACATTGCTTGTATGATGTCACCCATGGTTCAGAAGGGTTGCTAATAATGGTTGTGGTCAGTGATCTAGAATGTACAACTACAAATTAATGATGGGTAATGGTGCAGTGAATGAATTTATGGTTAATTGGTAATGTTGATGAATGCTGCTTAACAATGGCCAAACATGGGTCAGTATGATCGATCAGTCTATGTTGATGGTATTAGTATGGTGCGTCGTGACCATGAAAAGCTAAGGTAGATTGATAACATGATAACTGTGACTATGACACTATCATAGCTTGGTTGGTGGTTTCAAAGATTCTTTATATTCCCGCATGTTTAGGATGGTTGGTTGGTTGATTAATATTTTTTTGGATGGCTTGTAAGCACCAAGCATTGTGTCATTGATCATGGCTAACTAGTTCTTGGTGAATTCCCAGTGTCAAGTGGTAAGATCATTTCCCACTGTTGGGAGTCAAGCCACCTGATGGCCTGTCGTGAACACAGGCGGGGACGGACGTGAACCCAGGTGGTTTCTACCGTTGGAGTCCCAAAGGCATCTAAGTGCTTTTTATTCTGCCGTAATCCTGTTCTGCCTCCATTGATTTACAATTGCAAAGTTGTTGTTTCAGCAATACCATAAACCACAGTAGGCCTTGCCTAATATGAACCACAGTGGACAAGCAAATGAACTACTGCACTAACTGCCTAACATGAACCAACATGAAACACAGTTTGGCATGTTGAGCAAAAAAACTAAAGTGAAGTACTGCACTTGTAGCGGTACCATGCGAAGCCATGAGTTCACCACACGGTGCCGCAGTGTCCCTGTCGATCACTGAGCAGTCTGGAGACTTCCCAGTCCACCGATGGATATGTCGAGGGTGCACCATAGGGAGCGATGAATAGTTAATGCCAATACTGATGAGATTGATCAGGGCCATGTACAAGACTCATATAAGTCTTATTGTATTACATACACACCTGTGTTTGATTTTTTTTAATCTATACTGTCATGTGTACGCACACATTTATATATGCATAGTCATGTATATACAAACATACATATACATGCATGTCATATACATATCATTTAGATACACATGTATGTACTGTATGAATGGAACAACCGGGGTTCCTGTGTTTGACCGATGCCAGGTCGCGAATTCAGGGCAACCAACTGCTGCAGAACGCCATGCTGCAGTGTCTCGGCGGGCGATGTGCCTCACAGCCCAGCGGCGCGACGTATCACTGCTGACTTCACTGCAAGTTCTGTTCATTTCAGAGTTGCAATAGATCTTTAATGATATCATTAGTTTGATAGATAACAGTTATGTTCAATTCAGAGTTCTATATTATCATTCATTTGATAGATAACAAATTAATCTAAGATCTTTACTCACTGATTAATTTCAGAGCTGTTGATTAGACCTGAAATTGTGTGTTAGGTAAATCCAATGGATCTAGTTGATTGGATTCAACTAGATCAACTAGATCTGAAATTCATTAGTTGGGTAAATCCAATGGATCCAGTTGATTGGATTAATGAGTAGTTGATTAGATCTACTGTAGTTACATGAATTAGTTGGTTAAACCCAACCGAGTGGTGAATTCGGATTAATTCTAGTCCAGTGGTCATTGCTACAGATCTAGCGGTAAATGTGATCCCAATGACCAGTAGTTTGCTGTAGTCAGTACTTTACTGCTACCATCGATCTCACCTTTGCAATTGAATCTCTGAGGTATGTATCTTATACGGTCTTTGACACGATTGAGACAGGTACGATTTGGTGGGTGGTGTTGCAGCCCCAGCTGAGGAGCCAGCGTTTATATGATTTTGGGTTGATTTTTTTCGCAGCTCAATGGTTAACAGTTGCTGGTTGCTGGTTGATAGTAGGGGGTAAGAACCAACAGCTGGATAGGGGATATACCAGCTATATATGGTTGTGGGTTAGTATTCATCATCCCAAAAATGGATAGATGATATCCCCCACATTCAGACTGGTTTGATCATTGATGGGATAGTCACCATGGGTGCCGAGCATTGACGCACAGCCAAATCAGTGCGTCCAGAAACATGTATCTTTGCCTTCAAAAGTGCTTTTTTTTCCTGCCTGACACAGAATGATGTCGTGCATGGTTGGGGTCCCGGTTGGTTTTTTGCAAAAGCGTGCAAAACCAATAATATATTACTTTTGTATGTATATACACGTAGTTTGCATATTTATATATAAATATAAATCTATATAGTTATATGAAAACGCAAATGTAGGTACACGTTCGGTGTCTAGACACCTGCATGTAATGCATGGATATTTATTGTCTATTATGTTTGCATATGTCTTGAATCTGCTTTTCATCTATGTCTATGTGCAAACATTGCTCAGACCGAACAGAAGTCAACGGAATTATTTACAACCATTCTGTTTGAATACGGGTGGCGCCCCTACAAACAACATGACTTGGCTATATTATTACAGTAGATTCGTGGTTGTTCCTTTAAGCAACTCCGGCATTTCCAGCAACAACAACACAAGCATTTTTGACACCATCACTGAATCTTGCTTATATCTACCGGCATTGTTGCTAACATCCAACCTGTTATTGTTGACTATCAATGGTCATAAGAGTCATTAAAGAACCAACAGCCAAGCAACCAACAACCCAAGTTTTGTAGAATATAGCTGTTATTCAGCTGATAGTGTTTTATTAATATTTTTTGTGGTTCACAGCAGCTTGTTGCACCACGATGGCTAATTAGTGGTTATTTATGGTTGATGCTTGCTGAGGATGGCTTTAGATGGTTCGTTCATGGTTGAACAACTCGTTTGTCATAGGATGCAATAACACCAATAACGGGAATGATATAGATAATGCATGTTGAACAATGATCCATGATGAGGCCAAATGATCCTTGGTGGTTAAGAATCATTAAACACAATTTGTATAGTTGGATGCTATTCGCAGGTGGTCAATAGCAAATGAATTCAACTATGCATCCTGACGGCTCGATTTCAGCGGTGGAATTTTCGCCGTGAAGATGGCCCTTGGTGCTGAGCCATGGTGAAATGCTATGTGTGTCGATATGTTGAGGCGGGCGCTGCTGTTCCCTTGGGGAGTGGTGAGGATGGTGGTCGGTCCATGTGGTTAGTCTATGTGAGTCCGGGTGCGTGCAGGTATAGCCATGATTGGAAATGTCAGGGATCATGAATGGTCAGTCATGGATTCATTGTGGTTAATGATGGTTCGCAGTGGTTCATGATGGAATGGCTAAGTGTGGTTCGCAGTGGTAACTGATACCTAAGGCTGATGATCCCTGACCAATAGATCAATAGATGCTCGATGATAGATGACCATGCTTAATATTAGCTAACTGTGGTTCACAATGGCTGACCTCAGTCGTTAAAACCAGCTGGTGAAGGGTTAATATTCTGTTGCTAATATACTGTATATGCTGGGGATCACTATGGTTGGTTAAATGCCCCCTATTGATAAACCAGGACGCTAAGAATCCTGGAGAATCATTGAGATTGATACCAAATATCAATCGCAGGTGGGTTGCTGAGGAAGAACGCTTGGACGGTCAATAGTTGTAGTGTGGCTCTGGCCAAATCTGCGGTTCTCAGTGAATATTGGGTATCATCAACAATCCTTTCAGAATGGAGTTTTTGGAAAGGAAACCATCCGTTCTAGATGGTAGTTCTGAGCCAGGCCAATTGTGTTTGTTGATGTGTGCCATTCTGTGGGCATGAATCAATAATGTTAACAATCATATTGACGGGTGGTTATCAACCACTTGCCAATAGTTTACTCAGTATCTCGATTTTGATCGGACCAACAACTACATTTACTTGGTTTACTTAAGTCATGTCATCCATTAAAAACGTTTCATTGCTCAGTTTGACGTTCACCATGATTGTTTGTTGCTCACCACAGCTCAGACCCTCCGACGCCACTGCAGGTGGACAAGAAGCCGGGCGAATGGAGATCTGCTTGTGAGACTTGACGGGGAATCTAGGGGAATGGCCCAGGGGCTTGTCGACAAATTCAACAAATATCATTGGTGTCCTTGTGGCCATGTTTGAGATTGATTATTGGCAATGACCCCCACCTCAAGAGGTTGGTCCCTGAATTGGTAAAGAAATCCACTTTAGCAAGCCGATTGGTTAACCAGTTCTGGGAAACAGCAGTTTCAGTATAGGTATGAGTACCCTGTACCATCCTGTACCCTTTCTGTTCACATCAATGGCTAGACTACCGAACTGTTGGGAGGTTTAGCTAGCCATTTGTTGGATCGACCAGTTGCCAACGACTGTGAAGATCCCATGCCATTTGACAGTCTTAGGCTGAAAGGAAGTCGTGGAGATATTGCTTTTGTTGGTGAAGATGACAAGACAAATTGTATCAAATTGTGCATTAAACGAGTCAAATGGCATGCTTCCACTAAGACTTGTATAGATTTGAATTTGTGAAGGTGTACTGCAACTAGTGGATTTGAATGTGTGAATGTGTTCAGCGATTTTGTATAGGTGAGGTGTCCACAACATCTATGGCATTTTTGCTTCGCGGAATGCACCAATCTTGGATGCATACCACCATCTCTGGGGAGCAAACAAGATCGTTTTGGCATCTTTGTATTCAGCCATGATTCATCATGATTTTATAATCATCATCAGCATTTGATTATATAGCCGTTCATTGTTTTACCATGGTTGTTATCCCCTAGACCCCCAAAACTAGTGTGGTTGAGATACAACCATTCTATACCATTCTTAACCACTATGCACCATTACCAACCATCGCCAGCCAAGATTGATTCGGTAATGTGTCACCACCGATATTGATAGACTATATAGTTATTGGCTGTTATCCTTGTTGATAACCAATGGCCATTGTAAATCAATCAGTACAATATTATCCCCAACATTTTTGTGGTCATGAGCATTATGTAATCACTGTGAATCATTGCGAACCATCAGCAATTCAGCATGATTAACCCCAATGTGTCCATAATGCTTGATTATCAATGATCCACCTCTATTAGTGGCTAATAACCCAAAATATAGCCATAAATGAGTCAGTTACTACCACATCCTGTTTTGATCGCCACTGGTAATCAACAATTTTCAACATTTCAGCAAATAATCCACCAAATCAGTATCATCCCGGCATTATTAGCCATAAATCAGTTATTTACTAATTTTACTGCCAATAAACCCACCATTTTTGGTGCTATCACGTCGTAAATCCACCATTTTTTACTGCTTGGCTCGCCACCTGAGGGGTCACAAATGCCCAGCTGCCCTTCCCAGGAGCGGTGCGCTGAGCTGTTGAAATCGCCCCCGTGCAAGGCCTGTGGGCAACCGGTGCCTTGGCCGTCGACGTGTCGCTGAGGCTGAGAAGTTGCTGGTTAGGTTGCTGCTTAGGGGATCATCACCAACAAGAATGGTTGAACGAGGCTTTTTTGTGAATTTTCGGTGACTCAATTGTTGCTGGAATGTTTTTTTTCTTTGAGTTGGTTGGAGTTTTTTCTTGAAGTTGTTGCTGGTTGATTGTTACGAATCGTTCCGGGACTAAAAACATCGTACGCACCGCTCCATTCGTGAAGATGCCTGTGGGAAGCGCGCAGCATTAAAAAAAAGACACCACAAAATCGATACAGCTGGGAGCTCCAGCTGTCAAGAACCCACCCCTCAATTTTACCATGGTGATTTGAATGTTTTGCCATCAAATCTAGGGGGTTTATGGATCTGATCTTCCATTAGTCAAGTTAGCAGCTCGTAGCGCCATAACTTCGATATGTTGGCAACTAGTAGTGCAATCAGGTTGGCATTTTGTTATGATCAACAGGATCAACAACTGGTCCCGAACAATGTTAAGTTGAAAGATACGGGGACCGATGGTTTCAAATATTTCATGTTTGTTTCAATGCATTTGGGACATGTTGGAATTTGTTGGAACATCCCCAAACCACCCAAAGGTCGTCCATTTGAAATTAAATCGAACGTGGTGGGCTTTCATTTGCCCTCCTGGGATATTTTTCCAGCAGATTTGTTTAAACGCCTCTGAAGTGGACCAAATGCAAGACTTCAACCAGATCAGCAGCGTTCGAAGCACCACATTTCAATATCATTCACTATCATTTCCAAACAAACATCATTGTAAAATCTTTGGGGACCATCATTGACTAGTATTAAGCTATGAAGCATCATGCACCATCATTCACAAGCAGTGCTGTGTGTGTTTTTGTTTTGAGCAGTGGTTGATCTAGGATGGTTGACCATCCACAAATCAATGTGCTGCAGTGTTCATTCTTGTACTTTCTGGTTTGTATCCAGCACACTCCATGAGTTGTGGACATGCGAAGTGATGATTGTGTTTTACCATGTTGATCATCTTGAATACTGGTCAGTTGTGTGTGTGTGTGTTGTTGATCATGGTGGAATTTCTGAACATGTTTTACATGACACATATTCGGCAAAGTGGTTCACTTTGCTCAGTTTGCTTCGATGCTGTAACATTACGTGCAGCTGCGTTTGAACGGGGTGCCACCAGGAATTCCCATCATTTGTGTTCTGGAATGTGAATCAAGCAGCCGTGAGCCGTTTGTTCATGGTTGGTGGACCAACCCTTAACATTGGTCAGTCCAATGTTGAACAATCCGAACAACCAATGTTGGGAACCTCGCAACGACAAACACTTGGTTCGTTGGGAATCCCACACACAAATCGACCTATGTTGGTATTGCAACTCAGGAGAGCCAATCATAGGGTAGGTTTTGAACATTTTTCTAGCTGCGGTTCTAGCTGATCCTAAGGTGCGAGATGCCAAGAAGAACGAGACGAATCCGTGACTGGGATCTAAGCGAAACTCGCTACGTGAGACTCTACAGGCCACGAATGTCGCGAAAGAACTTATCCCAGCAATTAGCAGGGATTTTTTTTTCCACATAGATTTGGGAGGTTCGATAAGTTTTTGAGGAAGATAGGTTTTCCGTTTGCTGCGTGCTGCTGGGACTTCATACCAGAACTTGGTGGTGGATTTAGACATATGTTTATTTTCTCTATTATTAGCACATGATTTGTTGGTTTACTGATATGTTTAATGACGGGGTGGTGATCACCACCAACCACCAATGATCATTATCAACCACTTTCACCATTCTTACCCAAATTATCAAGCACTTATTAGCCATCGTCATCACCACCACCCAGGGGTGCTTCAACCACCAACCAGATAAGCATCCACCGATCGGATGGTCACACACGCGCCGGCGCTTGACCCGCTCCTCGAGGTACCACGAGGAGTGCAGGCGCTGCAGCTCGTGTGCCTCGACTGCACGACCTCGAAAACAAAGGCTGCCATTGAAAACCAAACTATGGAGAATATATGGGGCTTTCTCAAAATAGGGAGCCCCAAAAATAGCTGGTTTATTGCTATAAATGACCATTAATGGATGATTTGGGGGTACCCCTATTTTGAGAAACCACCATATATTTGCTGTATGGTGAATAGAATATGGTTAATATATTGTGCATATATCGTTATTGTGTTTTTCTTGTATGGGGAATATGGATGAATATGGCGAATATTTGGTACATGATTATTGTCGCTCCAAGGTGTTTTATTATGTTGATTGTTTTTTAACATACAATATTGCTACAGTATAGTAATGGTTCTGAACTACTATGATAACCAACTAATAACAAGCGTGACTAACATATGATTGAAACAAAATCACTATGTGCTTAGTTTATGTTGTTCACATCTCATTTATACTATTCAATCATACATAGTTGTTGATGAAGTATTCCATCATAAATAAGCACTATGTTTAACATCTTGATTATAGGGTTGTTTGATAATTAACGAGACTCACCAAAGACACTTAAGTAAGAATGGTAAATGGTTACCAAGTTACATAATTAAGACAGTGGTAAAAGTCTAATACAGTGGCAAGTGATATGTGATCGTGCTTCCTTCAATGATGGTTCAATCAGGACCAACCCTTATCCAAGGTTATTAGCCTTGTATGTCCGACCATGATGGGTGTGTTGAGGTGCATTGCACCTGCACTAACTTCATGAGATGTCCACGTTGAATCAGCCTAAAAGATTAACATGGATTGGCAACAAAGCAATACGGCTTCGTGAGACCTTACAGTAGTTGATATCCATACCACTACTATCAATCAAGTCAAACCACTAATCAACCAGTCAATGGGTTGAAAGTTGAAAACAGGACGATTGAGAATGAACACATCATCCATGGTCATGATATCGATCCTTTGTGAATTCGTGCACTGGAAAGCCTGGTTGTAACATTCATAACTTTTTGTTGAACATGTATTTCTTGCAATCAACCATGTCGTCAAAGTCAACTGCCATGGTATTTTGAGTATATATATATGTCATGATTATTTGCCACTATTATTGATTATTTTACTGTTGAAACTCTTTAATATTTGATGTGCTCATTCATGCTCATTCTCACGAGGCAATGAGATCTCAACAGTTGATTTTCGACAGTCCTTTGGCTTCCAAACAACATTGGTCGTTCCCAAGTGAAAACCAGCATTTTCTTTGGCCGTTCCAAAGTGAAAACCGTCAGCAGGGCGCTGAAACCTCAAAGCCCCCGAAAGGACCAGCCATTACTAGCCAACCAACCAACCAAGCAACCAAGCAAATCAAAGGCCTTCAGGTCCCGGTAGAACTGCCCAGGTTTCCAGAAGGTCTCCAGACAAGGCATGCACTGCACCGCGGGGAAGATCCTGTGCGGTTCCTGCGACGGTCTGTTTGGTGAGTCTCTTGGATGACGAGACAGAGTTGAGTGGTACGCCAATCGAGGCATAAACGAAACGAGTGGTCACTGGTAAGTGGTTCTCAACTCCTTATTGGAATAGCTATTGACCATCATTATGGTGCATAATGGTGAAGGATAACTGTAGTTCCCACGGTTCACTCAGTGTCGGTTCAGGGTGAGAAATTCTTGATTTACTTGAGAATATTTCTCAACAAACCGACTGACTGAGGTTTTGAGACTGCTGGCATGTCCTATCATTTGTGTTTTGTTTCAACCACGCATTAAATGACCCCCAAGTCATTGATGTTTCCCCTATAATGGCATTCTTATGGATGGAGTTGAGGATACAACTCTTGATGGATCCTCACCTGAAAAATGCGCCCTGCCGGTGTTGGTGCTCAGAGGCATGGTGATTGTCAACTCGGAGCTCGGGTCGGTTCATGGGAGGAAGATTGACTACTCAACATTGATCACTGGGCGGGGGTCAGTGGTCACGATACAGCGGAAAAACACAGTAAAGGCTGATTTGTGTATGTACAGGTCGATTCTTCAACTCGTCAACAGGCCAGATGATTTGTGTATGTACAGGTTGATTCTTCAACTCATCAACAGGCCACACAAAATTGTAGAGGTATATTCTTGGGTTACTAGGGTACCCAGCGATAGTTTTGGCATAGCAAATACTTATACATAATATCATATATGTTTACACACATGTACCTGCAGAACCATAATTCATACATGATATTTTATAAATACAATATCATAGAAAACCAATCGACCTACGTCAACCTGCTAAAATTCATCCTTTTCGGAGTTTTTAGTCTAAGCCACTTGTGGGGAATCCCAGCCATGACCAGCCCTGGCTCACCGGTCGCTGTGGCTCAGGTTCTTCGTGCCCGGAAAACGCATGGGGGCGGAGTACATGAAAGAAGCCTTCAAGGCATTGCTTCAAGCTGCCCGAAGAGGGGTGAGACCTTGGTATGGCAAGCTTTCATCCATGTTTATCTGTCCAAGTTTCTGCTTTTCTGTCATGATAAGGTTATCGTGATTAAAGATTTGCCTTATAGGTTGGGTTATGGTGGGTTATACAAACCATCCGGGCTATGGTAGGTCCCCCATCCACCACTTGGGTAACGACTCGGCCTGACTTCTTCCTCGGGATGCTGGAGGCCTGGGACGAAGACAACTCGGGGTGGATCGATACAGGAGAACTTCGGCGCGTCTTGAAGGCACCGGGCAGGAAGGGCGAAGGGCACAGCTGGCGGGGATGAGGATTGATGGTTGGTGATTGATGGTAGATGATGGACCGGGAGGGTGTCTCATACTGGTTGATTCTGGTTAGTTTTGGTGAATGATTAATGTGAATGATAGTTGATGATAGTTACATTGTACTTGCGAATGATCTACTGTTAGAAGAGAACACAAATGATGAGCCGCAAGCAACTACAGTAGTTACAGGCACTTCATGGCACTTCATGTCGCACCGTAGATGGCTGATGAATGATACACGGTGTTTGATCTTGACGCTTTTGACCACAATGAATCGTAATGGTATGTTTTGCAATGGTGGTGTTTATCAATGGTTAATCATTGCTGATAGGCTTGCTTCTGATTAAATTTGATAGATTGATGTGATGGGTTGTATGGTTGACATGTTCGTATTGGTTGATAGTTTGAAGTCAAATGATTTTTTGGTTATTGGTTGATAAGCCAAGGCTGATGATGGTTGCTTCATGTTGCTTCACAGTGATCAGTCGGGGTTGTGGCTTGTATAAGAATGGCGCCACTGTCGTGTTGAACACGGATGCTGGCGCTTAGCAGGGTCCGTTTCTGCCAACAGCTTGTCCTAGCTTTTTCACTGTGCACCTTGGTGATTTCAAACGATCCAAAAGGTGAACTAGATTTGATGATCAAGAGCTGTTAACGAATGTCATTTCATAATATCAATGTATTTATTAATATACATATATATATATATATCGCAATCATATTAAGCCAACGACATTGTGATGGAATGATCTCATGATGTTTGACTCGTGCGAACAACTGAATAACAGCCGAAAAAGGTGATCAAACAATGCGCTTTTGGCGGGGAGAAACCGAAGACAAGCACCAACCTCCGTGGCGATGATCAACCCGTGGGCATTGAGACAGTCCCTGGTCTCCTTGCTTCCAAGATCTTCCTATAGGCTATCAGTAGTACCGCACCTTCAGCGGTGGTGGAAGTTTCCAGAAGAGGAAATGTACAGGAAGAGAGGATGACTTTCGAATTTCATTTGATTATTCACGATTAGTTGTCAACCTTCATTGAGCAATATCATCTATCATGCCTTATCATCCATTTTTTTGCAGCATATTGTACTTTTCAATCATGACCTGAGAATGCGTTATTTAATCGTCAATGAATTCGATCGTCACACAATCTTTCTTCTATGACTAGGACTTACGGATTTCCTTGTTTTTTGTAGCTTGTTTTCAATGGCACTGATGCTCCGGAGTTGTCATGTTGGCCAATACACAATGGAACCAACTGCACTTCTATCTCTGATAGACCGCAGGTGATATCATATCCTTGTACCCCTCGTTCCACCATCATTATCTGTTGTTGTCCCTGTAGTTTTGTTGCTTATCATCTTCTATTGGTTGGTTACTATTGAATCATGGCCGTATATCTCAACATACCAACCATCTGGGGGCATCAGAAATGTCATCACCGCGCAGGCGATCATGCCAAACTTTTCAGACCGCCACTTGGCCTGAAGGGAAGCTGACCATAGCAGCACTAATTGGCCACCTGATGCGAGGCCAGGCCACTAATTTGTGAGATATCTGAGTATTTTGGAGTGCTTGTAACCAGTATTATTAGATTTTCGTTGGAAACCGGCCAAGACTCTTTGCATGTGCTGAGGGTAACCTCTTCAACAGATTGGATACGTTTATCGCAAGGGTACCAGACACAGATGTGGGTCTCAGGGTAAAGTAGCGGTTGCATCTTGAAGGTTCGACGTTGCTGGTAGGATTTGTAGGTAGGATTCCATTCGTCACCTTGGCAGGTGACGTTTCCATGCAGGCCATCCACTGTTTTTGTCGTTTCTTTAACCTCAAATGATGGGGCTGGCAAGGGCTAAGATGCCTTCTGCTGTGATCATTCTTTGCGCGCCTTCGCTTCAAGGCGACATCAACGATTTGTTGCGCGTGATTGACACCAACGCCAATGGCGTGGTGGAATACGAGGAGTTTCTGGAGCAACCACTCTGGGGGGCCGCAACCCACAATGCCACCTTTTAGGGCATCATGGACCATCAGCATTCTGTTGGGGAACTGTTTCACCTTCGGGGGCTTCACCGTGTCATCCAACAAGTAAATGATTATTTTCACCATCTCTGGAAAACGTGGATCCACTTTAAGCAATATGATTCAGCGTATAATGGGGAATTGTCCATGACCAACAACGAGGACTGGCAATTGAGAACTAGTGCCGCTGCTCACTTAACGGAGACTATGGTATGCCAGTATATGCAATATTGCTTATTTCCTTAAGTAACCATTCATGGTCGTGCCCTTTGTGCTTAGCAATAGAAGGTATCAACCAACTATAACCAATTACCAAGGTTGATAATCAACAGCTTATCACTTATAACCAACTACGAATTGATGCAACCTTTACCAACTATAACCAAGTACTAAATATAACCAACTACTAAATATAAGGTATCAACCAACTATAACCAACTTACAACCAACTACTGGCCGATGTTTCTGGTTCAACCGGGGGTCATCCAGTCCTGGTACCATGGGCTGATTACTTCGCCTCGCGAAGCAGTCACGACGTGGTGACTGCTTCGGCTATCCCGGAGGGGATGATGTGTTGAGCTGTAGGTTACATGGGATCATATGGGATCATAACCCACAATTTTACAAGGAAAATCATGGTTAATGAATGTTAATGATGTTTTGGGAACCAGGGGTACGAGATTTTGACCCATAGCCACATGTTTAGCTTTTGCTTTGCTGGCGACCTTTTCCACTCGTAGCCAGTGTTGACGAAGTTTTCCAAAAGATCACCATCATGAATCATCGTTGCAAAAGCTCAAGCTCAGAGCGTTGTTCTTATGTAGTCGTGTAATCATCAGCTTTATTTTACGGGGTAAGAAATCGCAGCGAAATCGCGATTCGCCATTTCGCTCGTGCTTCTGTGATAAACAAACACTTTGGCTTTGGCGAAAGGTGGGGAGCTTGGCGCTCTGGTGAAACTTGTTTTAGCCATTAGCCATTAGGATTCACAAATGGGGGGTGTCTTAAAATAGGGGACCTCCCAAATCATCCAATGTCAATCATTGTTTATTGCACCAACCATGTTTGGCGGCCCCCAATTTAAGAAACCACCAAATGTCACCCAAAAATAGTCGATTGCCGATCACCAGAAATGTGTGATTGTTTGAAACGTTGAAGGATAACAACCACTGTTGTTTGCACCTTTCAACAACAGAGGAGCCATATGTATGACAATGTGTGAGTGTTTGTGTATGGATTTATAACAAGAAACCTACACCAACTGATTCTTGCAAGGTATTTGTCAGAAGGACCATGTCACATGACCACAACTGCGAGGGCAAACTAACTGTCCAGATTCCTTAATACATGGCACAACTAAACAAGTATACATGATCAAACATATGCTTGACCATCACGAGTCACCATCACTACGGACAAGCATTCACATTATATTCTCAATCAGTCTTGATCATCTATATGGTGGTTTCTCAGAATTTAATACATGAGCCGCAAAATCATCCAGTTTATTAGCCATTTACAGTAAGAAGCCAACCATTTTGGCTGTCCCCCATGGCTCAAGAAACTACCACATACCCAGACCTTTAACTATTCTTCAATGAGACCCATCATTAACCAAATGGCGTTTAGGGGTATGTTTATGCATGTTTCAGTTTCGGCAGTGGCACTGTCAAAGCCAACGGCGAAATGCCTTATAGTTGATCGGTTCTAGATATTCATCAACCAGTATGACCAATCAGTTGGACCTGATCATGTTTCACCAAGCATTCCCCGCTACTTGACAATCATTACAATGAATACAATGACTTTTTATTGCAAGAACATAGCCACACAATGCCCTGTAGCAGGACCGGCACATCTACCAGGGTACGCTGAGCACTCAGCAGTGGCTTGCTCAGGTTCTGTCAGTGGCTGATGAAGGAAAATCCCTTGGAGTTCTCGCAGAGCACCTTCGCCTTTTACGTTGCCACGTTGATGCGCGAAGCAGGCACTGCGAAGGCACGGCCGCCGTCCCCGTATCGCATCCGGTAGTGGATGATGGCGGTTTTGATGGTGGTTGATATTGAGGGTTGTTGGTTGGTAGGAGTGAATGGTTGATGATAGTGCGGTATAAATGATGGTTGATTTGTTTGAGAAGGAACGTCTCATGGATGATGAACTATCAACGTGGTCATGTACGGTTTATGTTCATTATTATCGTTTTATGGATGTTTGGTATACTGGTTGGTATAATCAACCCTTGAATTACTGCAATCATGGTTGGCTTCAGGGGTTGTTGGCTTCATGGGTTATGGCTTCATGGTTTACTGGTTGATCATCATCATCATCATGATGATCATCATCATCATAATCATCATCATCATCAGCATCATCATCATAATCATCATCATCTTCATTTTCATCTTCATCATCATCTTCATTTTCATCTTCATCTTCATCTTCATCTTCATCATCATCATCATCATCATCATCATCATCACTTTCAACATCATCATCATCACCATCATCGTCAGCATCATCATATCCATTGTGCCCGCTGGGGGGGGTGTAACATTGCACCCGCAGACGAAGACGAATTCCGCAGACGAATTCCATTAGGTAAAGAGGGCCCAGCGCAGACGAATTACCCACCGAAGACGAAGACGAAGACGAATTCCCCGAAGACGAATTACCTCCCGAAGACGAATTACCCACCGAAGACGAAGACGAAGACGAATTCCCCGAAGACGAATTACCTCCCGAAGACGAATTACCCACCGAAGACGAAGGCGAAGACAAATTCCCCGAAGACGAATTGCTTCCCGAAGACGAATTACCCACCGAAGACGAAGACGAAGAC
>VSDK01029286.1:206171-221791 GCA_009767595.1 Symbiodinium kawagutii | reverse complement strand
TTGATAGTTGTATGTAGTGGTTCATCAAGTGATATGCTGGAAACCAACCAGCTCAATCCAACCAATTTAACCAGTTAAATCAAGCAGCAAAGCATGTTTAGTGGTGAGTACTGGCTCATGCTGAGTGGTAAATCAACCGGTAGCCAGCTAAATGAACCAGCTGAATCTAACTTTAGATTAGCTAAATCCAACAAATTTATCATGTTTATCTTAATTAGTAGTAGATCAATCGTTAACCAACCACCATGATTTTCAGCCTAATCCAACTACTAAATGGTTATCGAATAGTGGTTGATTTACCAGGAATGGTTATCAAATGGTAATCAGATGTAATCAGCTAATCCAACCTTCTGGTTGGTTTTCAGCTTATCAACCACCTGGTTGGGGTACCCCCTCAGTTATCATCCTTTATTAAACATTTACAGTAACAATCTACTATTTCTTGGGTCCCCTATTTCAAGACCACCAAAGGATGAGCAGTAGTGATTCTTTCATGCTTCACTCATGGTTAACTTATGGTTGCTTTACCACTAAACACCAATGGTTATGCTAAACTTTATGGTTCACCTAATCATGGCTGAGTTATTGCTTTTTTTTTATCATTTATATATATATATATATAAGCAGCCATAAATTAACATAAGTTGTTCATTAAACCCAGTAGTGGCTAACTTGTGGTTGATGTATCGATCATGAAACTTTTAAGGGTCAATGAACCCTAGCAATAGGCCCCCCCCCGGTTAGTTAGGAGAGCTTAAGTAATGAAACATGTGTGATCAATGAATGGTAGTTGTGAAAAAGTCTTGATGAACCCTTAACCGACAGAAAATAAAAACGAAATGCGGTAAACATTGGTTTGTACAGTTGTTTTTGATACTGTATTTTACAGTGATAATGGCAGTACCATTAGTGAAATGGATGATTGACGGTTAACAGTGTTTACTCGTGGCTGACTTTGAAGGTTAACGATGATGTTCATTCATGTGCGATATGATGGGAACGATGGATATATGATAGAATGGTGGAACAGTGAATCGTCTTGATTGATTACGGCATTGACTGAAATGATTATTTCACAATGATTGAAGAGGTCAAGATAATTTGAAACAGACTCATGCTTTGCCAGCCAATGATGCACCCTTTCATGGTTTAGCAAAGGTGAACAAAAACAAAACGAACCAAGAAGGGCAATGAACCTATGCTGTTGTTTCAACTGAAGATGCGGCAAAATTCTTTGCTTATGAGTCAAGCTGTTGAACTCCGATCATCATGAGAGATGTAATGATGCAGGGATGACAAAACTGTGGAACCACTGAAGTTTAGAGCCTTGGGCGGCTGGCAAGCTGTTTACAACTTGGATGATTGATTGATCAAAAACAAGTTTTTGGGATGGACTTGCAGCACCGAGATCGCTTCTGCATCACTGAGCAGATCAGCCCGAGTTGTACACGGAACCTACCTGGTGATGTGATGTGATGTCATGTGTATAACATGTGGCAAGTGAACATCCCTTGTATACAACAAGTGAATATTGTCAATCATGCTTATTGTTTTCATGGTTCAATAGTGTTTAATCTAAGCTACTGATACTACGCCTTATAGTCTTTTCAAGCCGTTTGCAAACCATAGTTCAACCATATACAAAGGGAGTTTATAGGATGATACAACCACTCACTGCAAGCTATTGCTATGACCATGGTCACGGTCTAACACCAAGTTTCATGATTTGGCTGAGGGCCAAAACCTGGTACCTTTTCTGTTCACATCCAATCAATGACCATAGTCGAGCTGTTAGGATTGGCCGGCATAGAGTTGCTTGTTGGTGTATCCCCCATGACCACCAGCTGAGTCATCACTTGTTGGTTTCCCATAGCTATTTACCAACGGAACTTGGGGGGAGACCACTTGGAGCCACCACGTGCTTGCCACGCTGGCCCCGTGCTCAGCGGCTCGCCGTCCCAGGAAAGGAGCCACCGAGGAGCGAGTGCCTGGTGTGAGCTGACTATCCGCCATTACCTTTGGTATATACGGGTATCATGAATCATCAACGATTATGAATTAGCAATGTTATCAGCAGTAATTATCAGCAATGGTTATCAGCAATGACTATCGGCAATCAACAATTTCCGTTTTTGTCTACCGTATGGACAACGGCTATCAGGAGCCGTCTAAATATTTTTATATTTCTGAAATTACCATGGTAAATATGTAGTATATTACATTTAGAGTCATATTACTATGTTAATATATCACATTTAGCAACAAGTAGTAAGGATTGTTTTCTTGTTGTTCGGAGTGGTTTCTAATTGTTAAGTGATGACTGTTAGTTGCTAAATAACGTGTTAATACGCCATGCAACCATGCCTATATCATTATGTCTACCAGAAATGACAGTTGCCCTGAACCAATTTAGCTAAATCCCCACCTTGCAGCCGTGCCAAGTGCATAGCTAATGAACCGACTACTTTGTGGTATATTGTAGGTTCTTCAAATGAGGAGCCCCAAAAATGGTTGGTTTACACCTATAGATGGTTAAAAAAAGATGATTTGGGGGGTCCCTTATTTTGAAAAGCACCAGTATGTTCATGAACACAGGCTTCGTTTTGAATTGTTCAGAACGACCCCAAGTTGGGTGATGACCGTGCACCTGACCTGACATGTTGAAATTTGTCATTTGGATTGAAAGCATTCCAGCATCGTCATGAAAACGGTGACGAGATTGCTGGAACCTTGTGACATGTACCTTTTTTGCCTGTGTATAAATTGGGGCCACCAAACATGACAGGTAAACTTGCAACACGTATGACATGTAAACTCAGAACTTAAAACACATAACATGAGCATCATAAGAATCACATATGAGGCCATTCATTTCATTGCTATTGTGTGTGATGTTGACGCGATTCCACAATTTCAGTTTGTTTCGGGGTGGCATTGCTCACCTTGGGCGCAGATCTTAATCCTGGCTATCGCGATTCCATAACATCATTGTCAACATTTACATTGTACTTATACAACTTGTTGTGTGTACAACCTTTGTGCCTTTGTTCTTCCATGTCCATGTCTACTTGGGTTCCGACCTCGCATTTATTGCCAGATAGTATTGGGATAATCAGAACGATTCTCAACCATCATTGATTGACCAATGAACCATCAATTCAATATCAATTAATGAATGAATAGTCAATTCACCATTGAAAATGATCATGAATTAGCCATCAAGTTACCATGAATTAGTCAATGAATAGTCAGCACTATTGACACCACCAGCATCAACCATCCAGTAAGCATCAATCCACTACCGTTGAAGCCCCAGTTCAGCTGGCTCCAGGACAAGACTGACGGCGGTCGAGCCCTGAAAGAGGCGGGGGAGCAGACCACAAATCAACCAGGCACAGCAATGCATGATTCAGAATTGTGGCTATTGTGGCTATTCATCTATTAGTAATTAATGGTTCACCATCAAGCAACCAGGTAACCATTAGTAAGCAACAAATGGTGGTGACTGATGATTGTACTACCCAACCAACTTGATTCACACTCAACAAATGCTACAGCAAGCAAAGGACCTGGCTTAACAATCAACAAATTGCAAGGTGGTGATCAATGGTTAACAATTGTAGTGATTAATGATGGTATTGCTCATTGCGAAGCAGCCAATGATTTCTTGTGAGTAATTGTGATGATTCATGATGGTCAACAAGCAACAAATACCAACAAACATTCTTCTCACGGTTTCTGTTGATTTCCCGCTAATTCTAGTGACTGCCGGTGGTTGTTCGTGTTGGTCATAGCTTCATCCGTACAAGTCCGTTCGTTATTTGGCCGGAGGTTGGGAGGGAGTGGTTGGGAGCCAGGCGTATCCTTATAGCCCTTTGCGGGGGGAGCCAAGGAGCTGCCAGGAGTGGCCTAACCAAAAGGTAGTTGCGATATGGGTGTGGGTCAATATTAACCATCAATATTAAGCAACAATAATAGGGAAAACAATGGTTAATGATGGGAACCAGGGGTACGGGGTTTTGACCCACAGCCATATTTTCCATTGTTGTGGGTGAAATAGAAGTTGTGCCGCACTTGGCGTTGATCGTTGTTGATGATGTACTGATAACCACCTGTCAAACACATCGAACTCACAAAATAATAGCAGTCAAACCTCTCAGGTAAACCAACCAGCCAACCAAGGGAACCAATCTAAGAAAGACACCAAACCACGATTATTTGCCAACATTATTTTATTGCTTGCATTCCCATTACAAACAGGCATCAACAATCCATGGGGATTGAATCGGAAAGAATATTGTAGTTGTACTCATAATAGTTAGTTAATTACAATAATAATTAGTTAATCCACTACTAGCTAATCACAACACCAAATATCACTAATGATAAGTAAGCAATGCAGGATAATTCATCCATAGTCTTGGTGACATCATCATAACCTGATCCATCACGATGAGATTATTAAAACAAACAAACATCAGACATGAATTCAGATCAATCATCATCATTTCGAAAAAAAAAAAAACATATCACCGGAAATAAGATTCGTAATTATGACTCGTTTATCCACTATTAGACTATTGGTGAGATCATCCGTCATAAACTTATCCATCATAAGATCTGTTCAACCATCATCATTTCGCAAAACATCCATCAGAAACTGACAAGATCAATCATCACAACTGCGATAACTCATCCCTCCCAGATCAAGAGATCAACCATCACAAGTGCCATAAACTCATCCAGAATCCATTAATCAGACTTGATTCATTATCATGCATTATCAATCATCCAGATAACTAGTTACTAGTTTCATCGTGCCATAATTCATCCACTCATCATGAGATGTGATTATTCCAGATTCTAGTGGATGAGAATCAACTTACACTTCAGCTATTCAGATCTCATGACACTCGTGAAATCCAGATTCATGAGATCTGAGCTGAAGATTGTATGTGATGTTGATGTTTCATCACAACCGCCATAATTCATCCACTAATCATGATAATCAGGTTCAACTGTTCAACTATTTTATTTCAACTCGATAATCAGATATCATTAGAGATATTATCCATCATAAACCATCACTAGTCATTATAACTACTCATTCATCACATATAGATCTGACAACCACAAACCATCAGAACCATCACAGCTTCAGATATCATTAGCGATATTATCCACCGTAAACCATCACCAGTGATGATAACTTTAATATTACTCATCCATAATCCATCCATGATTTTTTCATCCATCAAAACACATCATATCCAACATTAGTCATTTGGATAAACAAAAATGATGGATTTTTTGGATGAGTAGTTATCCAGAACTCACCCAAACACCCCATTTGGATAAACATGATGGTCCTTTTGGTTCAGAAAAGATGTGCTTCGCCCATCGGCTGCCAGGCCCTGCGCGTGAAGCACAACGCGGCAGCGCGTGCGCTGCTGCGCGCGGGCTTCGGCCCGGCGCCCGCCGGGACCTTCGCCCTGGAGGGCGCCGTGAAGCCGGAGGAGCTGTCGGGGTCCGTTGCCGGGTGGCCGTTGCGGGGCCCTGGGGAGCTGCCTGGGCTTCCTAGGGGGTCTAGGGGGTGGGGAAGCTGGTGGATGGCTAAGTTAGATGATCAAGGTGTGATGAAATGTGTGGCACTGATGGTTGCAGGGTACCGATGGTTGCCAACAGAGCCGACGAGCTGGTGTTGCACAGCTGCCTGGCTCCTGGCTGTTGATGTTGTCCTAAAGTCCCCCACGCTCTTTTCATTTGTTGCCTCTCGGTTGATCTGTTGATCTGCCAACGTTGCCGGCTATCAATCAGCTGGGGATCGCGACCCGTAATCTGAATCACCTTGACAGCAGCGACGTCAGCAGGACTGCAAGTTGGACTCCCCGAAGATTTTTCCTGCAGGTGGTGCCTTCTCGCAGCCAAAGATGCGTGGCGAAAGATGGTGGGCGGTAAAAGACGGCCCAGGGTTCAACCCCCGGGGGCGAACACCGAGCAGACAGGGGTGCTGCTACCACAGAGCAAGGGTGCAGTTTTCAAACAACAAAAGCTGGTGGTTAGTTGGATGTTTGGTTGGTTGGCCGGAAATCTTGGATATGATATACTCCTTATCTATACAGTAGTTTGATTTGAATCCAGATATATACGCTTCCTCTCAATCGATGCGAGTGGCTCCATTTCCGGCCTAGCTTGAGGGCTCATTCTGTTGCGGAAAACACAAAAAAATCAGCACCAGCCACCGTGGGATTTCTCCTCAGGAAAGTCAGCATCATGGTCCCTCAGCTGCAGCGGAGAAGCCATGGTCATAAAGCTCCGGGTGCAGCTGCAATGTTTTTTTTGGAGGATTTCTATTGCTGATTCATGGCATCCTTATGATTGTTTTCAAATCAAGCAGTAGGAATCTTCCAAAAAGGAGTAACTTTATCCGTAGGCTCCTCAAGTTGATCCAAATTTATGAGTGTTCAAATCAAGAACTTTCATTGGGGGCAACTTCATTAGAGGCATCTCCAGTCATTTTCCATCCTGGGTCCTGGTGTATGATTTCTTCAACTTCCGACTGATCCAGCCCAAGTCATTCAGTCATTGGTTGTAGCATGCATGAACTGTCATGCTTCCCCCGGCACTGAACCATGAATTACCAACTCCCAACTAGAATAACTGCTCTTCCATCCTCATTGGCAGCTGGCACCTCCCGAAAATCATCGCAATGGCTCGCGGCAGCTCAGGTTGGCAACGAGGACGCTTCGAAGCAGCACGGGGGAAAGGTGCTCTTCACGCTGGATGGTCGCGATCCCTTCCTCTGCGGGCAGCGTCTCCGAGCTCAAAAACATTTGCTGTCCATGGTGATGTTGTGTTGGTTGATGGTGTTAGCACGTGATGATGTTGGTAGTGTTGGCATATGTTGGCGTTGATGGCCTATGTTGGCATTGTTAATGTTGGCCTATGTTGGCGTTGATGGTCTTCAAATGTTTTTTTAATAAAGAGGTTTTCCGATTGTGCAGAGAAGGGCTACTGGGGCGCTTGACCCACAGCCATAGCCTCAAAACTTTGGGTGCATCTCATAATAGAGCTGATCATGGATGGCTTTCAGCATCAGATGGTGGGGTGCACATGGATCGCAGCCCACCTGTGACACGTCGGTTACCCCAGGGGCCCATGGATGCTGCCCGCATCCATGGCGCCACGCACGCACTCCGCGCTGCAGGTTACATGGGTCCCTTCACCGTCACCTCTCGGATGCAGCTGCGCGCGGTTGCCATTCGTGGAAACAAACGGTCGCAATCGGTGACTTGGAGAAGGGGGAGATCAAGAGAACGCAGGTTTTTTGCAAATTGTATGTGATCATAAATGAAGTACCTAATTAGTGTTTAATGTAAAACCAGTGTATTTATTGAAGACATAGGAATTTGGGATACAATCGTGAGCAGACCATGTTTGTTGTCCACATGTAATTCTATATCAATGCATTTGTTCTCATACCTTCTGTAAATGTATGATCCCTTAGTCTACCGTGTTATGCACATCTATGAACAATACGGATTGGATATGTGCACACTTGTGTTTATGTAGGCGCACATACTTGGATATGATGTGCCCGAGCATACAATTATTCCCTTGCGTTCATAGGCATGCTTAGCATGCGAATTCACAGACATATGTATGTATATTTGCATAATAATGAGTGTATACCAGTAATCTATTGATGTTCCCATCTATTTCTGTGGATGTCACACATGTACTTTATGTATGCATACAAATTAATCATATATGTTTATATAACTATGTTTACACATATATTTTATATTGTCATTCTTGCCCAAACACACAGCAGTATATATAAAATATCTACATGTAAATACATATATATATATATATATAGATGTAGTTAGGTGCATGAAGAACCAATGTTTTAATGTGGTTGTTTTGTGCTTCTATATAATTGGATATTGATATGCATTCATAAATGCAGTCAGAGTGGAGCAGATGCAATAAGGTTTGGAGCATCCTTGCACATTTTGGATACAGACACCAGGGCACACAAAGCTTTGTGTATGTATACATATCAACATACATATATATATATGTATTTACATATATTTACATTTAAATACATATATATATATATAGATAGATATACAAATAAATAAATAAATAAATATATATATATAATATTTCAAAAGTGGTAATGCATATATGTAATTGTATGTTATTGAAATAATGTACGTATTTATTTCTGATTATTCAAATGTTGACACCATACATAGGCTTGTATAACATGGTGTTTGTTCTACATCTATGTATCTTTGCTTCTTACGTGTATGTACATATACTATCATATACTTATACATTACGTATTTGTTTGATTGAACATATTTTGCTGTGCTATTATAAGTAAGACGTCTTGCAAAACCATACGAGCTATCTCGTTGTTTCGAGACACACAATTTACACACATAGATTCACATCTTTACATACCCATACATTGCTATACATGTACGGATTTACATGATACTTAGATGTGCAGTTGGGGTAATTGCATTTGGGGAGAACCGTTGTAAGTAGCCCTTTAGGGTGGGGAAGAACCTCTATAAACGATTAATCAGTGACTAATTGGGAATACACATCCAAGTACATAATTATAATATGTACACATATGTATGTATATGTATATATATATATATACATACAATATCAGAATATATACACATATCTCCAGTAAGGATTTGTTTGTTTGGAATTCCACCCAGGTGGAAGCAACGTTCTTGATCTGCCACTGCGCTTTGCCAGATGAGATCATCTTCGGAACGCTGCACTTTGGCGATAAACTAATCGCCACGGTGGGGCAAATGGCGCACGAACAAATCCTCCAAAGTGACCACCGAACCACGTCCTGGGATGATCATCCTGGCAAGTAATTGGTTTGGAATTATCGTTAGAGAAATGATGAGAAAAGCTATGATATCAAGCTGAGATATGGATAGTTAACATATCATGGCTACCTATATCATATCACATCATATCACATCATATCATATCATATCATATCATATCATAGCTACCTATGATGACATGAAAAGCTAAGATAGTTCTCATAGGTACCAAACCACATCATATCATATCATATCATATCATATCATATTATAGCTACCTATATCATATCATATCATATCATGGCTACCTATGATGACTTGAAAAGCTAAGATAGTTATCATAGATACCAAGCCACATCATTTCCAGGTCGATAACCTCGTCATGAACCTCGGTGGCGCAGCATCGAGTTGAATTTGTGCCACCAAATCACAGGTTTCCCTTTCAACAAGGGACAATTGAAGCAGTTCCATCTCCATTGATGTACCCGGACGGTTGATAGCTCGGATGGTTGATAGTTGGTTGATATTTTGTGGTTGATCTATTTCAACATTTGTGGTGCTTTATGATTGTTGGTTGGTTGGTTCTTGCCGCTTGTTGGTTGCTGGGTGTTGGTTGGTTGGCGGTTGGATGATGTACTCGCAAATTTAACTCGTTGGCATGAACCCCCCCATGGAAACAATTGTACATAGATGATAAAACAAAAATAATTGGTTTGTTGCACACAGTCGCTATTTCATGATCTCTTAATAGGTGGTGATCTCTCCATGAATCATCCCAAGTGAGCGCAAACGCGTCTTAGAACATGCTTTAGAGTATCTTGTGTTGTTTCTAGTGTTTCACACCAATATCTTAAGGCCTGTTTGCATGGTCTACGGTGCACATATTCCTGTAGATAGATACAAATACGGATGCCATAGATAGATAGATAGATAGATAGATAGATAGATAGATAGATAGATAGACAGATAGCTAGATAGGTAAGTAGATAGATAGATAGATAAGTAAGTAGGTAGGTAGGCAAGTAGGTAGATAGATAGATAGGTAGATACCTAGCTAGATGGATAGATGGATAGGCAGATACTTAGCTAGATAGCCAGACAAAAAAATAGAAAGATATCCCATGTCTATATCTATTATATTTCGGCTGGATAGATAGATCAGAAAAATGGATGGCCGTGGGTCAATTCCCTGTACCATACTCTTCTGTTCACATCCCCCAATTGAACGGATGAGTACTTGTCGGGATGTGCACCTCCCTGGCAATACTGACCCGCCCATAGCCTTATAGTTGCTATCTCCCCTATTTCATGGAGACCTAAACCACTCCGCCCTACACTACCCCCATCAAAAATTTAGCTTATTCTGAAAGTTGTGGGCCCTGTTCAGGGCTTAAAAACCTAATGTGGTTGGAAAAACAATCGCAAACCAGCTTGGTTTTCCTAAGGCTTTGTCAAAAGGAGCTAAGATTCAAATTTTGATGAGGGTAGTGTACGGGGTGTAGTCTCAATTTTCATGACTCTTCCATAGTTTGTTCTTATCTCCAGCTGTATCAACCATGAACCAGCTAGGCCCCAGCTCGGCTTCACCATTGTTGCTTGGCTAATGACATGAAACTGACGCCAGCCACATCCCCAACCTGAACCATTAGTTCACCACCGGGCTTCACTATGTTTGTTTCTTGGTTGGTTAATGGCCCCTTGGTTAGTGGCTACTGATGACCAGCCACGCCAGGCAAGCACAGATCTTTCCGGCGGCCTTGGACTTGCTGTTGAACGACACGGCAGAGACCTTGACCGTCTCGGCGGATCAGTTTCAGGCGCACTGACCTGGCCATGGGTCAATATGAACCTAATAACCAACAAACTATAGGGAAAAGAATGGTTAATGAAAGGGGAACCAGGGGGACTAAGGGTTTTGACCTGCAGGTGAATGTAGTTAGAGGAGGCTACATATTGTTGGTATAGCTGATCTTGGTACAGTATATAGTCTATAGTTGGTATATTGAACTGTAGTAATCTTGGTGTTGGTATATATGTTGAGTGTTCTGAGTTGATATCTATTTTTTCTGACGATTTACACTTCTATTTGGGTATTGATATTTGAATGTGTCCGTATACAGTGGTGCCAAGTCCCACGTTTCGATCATCCGAAAGCTGGGGGATGCCTCGCAGGTGAAGACGTCTGAAGCAGATTGCTCCGCCCCACGGTGGGTGCAAGTGGACCTGCATGACGACGCTGGGATTGGAAGATGGGAAGGGAATGGCCAGCGATTGCAGGGCTCGGAGCTTGAGAAAACCTAGGGATATCCATCTCCTCATAGCGATGGGGGCTACCAGGATCTACTGGAGGTTCATTTTCAGTCAAATCTGTGGCCAAGTTTGTATGATTGGCAGACAGCGGTTTGTTGTTTGTAGTTTTCTTGGGATTTCTGGTTAGGGTTTCTACGCATATTTGTGTGTGTGCGTGGGTTTCTCTGTGTGTGTGTGTTTGTTTGAGTCACCATTGAAGGACATCAGCCTCCCCAAACGTATAAAAGGGACCATCCGAGGTTTTTGCGAGGCCCTAGGTGATCTTCATCGTTGGGGACAGAGCAGAAATTGATTTGGCGGTCCCTACCGCCTCGTACTATCAAGGGTTTTGGGCGAAAGTGATCCAATGAGCAGTGATGCCCATAACAATCTCCCCTTATCAAATTAGATTGATTCGTTTTCTATGATTTATTGCCACCTGGTATTATATACCAATAGTTGGCAAAACTTGCAGGTTATGAGAAGTGCATTGGTTGCATGACAAGCATGTCCTCAGAACTCAAGATTGTGGCTGGCTGCCCATATGCATCCCTGGAGCGACTTTAGCAATGTGAAAAACACAAAGTTATACTGGCCAGGAAGACCACATCTGATGCAGAACGTCCACGGAACTGATAAACCATCATTGACACACTGAATGATCAACCATCCCATCATCAACCATCACCAACCGTCATGATTCGCTATTGTTGATCTGAATTCACCATAATTCAACAGTTTACCAACATTTAAGGACCAATTATCAACAATCATGAGCAATTACTGACCCAAGTAACCATTCGCAAACCAACTTGAAGCACAATCATCAACCACTTGCAACTATGATTCGCTACCATGAAACTCACCATCTGAATCCATCCCAGGTGAAACCACGACATCAGTTGCACTTCGACTTGGCTTATGCATCGGCAACTTGGTCAGTAGAGGGATCCCCTGTGAGGGTCGTGGACGCACCGCTGGTAAGGAACCAGGGTTATAGGGCTTAGTTCAGCTACCACGGTGGTGCCCCCTGGAGCCAAGTCAACTTATATCTAGGCTAAGTACCAGTTGTGGTAGATACAACTCTAGTTGAATGGCTTGTCAACATTTATCATCCATTTTGCAACTCGGGGGGCACTACCTTGTACTACCTACCAGAGACCATGCCTCACATGATGCTGCTTGCTGCAGCCATCAATGGAATCCCACGTGAACCTGGGGTTCGGCACGACAACAGCGCGTGAATTTTGTCGCTGCTTAGAGGTAGACCATGGCGCAGAAAAACTGGTCAAAATACGGGGTAGCCAATTGTTGTGGACGGCCCCAAGGTTTGATCCCCAGGTACCATAAAAGGGTATCATCATCACTGTCAACCATCATCATCATCATCATCATCATCATCATCATCATCATCATCATCAGAAAGTGTCTCCTTCCCGCGAGTGGGGTCGGATCAGTGGTTCTTCAGGTCACTCCTTTTGGGAGTTGGTTACCAAGCATGAAATGCTCTCAGGCACCCATAGGACCCCATAGGCACCCTGGCTGTGTCCACGCCATGGTCCCAAGATCTTGGTTGTTCCCTCGTCAAATTGCAATTTTCACGCTGGTGAAGTGGGCACCCTCTATGGACCCAATCTGAATGCAAGTCGTGCAGGTGAAATCGGCTGATCAAAGGAAAAAGTGGACGGTGCCTCGGCCTTTCCCCTCAGAAACTGGGCATCCGTTGAAACAGGCTGATTTGTACCCTCCAAATCCCTCCAAGTGTATTGATTTCCCGGCCAAAACGATTTTTGCTGGGTTGGTAGTTGTTGTTCGGTTGTTGGTTCGGTTGGTTAACTTTTTTGGGATTGTTGGCGTTAATTCATGTGGAAACATACGCACAGTTACAGAGTGCGGGATGTGTTTCGATGTACTTTGATTATTGAGCCTCATCATTGAACATTGCGAACCGATCAGACTATAACCCAGTTGATCAAATAGAAACAGTTGACATCAGTTGACAATCAGAACTAGTTTCCTACTCTCAATCAGACTCCGTGAATCTCCACAGGACAACATCACCAATGACATTCAGAAAGCGGTCGGAGAGGAACCCAAAGACTGCCGAGCATCTCAGCTGCACTCCCAACGGCCATGAACGGCCCGCGGTCGTTTCTGAGGAAGTGATGTAGTGATATAGGCGACGTGGTCAGTGGCATTGTGGTTATTGACATGGTCAGTAGCTCAATGTTGATTGACCAAACAACAGTTGACATTGATTGTGACATTGTAGGTTCATAGATTGTCAAGCATGAAACTGGTTCATTACCAAAAAATTGGTTCATGGCCCTAAAGTTTATACTGCTTTCGATATTATATCGTTCTTGATTGACAAAAGGCGATGTTCATTCACTGGTTGATATTGGTCAGTGATCACTGAATATTGACGTTGGCGAGTGAGATTGAGCTTTGATAAACTTGAACGAAAGGCATGTTTTCATCGTTTGAATACTGAAACATGATGGTTGAATGATGGTACCAACCAAGGTATATCCAAAAATATGCTGAATAATCTTGTGATGCGGAGACTAGCAATGGTTACAACCAACAACAAAAATGATCATTCACAACCAACCAGCCAATTTGTGGAAACAGATAAGTCTTGCTGAAGTAGAGGTGCTGCATCAAGGTGCTGAAGCTACAGTTCTAGGTCTCAACCATGGAACATGGCAGCAGTGGTCCAATGGTTTTGTCCAAAAACCGGTGCACCACCCAGAAATGGTAGCTCTCCCATTCATAATTGCTTTTATTGGATGGTTTGTCCGTGCCAATTTTCGACAAAACTAAGTGTTTGGACAGATTGTTTTAGCAGAAATACGCTTCAGAACCTACCGGTGATACAGGATTTCAGTGTCATTCTGTGCACCCAGTGCATAACGACACTTCACCGGTGGCCACCCTTGCTGGTGGATTAAACATGACAAACTTCACTACCTCAAGATCATCATCCATCATTCACTCAATATGAACTGTGTAAGCAGAGTGCTATGTATAATGTAGCCTTTGGTGATATGATATAATTGGCTGGATAATCCATCATTTATAGATGGAAATCGCCATTTTCCAGCCACGTATCTTGGATTTCCAAAGGGTACATGTTCACAACATATCAACATGTTGCATTTTCCATGATCCGATCAGCGGGTGACTTCGTTGCACGGCGAGGTCTTTGCTGGGTCCATCATTTTGGAGTTTCAGATGACAAGGGAAAAGGCCGAAAAAACGGGCCGTTTTTCGGTTGTGACTCCTGGGATCTCCCGGCCTTCAGCCTGGTGACCAGAGATCTGACTGAGGGTTGGCTGCCAACCCTGGATGAAGCCGGGGGCCCGTTGATCAACAGCGTACCCAAGTTCAGCCAACTGGTTTCCAAGTCGTGATACCCCCCAACTAAGAAACCCATGGTATTTATGAATCTGGGGTTAACATGATTGCTTGCGGGCACTGCAACATGACAAACAAATCATGAACCAGCAACGACTGAACATCATTCCGTTCCGAAGAATAAGAATGGTTGATAAGCATTCGTGGGCCACATACTGTCACAGAACAATCGGAGTCTTGGTGACAAGAACACTAGCTTCTTGTTGTAGAAGCCATGAGTATTTGAGTACTGGTGGTCAAAATTGCTTCAGGGGCTCAAGCTAGAACTGACGTAGTGGGAATCAACAAAACCAACAGCGTGTCGCTAGTTCGACAGCATGACTTGCTGGTTTTGAAATCTCAGGTGGGTGCCCCTGCTGACAGTTTATGACTCGTCAAACAGGGCGAGTTGCAATACGTTGAAGATGCTCCACATATGAGCAGATTGTCTGCATGGACTCGCCACCACCCAACAAAAGAATAACGCAAGGATCGAACTCCCTAGTGGACCATGTACATGTAACATGGCCTTCAAAAGAATAAATTACCATGGTTTTCTTCAGATTTGCTGTAGTTTGGTTGATTAATCGCCAAACCAACATAGTTGAAACGCGAGTCAGGCATTTATCTACTTTCTTGTTTTGATTATACATGTATATATATATATAGAGAGAGGTGTATGTTAGGTTGTTCATATCGATCATTTGTATCATCGCGACTCAATTGCATCATCACTATGTGCCAGTTGCTGGCTGTACCCTATTTTTTGATTCTATATCATTGCTTTAGAACCACCATACACTCCGTCATCATCACAATCATCAACACTATCGCCGTCATCAATAATCATCAACAATAGTCATCAAGTCATCAAATAATATCCATAAACATGATGATCATCAACGAATCATTGAACTCGTAACATCTCGTAACCATCTTCATTCTTGTAGTTTACTAAATCTCATCGGTATGCATAGGTAATTGATCTACCCATGTGTTTTTGTCTCGGGATCACCTTCCTGTTCATTTCGTCGTTGGTTATTCATATTCCCTACACTT
>VSDK01029286.1:174735-197951 GCA_009767595.1 Symbiodinium kawagutii | reverse complement strand
TTGTTGTTGTTGTTGTTGTTGTCGTTGTCGTTGTTGTTGTTGTTGTTGTTGTTGTTGTTGTCGTTGTCGTTGTCGTTGTTGTTGTTGTTGTTGTTGTTGTTGTTGTTGTTGTTGTTGTTGTTGTTGTTGTTGTCGTTGTCGTTGTCGTTGTTGTTGTCATTGTCGTTGTCGTTGTCGTTGTCGTCGTGGTCGTCGCCGTCGTCGTTGTGGTTGTTGGTTGTGTTGTTGCTATTGTTGCTGCTGATGATGATGTTGAATTTGATGCTGACGCCATGTCATGTTGTCACTTGTTTTTCCATGGCCCCTGCGTGTTATAAGTAATCCCACTGTTGTGTGACTCATATCATCAGATACCAGCCTTGATGCTGCTACTTGGTTACATGTGACTGCCAGTGATCCTTAGCTATTTGGGGATGATTGGTTGCCACCATTTTGGACGCTCAGGTACCATCTGCCGTGCCACCATTGATCAAAGACAGTTTGGAAGAGAAACATCCGTGTAAAGAACGTGTGAACAACCAAGCACAAGATGTCAACCAAAGAGCTTACATTGAGAAGAGATGTTAGAGGAGAGCTGTCAATGATAAGAATTCTCATGAGAGAGCTGGCCTTGAGAAGAGAGCCACATAGTGTGTATATATACATATATATTTATATATACAATGACTAGACCAACAGGTAATGTTGTTTGTACTACATTACAGATCCATAGCAGTCACTCACCAGAAGTGATTTCTTTCTGAATGAAAATCACTTAAGCGATTGGTAGAGCACATTGACACGTGTCCGTTGCTTGCGTACCTTTCGGGGCCTTGCTTGGAAGCTCTCCTGTGACCCAGGAAAGTGTTGTGAAGAAGATTTTGGAAGATGTCGAGGTGGCGGACGTTCAAGACCACTCAGATTCTTGGAAGACCATGGCGGTTGCCAACCCGGCACAGAATCATTCCCCAGCAGACAACTTGTGGGATTGTCCACGGGGGTGCCATGTTTGGCCACCGCAAAACTGATGAACTTAGAAACAACTCTGCAGTAAGAACTTTGGGAAACATCATACTTGGCTGGTGGTTTCAACTGTTGAGTTTCAACATGTTTCAACCGTAACTGGAGATGGTTGTCTAGTTGACAAACACTTTTGGTTCAAGTCACCACCAACCAGTTGTGGACACACCACTGGTTCAAAACGATAGACCACCTTTGCAATGTATATCCAGCTGCAGGTTTCCTCATCGACAACATCAACCATTGGTGTAAAGCGGTGGAAGCGAGCAAGAACAGTGGTTTGGAAATTTACTTGTACTTCTATACTGGCTAGATGTGTATGTGTGTGTGTGTGTTTTGTCTTCCGCATAATGTGTTGCCTGAATAACTGCATCCCTAACGTAGGGACGTTGTCGAAATGTTGGTAGGAAACCTTTGCAGTATGCCTTGCTTGTCAATTCAGGGTCCCTGCGCACATAGTTGTACGTGATTAGATGACTGTTTCTGCAGTGGTGCCCATTCTTTTTTCCCACACCTAGAAGGGCTCCATATAGTGCACCGTAAGTCGTCAGTTCGGTGGGCTTCGAAAGAAGTACTTTTTGCTGAGGTGCATAAGCAGGAAAGATGCCCATGTTGTTGCATGTTTTTGGTTGAGAGCTTGTTGCCGATGCAAATGAAAACACGATATAAGCAGTGAATAACCCATCATCACTGTGAGAAGGGAAGTGGTGCATCTAGTATTGAACACCCATGATAACAATTTCACCTTGAAGTGGCTGATTGCCGTTGTAAATGTATCTAACTGGTTTGATAGTAAGTCACCAGCTATTTATGATATTTGGGGGTTTACCTGTTTTGAGAAAACACCATTTATGCTAAACTTGGGTGTTGTTTATTATGGAAAAATATCCTTCCATGGCATCGATGGATCAACGCCGATTCATGGGCGCCTGCCCTAGGAATACTTGGATCTGGATTTCAGTGTGGACATCATGAAGCAAGGCAGCCTGTGAATGGAGTTTCAGAGCAGGTTCTGGAGTTCACTATTATAAACGCGTGAAAAGAAACAACATATTTCTCAACTTTCTGTGCTTCAATTCAAGTGCATGCATGCTCTTGGCTTTTGAAATCAACAAACGCATAAAACCAAAGGAACATAAACGCAAAAATCCGAAGGAGGCCGAAGCCCACACCATGTAAACAGTAAACTCCTTTCTTCAGCTGTTGCAAGCTGCCAAACTTTTTTTAGGCAAAGGTCGGGAGATTCTGGATTTGCTTGCCATTCCAGAGACGGCCAGCAAGATTGCGGAGTCTGAGCAGCATCTGCTGGTTTCTCAAAATAGGTCTCCCCGAATCATCCTGAGTGACCGTTTATATAGTAATAAGCCAAGCATTCTAGTTGGTCTATCCCCTATTATGGCTTACTACTCCCTTGTTAATGACCATTGTTTACGAGCGTTAACCAACCATAGCTTTGGGCTTCCCAATTCTGAGACCTCCCCAGGTGTAGAATCAAGAAATGGGTGTGGGTGACGACACTGGGACCACACACATCACCGGATATAGGGGGCATCTATCGCATTGGATCATGTGGTTAACCAATCAATAGCAATGAACCAATGTCATCCACCTGAAGTCGAAACAGGCCCAAACGCACAATATGCACAATTAAGCATTGCTACTCGTTGTTGTTCACCATCAAATATTGAGAATGGACAATCAAGTATTAGTAACAGTATTATCGATCACAATGTGCAAATATTGTATATAAACAAGGTTGAATAAGCACATTCAAAAGTGGTGAGTAGCCATGATAGGTAATGTTTGTGAACCACTGCTATAAACCTTTGCTGCCAACACTTTCTGAAATATTAGGTTAACCAGGATGTCATCGTTCTCAACCCAAACCATTATCAATCCCTACTACTCATATCTAATCAATCACCATTAGCCACCGTATATCTCAATGTATACACATTGTATCGTCCACGGTTACAAGCCTGTTTGTTCATGATCCACCACCTAACCCTCAAGGACAAGCTGAACCCTTAAAGGCCTACACTAAGCACCCCGTGCCCGGTGCCAAGCCCTTAGCGTTACCAGCTGCCGTGGCTCGTTGGTCGGCGCTCAGGACACCATGGCCATCATGCGCGGCATCGACACCAAGGTCTCAGTGACCAGCCCCGCGGCCGCGCGGAAGTTGGCGGATCTCGAGGTGTCGCTGTGGCTCGGTGGAGCTGCCAGGGCCGGGGTCCCTACAACGACGGAGGGGCCATGGTGAAACGAAGGGTTTGAGCTGAATTCATGGGCTAAACTCGTGGTGAGGGGATGGGCATGATGGGTATACATGGTTGACTGGTGATGTTTGGAATGGGCTTATGCACCTGTGGTGCCTCAGGCTGTATCAGCAACTAATGGAGGTCGTGCAGGGGTATCCAGTGCTAGCCCTTTAATGGGGGAGCTAGTTGGAGCTACCCAGGAGTGGCCCAAGCAAGTTGATGGTAAAAATTCATGTGCCCGTTCTTATCCTCTAGACTTCGGCAATCTAACACAGTAATACAAAATCACTATTCCCAAGAGGTGAGTGGCCGGGGTTCTAGCCGACATATCCATACATCGCACTTCTATAATTATGTACGTGTAGATTTACATGACTAGATGTAATTACAGATGATATTTAGCATTAATAACATACATACCGTACCATACCGTACCGTACCGTACGGTACCATACCATACCATACCATACCATACATGTACGTAATTTATACAGAATTACGTTCATAGATGCATCTATTCACACATACAGAGATGGACAGCCTATGCATACATACTTCCTCTATGATCCACTACCACCCGGCCGCTTCCTAGGAGCTGGTCGGCCAAGAATGGCAAGCCGGAAACGACCCTTGGCTCCACATGCTACGGGTGATGTTACGGTGGTAGGGAGGCTGGTGGAGATTCGGAGCAAGTGCAGCAAATAGCCATCGTCAACTTCATGAGCCATTGTTATGAGTGACTAATGGGTGCAGGTGGTTCATGTGTCTTAGTGATTTCTTTGGCCAAGAAATATGTTCATGCATCACTGCAAATGGGCACATGAATATGCCAACAGAGGTGCCTACTGCAGTCAGTATTGGGTCATGCCTCGAGTCAAACGAAGCGGGGAGGCACCAGAATTCCCCGGAGAGGTAAAATGGTGACTGTACATGGATGTTAATGGCGTGGCCGTGGCTAAATTGTTGTGGACACAAAGCCTCAAAATGACTGGTTTCCAGCAAAACAGTTTCTTAAGTCTGGCCGGATGATTTATTGGGATTAAGAAAGGTAGGGGTTTGGATGGGTGATATCCAACAGAAATTGGGTGAACTATCAGTTGGATGATTGTTGATGAAATTGTTCTTAATTAGCGAAGGGTTTTATCATGATGTCTATCCATGCTTGATATTGATCAGTCAGAGGAGATAGCAGCGAATAACTAGCTGGTCATCCAGGAGTTGTAGCTGAGACGATCATCGAAGTGGTTAAAAAGTTGATAATCATCATGTCTACTGAATCTTTCTTGGAAGTCAACATCTCCAGTGCGCAAGCAACTGGTTGCATGAAACCACGGCTTATACAGTTCATCCCCCCCACCCCAGGTTGCAGGGTGGCTATTGCCACGTTTATATCCCTCCTGGGCGCTGCAGTTCACATGAATCAATGACCAGCGGCGCACCGCGGGGTCCAGATCCCAACTTTGTCGTTGTAGCCATCACCAATGATTAGGAACCAAGGGTTAATATCCAATGCCAAATTAGTTGGTTAATGGTTGATGTTGGGGGATTATTACCAACTGGATATAGCTAGTGTTACTTAGATACCCGCTGTTGTTGGCATATTGAACTACGCTGACAAAGCGCGGATATGCAAAACCTTGTAAAGTTGCTGTTGGAAAGCCATGTTTTTTTAATTGTTGCTTGCCCATCACCCTGTTGCTGTAGAGCTGGCACAACTGCTGTTTTGCCACATTTTTCAGGGCACCCGATGTGGATTGCCGCTGCATCATCTATGCGGAAGAGCACATGGTTTACGCCTGCAAATTCAGTTCTCCCTTCAGTCAGGCGAGGAAGCACAGCAGTCGTGTGACCACACTGTGCGGTTGCAACGGCTGACGCGGTGGTTGTCTCGGACCAACCAGGAAACGACAAATCAACGGCATCCAAAAACAATAAAAGGTGACAACAAAGATAGGACCAACAATGATATACACTGTATAGATCTGTATAGGTGTATTCACGTGTATCCACAAACGGTGACCCCCTAAGCATGTTGAAATGATTATCATTAATGAGGCAACCGACCAGCAATGTGGCTACACAATGCCACACAGCTTTTGGACAAACCCACAAATGTAACCACAACAGCAGAAATCCATTGCTAGTTGGTGGCTTGCAAACAACTGCTCTTTCGGACACACCTACCACCAGACGATTGGCCAATCTGAACCAATGGCTATTACTATCAATGGCTTTATCAACGGTGGCTCAAGAATGAATAGACCTTTAATAGATTTTAATAGTGACAATTTGACAGAGAGCCACTATTCCCAATTTTTTGCCATTATCTATCTATTATTACTATATTGATGGTGTTTGTATTTAATTAACCAACGACCAACTGACAACCACCAAGAATTATATCTACAATGTTTAATCACCATTATATCTAACGAACCATGAAATAATCATTAATAATCACCACTGTGCACTCATATGGCATTATTGTTGACTGAGGAACTACCCATCACTCAAACTACCACTTGCCTGCCATTTCCAGGGCAATCCCACCACGCCGGCCGTTGAGATGAAGGTGGGGATTTCCGCGCAGCCGCCAACAAACTGAACCGGGGCTCCACGTCGGGTGGGTATATTCGGTAGGTGAAATATGATCACCATGGGTACACAAAACCTAGCTTTTGGTTGGGCGTAAGCCATAGTATGGATGGTCAAAACCATTTTTTTGTTCGGGTTTTTGGTGCTTGGCAGCACAAAAATGCGCGACAATGCCAGGGATCGCCCTACCTTCCTGTGGTGAGTGCTCCTTGGGGCGACATCCTTGTTGCTAATCAAACCAATCAATCAGATACAACATGTTACAACTGGTTGGTGGTTTGGATTATCAGCAATCATGGCTAAACAGTTGCTACTTGGTGGTTTGATTGACGTTTTTTGTTTTTCCAAATTATTTACAAATGGTTGGTTGACAAGCATATTTTTCAAAGGGGTGAAATCCACCAACCAGACAACCATGCTTTCTTTTCTAGTTGATAGGTTCAGCATGATTCTGGCCAACAATTGCAACAAACTGGAACTAACCATCAACTACTTGAGATTCACAATGTGGATATATCCATAGACTCTCCTGTACCATCGACCCAAACAACAATGGTCAACACTTTCGCAGGGTTACGCCACAGCAAAAGCCTGGCAGGTTGTTGGTAATGATGCGAAGCCATGGGATCAGAAACAGCGCACGCGACCCTCCCAGGTTGGAAAATTTCTTTCCTATGCCCTGTTGGTAGGGTCCAGTTGTTTGTTTCCAGGGCTGGTCACGTGGGAAAATCCATCAAGGTCCTTGAGAGGCACAGCGGCTTCTCCCTTGAGCTGCCCGAAACACAACAGAGTTGGCTGCTCCAGAGGAATGAGACCTGAAGCAAGTTCGGGTAGGAACTTGGGTGTTGATCTGGACACACCCATACTGTGGCAGTCGAGCCAACATGACTACACAGTTTTGTTGGGACTACTGGTGACTTGACACCCATATCCCTTAATGGCTAGCCAAGGTCCCAGGAATCCCTAACATGAATGGACCGAGTCTGTGCGACTTGCAAATGTACGAACATCCCCGTTCATTGTTGGCTCTCCAGTGAATATCCCTATGATATCCTCACATATCCTCATGATTCTGAAGCATTATGCTTGATGCGTGAATCAAAATGGGTGTTGTTCAAGGGCCCCGTACGCCCTGCCCATCCCAAAGACCACATTATCAATTTCAACCAAAGCTTTCCCCTGTTTGTTGGGTATGAGCCAAAGTTTTGATGTTTCAGCACCTTCTTTCATTCAAATGGTTTTGATACATTGAGGTGGTCAAGCTCATAATTTTTGGTGTGAGCCATAGTATGCTATAGTATGCCATAGTATGCCATGGTGTTTGCTGGGTATAAGCCATAGTTGCTATAGTTTTCAAGGTGCCTAGAATAGGTGCCTGCAGGGCCCGCAGGGTAGCTTGGACGCAAGTTGTCATGCTCGTGTTCTGGCAGGACAACTTCTACCACGAAGAAATGGCCAAGGTGGGTGCCGTCCCAGGGAAACATCTTCCATGAAGCTATGGATCAAGAGCTGTTGGTTGTCAATATGGCTTCAGTATTGCATAGTCAACAACCAAATGGGTATGGGTCGCAGCCAACCCTTCCAAAAATTGTTTGGTGAATACTATAACAGTTAGTAGGTCACTTGTTTCATTTCTGGGATGTGAACAGCCAAGGGGTTCGGACCCGAACGGACCCTGACCGCAATATGTTTGATTACCGATGGATAAACAAGGATTTGAATCCAATGACTGCCTTGTTGGCTGCGGAACTCTGTGATAGTACCTATTCATGGTAAAGCTTCAAAGCTATCACAAACAATATCTTCATACAGTTTTTTTACCATAAGTATAGCAGTTCTAGTGTAAACAACATACTTTTAGCATCACCGAAGGTGTAAACAATCTCTTAGATTATGCAGTTGCAATCTCTTCGTATCCTTCAAGGCAAAGTTTTTGTCAAGGTGATCCAGTTTCGGTAGCCCCAGTTTTACAGTAGCTCCGGTTTGTTGCCTGCTTTTGGCAAACAATCAAAGCTACGGTTACCATTCCTGGGAAAGTTCGTGGTTTATTGTGGGTAACTTTAGTTTTGTTCACAATGATTTTTGACCTTCAATCACCGGTCAAGAGCATTCCAGCGCAAGATGTTTGCTGAAAAAATCAATGATCATGATACTTGTATGATAGATTTGATAGTTGGTAGTACGGGTATTTGATGTGTCATCACAGTCATATACCATTTTAGTGGGTCAAGGTCAACCTATCATATGTGAGTTGGTTGCTAATTGCCCGAAACCAAATTCGCTTTGAGTACGCACGAGTGTCATTGTTGTTTGCCTTCACCCTTGGCTACCAATGATAATCAAGGTCCATGACAAGCGAGATATCAATGCACTAGAGACTAGAGCGCATTATGTTTAGTTTATAGTTATATAGTGACAAAAACATACTACTAATAATCACCAATAGCACCATTGGTACTTTTATACTAGTACTATGAATAGTCATAATAGTAGTTTCAGTTATCATTTTGCACTATTCACATCTATTCACAATGGTCAATGTAGTTAACCAGTACTACCATGTCAGTCAACCATTATTATTGGTAGCGTAAAGCCACTACTATTGGCTTAGTGGAGACCTTGGTGGTTAACCACTATTCTTCGACATCACTATCATTATCTGGCTGATTCCTACTATTATCACTACTGGTAACCATACTTTAGAATTAGCCATGACATCCAACCACTACTACTTTTATTCCCTTGTGGTTGATGGATGAAACAGTTCACACACCATTGCGATTGACCAAAACTATGAAGCATCGCTCCTGTCACTACTACTTCGTTAACGGTTTCTACTTTCAACATCTATTAACCATGACTGTCCAGATTTCTATTAACTACTATTAAGGAAAGGTTTTTTACTACTGTAGTTACTATTGCCATAGCCATCACTAATTGTTCCTGTTACTACTAACCATCACTAACTACAACTATTGGTGATTGGCCATCCTTCAACTACTGATGCTTTGTTCACCATTATTCTGATAACCATTCTTTTACACACTATTGATTATCATTTTTAACCATTACTGTAAACCATTAATAACCACTACATTAGGTTCTTCTTGTTAGTTAATTAACCATTGTTAGGTCCTAACCCCATTAGTTAATTGGTCAATAGTTAGATTAGTCAAGGTTAGTAAGAAAATTCGGGGTTAGGACCAATTAACTATTGACCAATGGTTAGTTCGATTAATTAGATTGATCAATAATTATGAACCATTACTAGTCAACTAATCTAACTAGTTCCATTACTGTTAACCACCAGTTACCATCAGTTGTTAACCATTACTAATAACCATTGCTAGCAACCACTACATTAGGTTCTTCTCCGAAGTTGTTATTCTAATTAGTTAGTAACCATCATTAGATTAATTATTAACTGATCAATCACTAGTAATAACTAACTAGAATTATTAACATTACTAGTTAGATTTGTTAGTTCCCTTCTTCTCACTACTAATTATCATTACGGTCAACCATTACTAGTAATCAGCCATTACTATCAACCATTACTACCAACCATTACTAGATTATTAGATCAACCTACTATTAGTTAGTTATTAATAGATAATCAACCATTACTATCAACCATTACTAGATTAACCCCTAATTAGTTCATTATCCATTCTTCTTCCTCCCCGAGCTCCGGATCCGAGTCGTCGTAGGCCGTGCGCATGGCCTTGAGCTCCTCCAGCTCCGCAGAGCGTTGCCGCCGGCCGCTGAGCATCGACGTGTCGGCCTTGCCACGGGAGGTGCCGGCACATTGACCGGGCGCGCCATGCCGGGTGGTTGCAGGTTGGTTGATAAGGTGGTTATGTAGGTTGAGAAGGCTCTGAGGAGGTTGATTTGTCACATCTGACAGTCAATTCATGACAGTCAATTCATCAGGTTGTTTTTTCGAAACCGTTCATTTAAACCGGTATCTGAAGACCAATAATTACCTTTTTGACCATGTTTCTTCAATAAAATCATGTTACTCATTTTGTGGTCATGTCGATGTTGAATTGCTGGTTGATCAGGTTGGCGTTGACATGCGTTGATGGGCCTAAGTCAATTTAATCCAATGGTTTTCCCGTGGCTATAGCGTTGGTAAATCTTGGCTTGCGGTGGTCGTTGCACTCCAGATCCAAGCGATGGAACTGCTCCACGTAGTCATCCCGAGTATCAGAATCCGTCAGTTTCCCAGCTGTATTTGGGAGAGTTGGTTGTTTGACAAGCATATTTTTGTAGAGAGGTGGTTCAACCACTAACCAGTGTTGGTTGAAACACGGCAAAAGCGTTTTGCCGTGCCGGAGATCGGTCCGACTTGGTGGCGCTGGCAGGTCACGGACATGTACTTTGTGATGTCTGCTGAGGATGGTGAGGAGAGCGACGGCGACGTCGCAGGGAAGCACCGTCATAGCCCCGCGCAGTTGTAGTTGTATTGTGTGCCTGCGCCATCTATGTATTTCCCTGATTTGGCTTTTTCCTGCGTACGTGAACAAAGTGGACTACAATCCGGCACTCTTACGTACCACTTCAACACATGTATCCAGCTCAAGGGTCAGAACAGATGATGTAGCCAGCTCAAAAGTTAACATGGTTACCTCGTGATTGTATGTACAGTACATACAGTACGCATTATTGTGAATCTTTGTGTGATTATGTTTAAAGAAATCTTTTGATACGAACATACCTACACACACGTATCATACGCCTCTCCAAGGCAGTAGAATCTGGGGCCCAGGTGAAACCTACGCAGTCTCGGGGGGAAATGGGATCGGTTGCATCTGCCGAATCGGATCGATGAGGGAAATTTGACACTGGTTTCGAATTCCCCATGTCCCCAGTTCCCGTGTCCTGGCCCCCGAACCGCAAAGGTAGCGTAGTGAATGCTTGAAGTCCGCATGTCCCCAGTTTCCTTGTCCCGGCCCACAAACCCTACAGGTGTGTAGCAAAGCAATAAGAGGTTGGCCGATGCAAGTGATCCATTTTGGCCGATGCAAGTGATCCATTTCCCGTCTCGGGGACCACCGAGCTCTTCATTTGACCAGGGAAGATGTTGACAGTCTAAGCAAACAATAATCCATCAATATGATTCCTAACCAGCTAGCAAGCTGATATAAGCTGTTGATTGATTTGTTGTTCAGCTGTATTCTCAGCAAGTAAACTTGGCAAGCTGTTGATCGACAGTGAACTTCAAAAGATGAAACCTGGCTGTTGTTGGAGTGTTAGGCTCCTACGAAGCTGACCCGCCCACATTGCAAAACAACGAACCAGCTCAACATTTGTCACTGGCATACTTATGGCCTGGGGTCAGTGTATACAGCCATCGTGTTGGGTACCGCCATTGGTCACCTATCGAAACATGCACCAGCCATGCAAACCCTTGTCCTGGGCAGTCGACTGGGTAGTAGCCAATCGATTGTGGTCATCCCAAACATCTTACCCAGCATAGCCGTCCGCAGGATCCCCAGGATGAGCCCCGTCATCCCATGTCATCCCATGTCATCCCATGTCATCCCATGTCATCCCATGTCATCCCATGTGGCCCCCATTTCCGCAGCCGAAGGATCTCTCGCACTTTTCGGGCGCCACGTTGTCCGTGGTGGACTTGGCACGTGAGCAGGAGCTCACATCGCTCGAGTGTCGCATCCCCAAAGCCCGCAGTGCGGCTCGGTGAAACACCGGCGTGGGAAGGTCTGGAGGTTGGCCATCATCCAACCGGATGAATCTGCTGCTGATGGAATGATTGATGATGGTTGATGATGGTTAATGATGATTTATGATTCATGATGATTAATGATGGTTCATGATGATGTTTAATGCTGATTCCAACCATCATTTCAGTTAAACGGTTAAACCTGATAGTTGTCCTTTTCTAACCATGAGTTGAAAGCAAATTACAGTGATCGACTAGAAATTCATTCAACGGCTCAGCATTGTGAACCAGCTTTCAACAATTGTTGCCTTACTACAAATTGATGCAGCAGTTGTCTTTTGAACTTTGTCAGGTCAGCCGCATTTGTATAATCAAATTCCACGCGTGGTTGCGGGTGGCATGTTCGGCGTTCGGGGTTGCACAGCTTTTTTGTTGCGCCAGACGAGTACAGTAGTTGGCAATTCTGATCACTGGTGAGTGAGAGATTAAACACAGATCTATTGACGAGTGCTGTTCACACTAGGTTTGGTAATATTGACCTCCTTCCAGAACCGAAGGTATACCAGGGAATCATCTATCTATCTAATCTATCTAATCTATCTAATCTATCTAATCTATCTAATCTATCTAATCTATTTATCTATCTACCTATCTCTCTCTCTATATATATATATACATACATATACATCTTGCGGCCTGGGGGCAGGTTGTAATGTCAGGAGGAGGGGCTTAGAAGGACGACTTGGAGACCAGTGGGGTGATCTATGTTTGTTGCTTCCCGCCTGTTGCTCCTTCCGATTGTCTTTGTAGCGTCAGGTCATCCAGAAATGGTGAGCTAGGTCATCCCAAACTTGGGTGAACATCCCAGCAGGACCAACAGGTGCGTGGTTTCCCAGGTCATAGGGGAACCCCTAAAATCATCCTTTATCAAATCATATTATATGAATAAACCCACCATTTCCAAGGGTTTTTATGGGTATATTACCTTAATAAACCCACCATTTCCAAGGGTTCCCATGGGTTCCCCATCGTGAGACACTACCATTTGTGGCTCGGTTCATGGACCCCGGGCGTCGTCCCAGGTGCTGGTGGCTTCGCTTTCACGCCACGACAACGGCTGGGTGGTGCTGGGCTTGGGTGATCCCTGCGAGGCGGAGCCAGGTCGATGCTTGGCAGTGGATAGTTCTGCAAAGGCCTTGAAGACGAGTTGTGAGGATTGATATTAGTGGCTATGGGTCAATATTAACCAACCAATTCTGGGGGATAATAACCAATAATAATGACAGGGAAAACAATATCAACCAACCAATGATGGGGGATAATAACCATTAATGATAATGATGATAGGGAAAACAATGGTTAATGATGGGGAACCAGGGGTACTAGGTTTTGACCCACAGCCACGTGAGTAATACTGCTTGGATTGATAAGTGATTGCACTGGTGATTATACTAGTTATAGGGGATTCCAACAATACAAGATAATGATGGTGACTAGGGGATTGTCATCAACAATAACAGGGGTAAATGATCACCAATTCCACTATAGTGATCAATACTAGGGGATCATAACCCATAGTAATGGATAACAACTACCTATGGTTTCAAACAGTTTTCCCATGAATGTTTTCTCCAATATCTGGGGTACTTGGTTGAGTAGCTTTTTTTTTCAGAGGGATTGAAACACCAACCAAATTTGTTAAGAAGTCATTTAAATTATGTTAAATATAGAACATCATGTAACACGACCGTTCTTGTATACAACTTGGCCAACTACAGGACCCCACCTTGCACATGGCAACTGGAACCACATCACGGGATATTGCAATCCATAACACAGGATTGTTTGTCATGACTACTCTGGCTTGAACAGGTGAAACATTGAATGAAAGAATCCTGGTCAACAGTAGTTGGTTGAAGATGGATACATTCATCACTGGTTGTAAAGATCTGCGGGAAGGCCAGGAGTTTAGAAACCAATGAGGGGAGACTTTCTCACAACCAAGCTTGGGTTTGAGGGTGGATATTTATCTTGCCTGGAGACCGTTAACGGGGTCAGCCAAGGTCGCTATTCACCATCAATGATTATCATTATTGACTCTGCTGGCATAACCGTCGGTCTTCATCAAGAGCTATCATTAACCACCGTTAACAGACGTGGATGTCAATGCATTTCTTTACTCTCAACCGTGCCATTGAGAGAGCAATGGCTGTGAACTTTATGTAGCTGTGTAGCTCTGGAGCCGGTAGTTGGTTCTTGTTACCAGTGTTTGTGTTTTCAATATCTAGTCCAGGAATGGTTTCCAGGTTGCAACTTGTGCGACTAAGTTGAACTGGGGGTTCTGCGAGAAGGTTGGTCACAGTATTACTCATGGGTTATAGAAGAAAGCTCTCACCACACTGGGATCATTAGCAGATACTCCAAGTCATCAATCATCAATTTTCCAACATCAACCAATAATTAACTACAACCATCAACCATCAAGATCAGTACCATTTACCTATCATTAACCATCACCAAATACCCACGGAATAAATCCGAAAAGGACCTATGTTCATCAACCCTTCCTCCTCCACACGACCTTTGGAGGCCCAAGTGGTGGCTGGGTGACCCCCCGGTGGCACCGAGCCCCCGTGGGAACCGAGGAAAGACCATGGAGGTGCTCCGCGACGCCCTGGCGGATCGCCAGTCGCGGCATCTGAATTGGGAGCGGCGACGTGACCTGCTCTACCTCCGAGTGCTGCAGAAGTGCCTGGGAGCCGCGGTGGGCCCGGTGGTGGTGCGCGCCCCGTGGTGCCAGGGGATGTTGGAGGGCTCGGCATGAGCATCAACCAGGTTGGAACAGGATGCATTGAGCAGTCTATGAGCATTAAGACTGTAAAGTTGATGTAGAAACGTGAATATCAGCAATTACGAATATAAGATTTATATAGATTGTTTTGATTTGATTGACTTATGTTCAGACTGTCTAAAGACAATGTAATTAAAGCAGCTTGATTAATTATGCAACTAATATTGAACAGTGCCAAACTATGGTGAGCCATTCTTATCGATGACGAGCCACTTTCAGCCAACAGTCGGTTCGCAATCAATAGTCTTTGGATGTTCACGAAGTGGAGAGGGTCCCACAGTCATTTACTGTTCTTATGTTCCAATGACAGTAGCTGACCATCCATCCCCATCAGTGTTCTCCTTTGCGGGAATAGCAGCTTCCCATTGGTTTGTTGCGCCTAGTGAACCATGATCAAGCCCAGACATGTTCACCGGCACTCCGAAATAGCTTTGGGTCAAAACACATTTAAAACTGGATAGTGAAGTCATCGACCTTACAAAGTGGTGCTCCCCATTCAACTAAGTTGGTCTATAACCAGGTTAACTACCACTTGCAGTAGCTACGAGCATGCTTAAATGACATAGGTGCGTGGGTTAATGCAAAATTGTAGATCATGCATACCCAAAGATACACCACCAGCTTTGAGTGGTCAGAAGGTATTGTCAACAACGATATTTAATCAATCAACCAAGAAAGACATAGATCAACTCCAACCCGACTATGACTGAAGTCTATCTCCAAAGCACCAAAATGGTTTGGGGGTTGATGTCACAACCTATTTGTTACTAGCTATGGCTTGCCTTCCAGCTTGCTGGCCTGCCTGGCTATTTTTGCCAGACCGTTATCGCCCCTTCTCCACCATGATAACTAAGCAGCAAATGATACCACTATACTGAGAATATGATTGTTTTTTACCATTCTCTGTATTCTGGCTGGTGGTTTTGGACATTGTTTGTTTTCCCTAGTAACACCAAATGTTTGATTGTTGACTATATTTTGCATCAGGGTTGACAGCGCCAACTAGTAATGTTGGCAGACAAGACAAATGACATCACTATACTGGTAGCTGGTCATCCATAATTATGGACCAGTGTTGTTCATTGCAACCAACATTGCTGTTGATTTGCCAGACGGTCTTTGACAATGACTCATGACAATCATAATTGTTTTGGTCATGTGCCTTATCATTGGGACTATTAGCAATTTGCCTTTCTAAGCATGATGGGTGCCATGACCAACATTCGGCCATCATGAATTTTGACTGTTTGCAACATAGCCATTGCAACCATTATGTCCATACCAGAAGAGCCATTCCAATACAACCATACCATCACAATCATTCCATTATAGTATAGTCATACCACTAAATTGACTTGCAACTTCTCCCTTCGGGAACCACACGACCTACGAACACCGGTTGGAACTACGCCCGTTGCGTTTGTCGTGAACACATCGAGGTGTGGTCGGATGTCGCGCGCCAGCGACGCAGAATTTGCAGTGCTCATGCACAAGATCATGGAACTGCCTGTTGCAGTCTTTCAATTCTTGATGAAATTCGTATGATTTCTCAAGCCACGACGGTCCCCAAGTGATGGATATGGTGCTTCATAAAGTTTATGTAGGGCTATCAGATATAACCACTAATACTGTACTGGATAGTAACAGTAACATATAGTAACACCCATGTGATTTCACCAAGCTCTTGGGGTGGCGACTCACTTCACCGCTGTGGTGTCCAGCACCAGTTGGCTTCTCTTGCCACTGTCGCTGGCATGGCTCAAGGCCGACCCCCGCAAAAATGCTTCAAGCCAAGGTTCATTTTCGCTGCAGTGCAAATCTTTCATATTTAGCTGAGCTGTAGCTGGTAGATCGATGTATATATCATAGATACCTTGTTGATATCTTGTTGATGTTTGCCGTTTTCGGCTGAGTTTGTCTCCAGAACACAGAGTTGTTCAAGTGCAGTTGATGTGCCCTGTAAGATGGTACGGAATTTTGCCCTTGATCCCCGTTAGAATCAACTTCAGGCGATGGCGCAGGGCTACTTTCCATGTCTCCAGCACCGAGTCTATGTTGGTCAGAGTGTGATTATGTTGAACCAATGTACTTCATCCCAGCAAAATCAGCCCAACGAAATGTTGAACCTATGCTCCCCTCGCTGTTTGTTCAACAAACATAGTTCTCATCGCTATGAAATTGATGACTTCCATAGATCTTTCCGCGCTCAGTGAACCTGACCCTTTGGTGCGGCGGTGCAGCCACCGCAGTTGATCAGCATAAATTTCAATTGGGGTCTGTCCACAAGTTGAAGAGATTTGAAGCTCACAATTCTTCGAAAAGTCTACCAACCAGGGAAATGTGTTTTCTTCTCAAAATAGAATACGCCCAAAAAAATGTTGATCATTTCTACCAGAATTGTCTAAATGACTCATGTTTGATGATGTTGGGGTAGCCTGCTTTGAGAAACCACCAAATTGAGAATATATACTGATTGGGATCCCGACCAACCTTAGGGCCACACAAGACATGATCAGCGGCACCTTGATACCCTCACGACCGGAATAATGGTTGCTAAACAATGGTTTAACAATTGATTCAAGGATTAACCTCAAATCCAGTAGAATACTGATATGCTGGTTGTAAACAATGGCTAAGAGACTTGGTGGTGTTAACAACTAACAACTGATCTTTGAGAACGAACTAGAAACCAGGCGAAGTAGAATCCAGCTGTGTCATAGATTGCCTGTTTTTATTTTGCCAGGTAGTGTGAAAAAAAACGACACAATTGATAACAACGCTCAAATCATCATCACCGTCATCACCATCACCATCACCATCATCATCATCATCATCATCATCATCATCATCATCATCATCTCGTCGTCGTCGTCATCATCATCATCGTACACCACAATCAACCACTAAACTAAGCCACCATTCTCAACCATCGATCTCCTTGATAAGGCTTGCACAATAGCTCTCCAGTGGACAGACACCTTCGCTGCCACTTAGTGGCTCCGGTCTCAGCATGCCATTGGTCAGACTGCCAAAGGCAGTTGCCACTCAAGGGCAGCCTTGCGCGATTCCTCGTGGAAAATCATGAACGTGCGGTCAATCCCTTGGCATAGTTTGGATGTTAATAATGGATGTTGATGATTGTTAATTAATGGCCATCCCCCAGCACAAGCTGGTAAATTGATGTAAATTGACTGTCTAATCATGGTAAATCATGATTATATCATCATCGTTAATCATGGTTATTTATATATCTACTTTATATATAAATCATCATCATCATAAATGCTGGTTAATTAAGGGTCATCCCCTCACAAACTCGGGATCATGGCCACTACTTGAGGGTGATTTTTGGATCGGGCGGAGCACGGGTGTTCTCGCCGAAGTTCCAAAATGTTTTGCAATGTTGAGCTGCAATATGAAAACAGCATACAGCTCAAGTGTACATATTACACGGTATTACACTCACATTCATAATACAGGATCTGTAGAAATCTTTCCAATGTTGAATAAATGTGCTTAAAGTGCAGCAACAAGATATAGCGTTCACTCGTAGACATTTATTCATCCACGAAGAATAACACTCAAAGTCAGGGTAATTATATAGTGTACTAGGTTGATTTCCTCATTTCAAGGCCTTTTGATCAATGCCGTTTGCAGCACCATTGCCAAGCACTGGTTGGGAAGCCTGAAATGAGCAGCTCATCCAGGTACGATCTGCAGAGATGACTTTCCGAAGGCCATGGGTTTGCACGGCGAGTACAACCCCAGCAAGGCGCACACAACTGGGACGGCGGCAGTTGGAAATGCCAAGTTGATGTAAAGATCACTCTTATTATCCTCTATTCTTAACCATTATTGCCACATATCACCCACCATGGTTGATCATTATAGCTATTGATGGCTCTCGCGGTCGAGTCTCACAACATAGCCCAGGCATTATACCGTGACTACGTTCCTCTGTGGCAGGAGAGTTCAAAGAAAATCATGCCTGGTTGCGTTTGTTTTTTAACAAAACGCTAATGTACGTGGCAATACGTTTCAAGTTTGGGGGGTCCTCTTGGCTCAACGTCTGAATTTCAACAACAGGATTGGATCTGTCAAAAGGAAAAGCACCATTCCAGGTCGTGGTCAAGCCAATGTGTGCCCCTTTCTCGAAAAACTTGGCTAATGCATGGATCGTGGAATGTTGTGATACCAGAATGGGGCGACCTCTGAGCCCTGCTGTGGGTCGGCTCCCAGCAAATCCACAAAGTGACTTGCACTGGTTTATGCTACGGTGTGATGGGTAGACAGGCTGTTGAATCATGGCACCAATAAGCTTAATGCATGACCTAAAGACAACAATCTGCGTGTTCAAATCATCCTTCACCAGCCCGTTACCACTTGATTCATAAATGTGGTAACCTCGATGCTTTCCCTTCTGTACCGGGATGTGGACAGCTGTTGATGCAATGAAATCCGCAATGAGTTCAAGCCAAGTGACTCCAATGTCGGAATCAGTGATGTCACTGGGCCATTTCAATTTTCGAAGCCAAGCAGAAACAGCCAACACAAAATAACTAGGATGAGGAAACGACCTAGACTGCTCAACAGTGAGATCAAAATTGTAAGTGTAGGATTCACCTGAAATGGTCCAGTCCATCAGTCGCACAAAATTCGGTCTGTCATGGCTCACTTCTCTCAGTACCGGTTGTTCTTGGTGTTTGTGATCTTTGTTGAAGTCAGAAATTCGCTTCGTCATGTTGGTCAGGAAATCAGCGAAAATTCCCCAATGCTTTGCATGTAGCTCGTAGTGGTCTCGAATCCGGTTTGCCATCATGCGGACATCTGCCGCGCGATTATCATTCCAGACGTCAGAAGCGCGCTTGTCTGCTGTGAAGTTTCCCAGAGCATTGAAAGCTTCCTCATAGTCAGCAATGCCCTCGATGTCTCTGTGTGCCCGAACATGTTGAAGTTTGATATGTGAGTGGGATCGATCTCCAATCACCCTTCGCAGTTCAAGGATGATGTCGAAGTTGGGACATTGGCTATCCCATGCAGCACGGTTGTGGTCGAGTATGTGGCTAACCACATCCTTTGCATATGTGCTATCCGTATGGATATGAATCCAATAGAAACGCGCAACAGCATGAAGTATGGCAACCAACTCAGCCCTGTCATTTCCCTGTGGTCCTCCAACAAAATCAGCGATCACCGTACGGAAAGTAGGTGGAATGCACTTGGTCGTGTTGAAAGCTCGAACAATGGCAGGATGCTCATGGCTCAAGGAAATGTCATGGATAACCGCAAAAGTAGCAAGCGCCCCCTCCCTACATGTTGGGTTAATGCAGCTACCATCAGTAAAGACACATGGTGTGACATCTGGTTCCTGTGTTTTCCACGGCAAAGAAACCTGCAGGGGACGAAGTGCACATATCTGTCTCATTCTGTGCTCATCTTCTGATCTCTGAATTACCGGAAGCGAGGGCCATGTGGCAGCATTCGCCTCGATCCATGACATGGTCTGTTCGATGGGTTCTCGGATGCATTCGAAAGCTCTGCACTCACAGATCCTGTGGTGTTGGCTATCATGCGGATGCAAGCAAAATTCACAACTACCATCTCCTGACCCCCAATGCTTCGCAGAATCACCATATACATTGGATCCAGTGAGATATCGAACCATGATTTGTTGAGAAACCTCATCCCTCTTAGCTAACATCTTCGTGGTGGCAGCAAAGTTCACAGAGACGATGGAATCCATTCCTTTACGGTGTGAAATCTCTCTCAACACGTGTCGCTCCCAAGCCATGTCAACCATGTCATTGACATACGAAGGGCATGTGTAAACCAGCGAAAACACCAGTCCTTGTTCAGTCTTGATATTGTCACTGGCCGTGATTTGCCAGCCCAACTTATGAAACCACCTCTTGAGACACCCAATTGGGCCATGGATATCTTTTGGTTCAGGTGAGTTGTCTCGAAGGATCGCCATCGTGATATACCACAGGTCATGGTACATGTGGAGGAACTTACGGCACATACGAATGCATTTCTTGATAGCATACACTTCAGGGTCAGCGATACCCTGGTGTGTTAGGCTACAGGCCAGGTGCTCATTCCTCTGCTTCCATGTTTTGCAGATTATGTCCGCTATGGCACTACGTAGTAACTTGAAATGATCATAGCCAAGTGGAACAATTTCTATGCCATACAATGCCATGCTCATGGATGAGCCCAACAAAGCTCTCCATCTTTCTGACAATGTGCCTGGGACACTGGCGAGACGTCTTGCCCTCACTATGGCTGCATCAAAACGCTGTTTGGAGATTCTCGCACATTGGACTCTACGGTATCTCATGGTTGCTCCAAGGTCCTTAGCAGTTGACACAATGGGGCAGTTCTGGTCCCCAAAAATTGCTTGTATTTCTGTCTGCTGCTTTTTGTTGATGGGGAGTGCTGACCAACACCAACTTTTCTTGACGTCAGCTTTCATTTTCCATGCTTCAAGAAGTTTGGTTGTTTCACGGATTGTCGAGGCCAGCTTAGCAATGCAATCTGTTAGGAACTCCCAGTTGTCTGCATAGGCCCACGGTTGGGTACCTTGTCCTGCAGCTGTCGCGTGGAAAATCCAACAAATCACCGCCATGCATGGGACACTTATCGGGTCACCTTCAGGTATCCCAGTTGTACTGGGGTGCAAGGTCGAAGAAGTGCCTGCCACTTTGACGCTCCTCTTGAGGTTCTGTAGGAGTCGGTACCATGACCATGCCACTTGTTCAGGGATCCCCACTCTTATCATGGCTTTGACAACTACATATCTTGGAACCGCATTAAAAGCTTTCTGGATGTCAAGACAGAAGCCAAAGATCTGCTGTTGGTGGTGTCTAGATCTCTCGACCTGTGCTTGGATGGCATACCAGATTTGTTCAACGCTTCGCCCAGGAACTCCTCCATTGATCTGGGGTGGCAGTTGCATGGACAGGTATGCCAGCATGTGTTTTGACAATGCCTTTGCAAAAACGCGGTATATCTGTGACATTATGCAGATGGGTCGCCCGTCTTGTGGGGCAACTGGCTCTTCGACTTTCGGTGGCAATGCTAGTCTAACCCAAGTCATGACTTCAGGCCACTGGGTCTGCATGAAGTGTTTCAAAGCAACAAGAAGGTGTTTCAACAGGCACTCAGGCAATATCTTCAATTCCTTGATATGCCATCCACAAAGTCCTCGTGCCGATTTGCTGGGTGTGGTAACAATGGCTTCCCGCAAGTCGTCAAGTGTGACGTCCATGGGTTTGGTTGGCAAACTAGGAAGCACATTCAGTGTCTCAAGTGCCTCCTGCCACTGGTCGTCTTCATTATCAACCGGATCCCTTTCCCAAAAGGAGGACCAGTATCTGAAGAATCCCGCAGCCATGTCATCCGGCTTGTACACCCATGTATGTACGACAGTATCGGTCTGGCAGGGAAAGAAATCGTTGGGATATCCTTGCGCTTTGATTGAACACCAGTTGTGCCCTCTACCATACACTTCAAACATTTCAGCATTGATCTGCAATTTGTCACCAATTTGTGGAACGTTTCTGCCTGTAACAATGTATTGGAGGACGCCTTTACTAACCCAGTACCCTTTCACAATGCAAATCCTGCATGGCACCATCATTGCCGAGAAGGTTGCCTGTGTCTGTGCATTCATGTGTGAAAAGGTGGTGTGGCCCCCCCGCAACTTCCAATCATCCTTGATGAAGCGTGCGAAGGATTTCCTCCTTTGTTGGTACTCGTTCTGGCACAACCTATCTGCATCTGCTTTGACATATCTATGTATATCCTCAAGGTGTTCTTTCGTGGGAAAACCGAGTTCCACAAAAGGGAGCTCAGTGTTTGACAGTAGCCACTGGACAAAGGAAAACCCATATCCAACTGCATCACAAATGGCTTGCCACTCTGAAGCATTTTGAGTATTGCAAACTTCAATTCCCCTCTTCTCCTGGGATTTGATCCTCTGAAGGAGGCTGTATAGTCTGCGTGTTTGTCTGACTCTTTGCTTGGCGAGCAATGATTGCACATCATAGTTAGGATTGAAATCACCATCCCTGGCCTTCTTTGTGAGAGATTGCGGTGCTTTCTGCTTCAGCCTAGGTTCACATCCTCTTCCCCAATACTTGGCAGTCAAACGGAGTTTCGGCCATTTTTGAGGGTCAACTGTGTGTTGTGATTGCAAGGCTCTCTGGAAAACCTGTTCGCACTTCCATGACCACATCTCGAAAACCTCCTTACATGAATGTTCGGAAGCAATCATGTCCAAGATATCTTGTTCAAGTTCACGGTCCATGGATTGGGCATGGAACTTGACATGCTCTACATCTAGGAGGTCCATGGGAATGTTTCGTGGGATCTTCCACTCCATCACACTATTCTTAGACTCACCGATGCGAAAGCACGCATGCACCGGTGAGTGTGTTGCTAAGTCGGAGTCAGTTCTAACCCAAACTTTGGCAAGGTGTTGAGCTAACCATGGCGTGATCAGGATGGCATCAGTATGTGTCTTACCATCCGTGGTTGGTGGTAGAGGATCATGTGAGTGTCTGTCATGTATCGTGCGGATGTTTTCGAAACCATATGGCTTATACATCAGCTGGAAAGCCTGTGTCGTGGAAATGTCACAGTTGAAATCCGCAGCTATGAATGCCGGTCCCTTCCATTGTTGCAGCAGCTCCATCACCTGGCTGTGCAGCTCAATGTTCAAGTTGGCAGCATCGGGATGTCCTTGCTGAAAGAAGTACATACCAATTCCCAAGACATCAGTCACCCCCAACCTAAAGTAGGCTGCATGGAGCCTTCCGCTCTT
>VSDK01029286.1:119468-174725 GCA_009767595.1 Symbiodinium kawagutii | reverse complement strand
CGCTCTTCCAGGCTGGCATCTGTTTCTGTGCATGACATGTCCTGAAGGGATGTGTCGTGACGATAGCTATTGATGGCTATAATGGTAGACTTAACCCTGAGGATATGTACATATGCCAAGTTGGTGAATAAATCACTTATGTACCATTAGCATATGTTTTTTTAAATGTTGTCATCCTCTATTCTTGACCATGATGATTGGTGGTTCAACCACCTGCCACCAACCAGATCAACCCATGGCTACTTGCCATGTTCCGCCCAGGCCTTCTTCGAAGCTGCGGTGGTTTTCGCGGATGCCTCGGGTTTCACGGCCCTCACGGAGTCATTGGCCAAGCAGCCACATGGAGCCACTCGGTGAGGGATAGGTTGGGACCAGATGCTTCATGGGGCTAGGAAATTTACCTAGAAAACTAGGCCGATAGGTAAATGAGTTGGTAAATGTACGATACTAATGGAGTGCAGTATTTGGGATGGGCATTGGATGGGCACAGGATGCGATACCCTCTGGTAGTTCCTAATCTGGATAGCTGGATTATCGCCGTATTTTACTACGGGAAAGTTTCCCAGAGCGTAGGGATGGGATAGGGATGGGACAGGGATGGGATAGGGATGGGATAGGGATGGTGCATCAACATTGATTACCCTTGATTATCCCTGATAGGCCTCGATTGAACCATGATTGACCTTGATGAATCTTGATTAACCCTCATCAAGCATGATTGACCACGATGAACCATGGTGAAGGATAGTCACGGCAAAACTGGGAATCATTATTGCTTGATTGGATTAATTGGATTTAACCATATTTCACCAACAATGTTGGCCAATTTATCAACTTCCGATAATTTCTGTTAAGATGGCCGAGATCCCTCAAATGAAACATATGTTAAGGCATCCCGAATGTATAACAAGGGAAGCCCATACTTCCGCGGAAGAAACGACCCGTTTGCGATGTTTCCTCCAACACTTGTGGTGATATGGGGACGGGCCAATATCTACCGACCTAAAGTTAAATAAGTCGGTGCCCATTTGCTTGGGATGTTACGTTTGGGACGTGAACAAAAGTAGGGGTGTGGTGAACTGACCCACAGCCACATCATATCATCAGAAATGATGGTTCTTTATTTATAATTGTCATGATGAGTTTCCATTTGATACGAAAGTTGATATCACACTGAGTGATTATTGAAAATGAGAAGTCACTATAGTTTCAGAAGCTACTGGTTGCTTTGCCTCCCTAAATGCGAAGCAACTATGAGCCATCAATCCTTGTGCCGTGCCCAGTGCCATCCTTGCGCGGCCTCAGGCAGAGGAGATCGGTTCCTGTTTGAACGGTTTCTTCGGAGCTTTGATTGACATCATCACAAGTTTCCAGGCAACGAAATGCTGAGCATTGGTTTTTTATTTCCCAGCTGCTTGTGGTTTGCTTTGTTCATGAACCCGCTTGAACCGGCATGAACAATCATTGGGCATCAATCAACCTCTTGTCATCAGCCAGAAACATCAACTAATCATACTAGTGATTAACTAATTGGATGCTGATCAGCTATCAAGCAACCGTTACTGTAACAGTTTTCAATTCACTAATCATCGTGTCATGCACAAATCATCATCGATCACCCATTAAGCACAGAAAGCAGTGCACGGTGGGAACCCTGTTACATTGTGAGCCAGCGGCACGTGGGGGGGCGGCCCTTGAGTCACGTCGTGAATACCGGGGTATTCTTGTTGTGCCACCCTGCTCCGGAGGAGCGGAGCAAAGAGCGGTAGCCCAGGAGTGGCCAACCACATGGCCAGATATCATAGCGTGATTCGATGTGATTCGTAACATGTGGGTGCCAAAGCTGGGAGGGCCGGGTGGTATCTAAGGCCCAGCCGCTGGCCCCCCGAGTTGGGTCCGCCCACTGTGATGATACTCAGGTTACAGTGGAGATGTGTTGAAGTTCAGCGGCGATGCTGTCACCATCCTGTGGAAGGTGGATTCGCCGGCAGGTGCGGCACCCCGGGTTGGAGAGCTGGATTTGTCAGGATTTGCTACTAAGACAAAGTGGTTTGAAGATGTTGCCTTAAGCAAGTGGTTTGACGCTGTTACACCACCGTTCCCAGTTCTAAACTGATCATTGACTCTTGGTGCCCAGCCCGTGCCAGGTGACGAAATGCAAGCGAAGGCCTCGGAAGTCGTTGTTTTGTTGGGCTCCTGCTTGAAATCCTGTGGATTTGCGAAAGAACTGATGAAAAATCATACCTCATCATACATCTTCATACATTTTGAATGATCAAGCATCAACCGCAATTGAACATCATGAATCATCAACCGCATTTGATTTTATCTTTGTGAGGCCTGGTTGAGCATCCACCGCCATGAATCAATTTATATATATATATATCATTGATCATCAGCCAGCATTCACTAGTATTAAGCCTACCATTCGCCACCAAATGCATGGTTGTTTATCAATCATGAACCATCTATGGATCACTACAAATGCTGTAACAATTCAAGACACATTATTGGTATTATTAGCTATCACATTCGATTCATATACCATTGTTAAGCACTATCAACTATTCAATACATGACAATTTAAACCATATCATGTTAAGCATATGGGTGTTTCTCAAAATAGGGGTACCCCCAAATCATCCATTATTAGCTATTTATAGTACTAAACCAACCATTTTTTGGGCTCCCCATTTTGAGAAACCCCCATATGTTTACCGTTCCATTTCCACGACATTCTTTCGTGCCAGGCCCGCCAAAGAGCGGTGCTCAGTGCCTGCTGTTGTTGTGAGAGCTTGCAACGTCAAGCGTCACTGGGCAGCTGCGTGCGCCGATGTGGTGTGGCTGACCAAGGTGATCTACTGATGGTTGCGAATAGCTACAGCGGTTGAAAATGAGTATCTAGAGAATGCTATAACTATAGCCATTATTAAAATCTATAGATGAAATAGAATGGAATTGAATGAACAAGATTGATTGTAGATGATTCTATGAATCATTAGCGGTTGAGTAAGGCAAGTTGGTTTAGAGCTACGTAGTTTAACTTGTACTGTTGTTTTGATTATGGCATAGGCAGGGGTATATTACTACAGTGACATGGTGAAGCAACAACCTTATAGCCATTGAGAGAGGAAATAGCTGAAGCCCGGGGTAAAACAGAGACGGGGATAGTAGTGGGGTCGACAGGGGCAGCTATGCAGCGGCCAACCAGGAGCAAAGTCCAAGCCCAGCGCAGTGGGGCTTGGCAGTGGGGTGACTCTGAAACCAACCCTTCGTTGACCCCTAACGACTTGCTTGAGACTCGGTTGTTTCAACAGCTTCGCTATGTTCTAGCTGTTGGCTCGTATTCCCAGTGGCTTAAGCACAGCCCAGAAACCAGCTGATGGATCGGCTGAAGTGTTGCCGAAGGCCCGGCTGTAAGCTGGTGCCGCTCCAACTTTCACCAAGGCCAAGCCATAGCTCCAGCCATAGCTCCCAAGCAGCCGATGCTTAGCCCTTCCCCTCCTGCGCCTTGACGTCTCAGGCAATCCTTCGGTCAGACCCCTGTGCCTGGCGTCACCCTGACGCTGCACATCGGTGTTGGCTTCGGACCCTTGAAGTTGCTGCAACTGGGCACCTGGGATGAAGCGCCCAAGGGTAGGAGGGCCCTACATGGCAGGGCTGAGGTGCCCATGGTGGGATGATCACCCACCAAACCCATGAAAACTGCACTTTAGATGGGGTTTGTTGGTCAAGTTTGATGCAAAGAATGGCATTGATGCCTTGATGGATGTATAGGTTGGATCCATTCTACTCACATGATCCATGCCCAGTCGTTGCCAACGGCAACCTGCCATGCCTTGTGTCATTTGGCAAACTTACGACCTCCCTGCATCCAACATACATCTGGCAGACCGTGCAGAACCCGCACGCATCAACTCGCGGCTATGGTCCTAAGTCAACAACTAAACAGCGAGCTTCATCGTTGCGCCTGTGACCCTCTTCATGAACCAGCAATTATAGTTGGATTTATTGACCTTAAAACCAGGATATTGAAGCATTATCGGATATTTTGACAACTATTTAGACATTTGAAACCATATTGAACATTATCAATTGACATGATGTTCACCACTGTTACAACTACAAACCATCATTTAACCGCTATAAACCACATGATTTCACGGCTATAAGCCCTGAATTCACGCACTACAAACCCCACGGATTTCTTTTTTTGGTATCACCGGGGTCGCCCACTTCGAGGCGGACTTTTAGATCGCTGGGAGTTTTGCGCCGCTGGACAGCCACTGGAGGAGGCGCTGAAGCTTGGGGAGCAGCTGAGCGATGCAACTGGATGACATGAGATCGATGAACTGGATCCCCTGAGGGGATGATTGGACATAGCCTGGGGGATTCATATGGCTGTTTCTCAAAATAGGGGGACCCCCCAGTCATCGATTATTAACCATTTTTAGTAATAAACCAACCATTTTTGGGGTCCCCTATTTTGAGAAACCACCATATGGGTAGTTGGTCAATATTCATCGACCAACTCATGGGGGATTATCACCAGCAACAATAGGGAAAACCATGGAATCCATGAGAATCTCCGAGCATCAACGAGATTTTTTGGCATGGTATGGGGTCATTCGGACACTCTTGATTATTGGTCTTGTGATTATTGATTGATGACGGGACAAGCGAAGTGTGGCAATTCTCGACACGCGAGAACAACAATAGGTGGTGTTGCTATTTGAGCACACGAGAATACCACTATGCTACCATTAGTTGGGGAATTCGGCATTGACAAAGCAGTACACCACGGGTTTGGTGCAGTGAAACGCTGGAGTTGGAAAGCCACTTGCCATAAGAAATGCCTTGGAAGTGAAACAAAACTATCACCAATCAGCAATCAGCACCAGGTTTCAAGAAATCAACCATCACCAATCACCCATCTTCTTATGTTGGGTTTATTGACCCAGGGGTAACCATTGGATATTGTTAATTGATCAATCGGTTTTTCACCAACCTATCAATTGAACAAGTCGTTTATAAACAAGTAGCGTTGCCAAATGGTTGATTCAGCTGGGCACTTAGAAATACCTATTGACCTGTTGATTTGTTTGAACCGTTATCTATACCCATATTTTCAATGTAAAACTGCAACTACATGGAACATCATGGAACTACCACAATGCTTAATTACATGATATCAATTAGATGGTACCAAGATACATACTTATTAATTCCTTGAATCGGAAATACCCATGAGCCTATAGCATTTGAAACATCTAAAACCTCGATGGTACCATAATTCTATTGTACCATATCAGTTAGATGGTACCCATATATTTGAATGCCTTGAACTATAAATACTATGATGGGTACCATGGTGTTCAAGGCATTGAGTAAAACTATATGGTAAAGGCATTGAATTCATACCCATGACTAGATGGTACCCCTGTATTACGTAGCATCTAAAATGATGTCATCTCATTAAACCATAATCCCATATAATCCCATGGAACCATTAAAGACATTTGATAAATACCCATATAGTCCCGTAAAACGTATACCATTTTAAGCATCTGAGACCTATGATGACATGGCGAAATCAAGGCATGCTTCCCACTGGAGGTGGCCATCGCGGAGCCCTTAGCAAAGCCTGGGGAGACCGTGGTGAGTCCCAGCGTGCAAGAAATCCTTGGTGCCTCGGCTCCAGCCTTCACGTTGAGGACGACGTGAGGAATGGGAGATTCGGTAGTGATGGTTGGTGGTTAATGATTGGTGAGCCAGCTGGTTCATGATTGATTAATGATTGATTATATTGATTAATGATCGGCTAATAATTGGTTAATGATCATTAGTGATGGCTAGCGGTCAATGATTGAGGCAACTCATGATAAATGACAAATCATTGATGAACTATCTTGGTTAACAATTGATGCGTAGTGATGGTTGATTGATTCGTAGTTCATGGTTGCTTGCAGTAGCAAACTAATGAATGATGGTTAATTCATGGTCAATGAATGTCAATCATTGGTCAATAGCCAACTACCTATGATCGGAGATCCAGCTGCAAATAAGTCACCATCAGTTACTTGCCTTTTTTTAGCTGGATATACCCTTTCAACAACCATTCTCATGGCGGGCCTGAGTTTTTTGGACTTTCTGTGGTAGGTTTTTCGGTCACAGGATTGGTCGAGCAATATCCGTGCTCAGCCAACGACGATTGACCATTGTTAGCTGGCGGTTGGTTGGGAGCTAAGGAGCCAGATTTAACATATGGGTGGTCATGTTCGATGGACAACCGGGAAGTCACTCGGGAAGACCGCCAGCTTGGGACCCATTTTTTTTGCAGGTGATGAACGTGGGAGCTTAACTTGGGAACTTTCAGAAGGCAAGGCTCATACTCCCGTCCACATCGTATAATTCTAGTGGGAATACTCCATGTTGGTTCATTAGCGTCCATGGTCATCTCCTACTTGCACAGTTGACGATGACCATCATTGTTGGTCATGAAACCCCCCCAATTGTTCGCTGTTTTGTGTGCCCATTTTCAGCTCTGAATCTGCACACCCATACACATATAGACATTATAAACAAATAATAAGTCAATACTAGCTAAAAGTGGCTAATAGCCATAGTCATTACTAATGATTTCAATTCAAAAATCGATACTATGAACCAATAGTCAACCAACTTTAATGATTAAGTAATATGTCAATCATCTGAGTAAGGTGGACACACCATACCAGTATCATTTTATCCCCATGATATCCCCAACTTACCTGACGCTTCAAAGGCCCCACTGACACAACACACTGCCGCCGTTTCTACGGCGCTGAGGTGCCAATGACATCTTTCAATTCCAGGTGCCGGTCCCGCATTTGTCACAACCAGCTGCCGCTGAAGATCGCCCTTTCGACGAAGGGGCGTTTCTCAAGTCATGGGGGTACCCCCAAGTCATCCATTACTAGTCATTTATAATAAGTAAGCCAACCAGTTGTAGGGCCCCCCAGCTTAAGAACACCCGAAATGATCGCTTTGGGAAAAGACATTCTTTGGCTGAAAGATCATCGGTTCTTACGAAGATCATTTGATGTTTGGTCAACAAATGGTTGAATCTTTGAATAATGATCTCCGAGAAGCTGTCAACTTATTGGTGATGAGTTATGGCACGGATATATTCAGCTGGTTATTGCTTGGGTGATCCATCAACTTATTGCTGATTGTCACCTATGAAATCAATCACCATGGGCATGTATTATCCATAAACGAATTGGTAATTATTAATGGTTATTATTAATATCAGTTATTATGGGCATATCCATGAACTAATTGGACATTATTAATATCAGTTATTATCAAATTATTATTGGCATCTTCATCAGCTGGTTCTTTTTTTCAGCCAAAAATGATCACCAAGGGCGCCAGTGATGCAGATTGCCAGGTGTGTCCTGGATCGCCGTCTCGTGACAGCAGCCGAACTCGATATGCGCTGCTTAGATGCCAACGAACTGATTTGCCTGACGACTTTCGACAGGTGCAGCCTGGCTTCAGGCTGTGTAGTGCCAAGCATTGGTTGGAGTTGGGTTACTTGCTTGCTTGCTTGCTTGCTTGCTTGCTTGGTGGGTTGGTTGGGTGGTTGGTTGGTTGGTGGGTTGGTTGGTTGGTTGGTTGGTTGGTTGGTTTGTTGGTTGCCGAACTCATTGATCGACCCTCAGATGTTGCAGAATTCCAGCAGGTCATGACATGGAAATCACAGAGCGGTAGAAGTTCTGGCAGATTGAAGAGGTATTTGCTCAACAGCCCTGAGGAATCCCCAACCAGTCCCAGCTACCATACCTGTTTTTGTAAGGGTTTCATATGGATTATTACTAGTAACAAGGGTTAATAATGAGAGAGTAAACAACAATAATGGTTGAACAACTGCTGGTTGATCTGGTTGGTGGTTTCAAACATTTGACATTTTCGCCATTGATCATTAACAAATGGTTGGTTGACACATATTTTTCATAGGGATTGAAACCACCAACCAAATACTATGTCCTAACTAGATTTCAAAATGCCTAAATGCATCATCGCTGGGTGTCTTTCAGCAAAATCAGTTTTTCGTGACCCATTTCAAATCAACTTGTTTGGCCTTTCAGATGATTGTAGGTTGAATTATGAAATCGATGGCAAGTGTTGTCCAGACAAGAAAGTGGTGACAGGCTGTTGGGGTTTGACTCACAGCCAAATCTGCGTTGCACTGGGCGGAGCAGAGGACAATTCTTGCTTAGAGGTATCAATGAATAAGAGATCACGGTTATACTATTCGTATGCTGCAACCAAATGTTTTTTATGCAACATAAATAATGTTCGATAGCAATGCACTTTTAAGCATTTTCAGGTATGCATATGAAGGTCATATTTCTACAGAGGCTCACACGCCTGGATAAACATCCATTAGCCATAGTCATTAAACATGATCTAACCAGCAATTAACCACCATTATTAACCACCATTATCATCCATTAAGCCATTAACCATTAACCACCACTATTAACCATTAAAGCATTATTAACCATTATCAACTATTAACCACTATTACAAACCATTAAACCATTAACCATGGTTATCAACCATCATTAAGCCATTAAACCACTATTATCACCATTATTATCATCCACCATTAACCATGGTTATCAACCACCAGAATCAACCATTGGTTATTAACCATTATCAACTATTAACCACCATTACAAACCATTATAAACCAACATTATTAACCATTATTAACCAGCATTAACCATGGGTTATTAACCTCTAAACCACCATTTTTATCCATTAACCACCACTATTCACCATTGATGGTTAGTGTACCACTATTAACAACTATTAACCACCATTATTCACCACTATCAACCACCATCATTAACCATGGCTACCATGAACCTCTAAAGGCCCCCGGCTCCGTGCCTTGGTCGCTGGCAGGACCTGCGCTGCCGTTCGTCGCTGAGACGCTTGGAGCGCGCCTTGGACGCGCGCGTGGTGCAGCGCTACGTGCCCCACGCGGTGAGGAGGACGCGCCGGTGGTGAGGATGGCAGGGGAAGCAGATGGTGGATGAATGGTGGATGAATGGTGGATGAATGGTGGATGAATGGTGGATGAATGGTTGATTCATGACTGGTAAATGGTTGGTTATGGTTGATTAATCAGTTGGTTAATGGTTGATTCATGGTGGATTAATGGTGAATAATTGGTGGATGAATAAAATGGTTTGATGAATTGTTTCTAGTGGTTAATAGTGATTCTCTAGGGTTTCATCAGGGTTGTAACTTACATTAACAATGGTGGATGAATGGTTGATGAATGGTTGATGAATTGTTGATCTGGTTGGTGGTAAAATAAGGGTTGTAGCCATTCAGAATGGTTTTTACTGGATTAACATGGATTGACTGTGGTTATAGCTATGCTGATGATCAAACATATAGTGATTAACTATGGTTTTATCATGGTTATAGCCATTCATAATGGAAAATATTGGGCGATAATAACCCACCGGAATGATTAAACAACTACTGGTTGGCGGTTTGATTTGATTAGTGGTCCATGATTTGTTTCTAGTAGTGATTTACTAGGGTTGATGTTAGTGAATAGTGGTTGATGCATCAGTGACTTTTTGGATGAAGTAAGATTTGAACTGCTAGCTGGTGGCTTTCGACTTCTTTCCCCAGTATTAACAAATGCTTGGTTGGGTGGTTCACTAATATTTTTCATAGGGGTTGAAACTACCAACCAGTGATGAATGGTTGATCATGCATAGTTCATGGATCATAGAATAGCTTCATACTGAAGAAGTAGTGACTTAGCGTGATGATGTGGATGTGTGGGTGTGTCCGTAAAGGATAGGAGGGTCCTTGGTGAACACAATGTTTTGGTCGGGTAGGCAATGTCCAACCCACTGACTTTTGGTAGCATCACGTACGATGTATCGCCAGCATTCCGAGAATTGCTGACAGATGTCTGTGAATGTTTGATACATATTCATGAGACATATTTAACTCTAAGCATTACCAAGAATTACTGATCACCACTAAAGTATCAACCAAAAACAACCCGTCGGTGTGTCACATTGATTTGAAGAGCCCCAGTGGTGTATCCATGACTATGGTGGTACCCCCAAACTAGCAATCCCAAGGAATGATACACGCTGGTAAACTAGGCTGGAAGAAAAAGATCCTTTATTTGTAGATACTTTTTTTTTTCGCGCCATTTACCATCAAATTTACCGCCAAAAAACCTTAATGTAAGTCCAATGATGGCCACAGCATGGGTCACTGCCTACATGGGTCATTGCCCACATGGGTCATTGCCTATATGGGTCATTGCCTATATGGGTCATTTACCATCATTTCCCATAGGTACCTGGCCACATGGAAGTCCCATGGCCACGGCTTCGAGAGGAAGCTCTTGGAGCAGTCTGAGTCGCTGATCCTGGGCCTCGAACCCGAGATGCGTCGCGTCTCCGTGATCTTCCTCTCCATCCGAGGCGAGGGCAGCGAAGAGGTGATGTGCTGCAAGCTGAGCGGCCAGAAAGCCATGGAAAATAAGATCCATTTTTTGTACTTGCATCACTTCTATTTACATTCTTGGTATAGAAAATCTCTTGTTTTTTCTAGGTGATCTTTGAGAATCTTACGGGATTATGTTTAATGCATGATGCTATACTGTGATAGCCACCACTTGAACAGGTGCCCCGTTGGTCCCCATGGAACGAACGCCTAGAGAGGCCTCAACCCTGGCCATGCTGATGCCGACGTGGATCGGACGCAGCTGGTGGTACAGCTCTTGCAACAAGCGACGTATGCCTTTGAAGGACAGGAATCGGGTGCCATGATGGCTGGATATGTGATCAACTATATTAATGGGTATATATTTCAGATGCTTAGCTAATACGATGGTCGGCGATGATTAGTTAATGATGAATGATGGGCTGAATTCTGGTTAACACTGGGGTTATATGGGGATTTCTCAAGAAATAGGAGACCCCGAAAGGGTTGGTTTGATACTATAGGTTACTTTAGATTACTATAGATGGTTCATAAAGTGGATGATGGCTGGGGGGTACCCTATGACTTGAGAAACCACCATATCATATTAATGAATATCATGGTTGGCAATGAATTTGCAATGACTAGTGGCATTTTTGATTGCCATGTAGGAAACCCATCCCAATTGTAGTCGAATTGCAGGCCAAGAGCATGATCGCTGCACCATTAGTATCTTTGAGTTTTGGGCATCAGTGCAGCTTCTTTTGCCTCCAGGAAGCGTCAACAAGTTCCTGGTGGATGACAAAGGTAGCGACGGTAAGAGCGGATAGCTGTGCGATATGAACACGCTATCGACCTGGATGGGTTCTATCATGAAGATATCACATTGATATTAACAAAGGGTGCCGCATAGAATTTGCAGTCGTGAAAAATGACTTAGACACCGTTCTACACCGCTATTCACCGCGAGGTGTGAATACCAAACTAATTGTCATTGTACCAACGATCCTACCAATTGTCCGATTGCTGTACCATTTTTGGTTCCAACTGACCGTGCCGGATCATAGATTGAGACATTGAACAGCCTGGCCGATTGCTTGTCATGTCCAGCGTCCTACCATAGCCAACCCATGATGATTGAAGACAGAAAGTGAAATTGATCAAAGGATCAATTGATTGATGGTTGCAGCATGGTTGCAGCGGGGACTCGATACTGATGACTCAATGCTATCCAATGAACATTCGATCATGTATCAACGAGCACAACGGTTCTCATGATCATCTAATTGCAAAGTCATACAATAGCTGTGGCAATTGTACTCCAGATTTGTTTGATCAAGCCCAATGTTAAACCACTCTAGTGTGCTCGTTGAAGATGCGCTGGCACAACACATTTGCAACATTGTTTTTTTGGGATCAGCTTATTGATCGATAGTGTCAATCCCAAGTTGTTGATGGGTGTATGTTTTCCTGGCACTCAGTTTCGCCATATTTGCTAGGCCATGCCACGGCGAAGTGACCGAAACACCATGCTATCCATGCTGGCATTGTAGTTGGGGTGAATCCAGTCTTTTGCCAATCCAATGTGAGTTTGTCCATAAATTTTGATACCTACTAACCATCCAATAATTACCATGATCAAAAGGGAAGCCATCAGTTTGCAGGTGCACCCTTTTTGGACAAACCCAGAGTGTTTAGGAGGCAAACAGGAGATATGGCTAAGGGTCAATACCCTGGTCTCGCAGTGAGCACTCGCTTGTTGGACGGGGAGAATCAAGACCCACTGCTGCTTTTTCCTTGCTGCTTAACCATCACTCCCTTTGGTTGTCACCCCCCGGTGTCAACCACGATTAAGCTGCTTAACCATTAAACATGCAATAAAGTTGCCACTGTTGTCGTCATCCCTTGGGGAAGCTGAAAGACGTATGCACTCAGCACCTCCAGGGATGCTGCTGCTGTGTGCATTCGGACTGCCACCGCTGAATCATTACATCGACGACCCGCGACTTGGTACAGAATGACCCCTGGTTGGCAGGTTGCGCTTCCCATGGTGCTGGGGTGGCGCTCGTTGGTTCATCCGTTGGTGGGTCAACCGCCGTGGTTCTGGGTTGATGTGGCACAGCAGTAACAGGTTCAGCTACCCAGGTTGGTACCCAGCAACCAGCTGCTATTGTGGCTAGCTCCTGGCCACAGATTTGTTGGTTTAGAACCCAGCTATGAGGCTCTTGCATCTATTCAATTGGTATTCAACCGTTACAAAGTCACCAGGAAAACCTTAACCTCTTGGTCAACCTGTTGGTCCTCTGCCAGTGGACATGACTAAGTGTGATCCGCCTATGATTCTTGTACCAAGCACGTTGATTCACCATTGGCGGATCGGGAGATGATGGTGAAAATGATTACCATGGGATCCTTAGTGATTCACCAGGATTAAGGATCATTAAGCATCATTTTAGCCATCATTGGAATCATTACCTCCGAACAAATGGTGGTTTCTTAAAATAGGGGACCCAAATATGGTTGATTCATTGCTTTTTTGGGGTCCCCTCTGGCTTGTGCGAAACCTCCACATGAATCGTTGACCAACGCTGATTCGCCGCAAGGCTGCGCGCAGTGCTGGCAGCCGCGCGCTTCTGCGACACGTTGGCGGAGGAAGGTTGGGAGGGTCGCAGTGGCGTGGCCACAGGCACCGTGTGGTGCGGTGCCGTCCTCAGCAGCCGACCGCTGACCCCAAGGATCTGCTGGTTGGTGGCTTCTTTTGGATAGGGAAACCGTGATTTTTTATTGGTCAACTAGGGAAAGCCATGTTTTTTTAAGAAAGAAATATAAGGAAAACATATTTTTTTGAGTAGGTTAACTATGGAGGATAATCGCCAACACTAATAGTATTTTCTAGTCTAGTTGGTGCTTTGATGGACATGTGTTGTTTTGCCACTCGCTGGGATGGTTGATCAATCAGCATATTGTTGGGATGGCTGGAGTAACCACGAACGAACTTCAGGGAACTCAGCTGCCGACCTTGCATCTCTCAGTTGCCAGCTGTTGCAGGGTACCAGTAGTGATATTGAGTGATCCCGTTTGACCAGCTGAAGAACGGTTAAACAGCTGGCCGAAACAGGCAACTCATTTGCAGACCGAAAGTGTAGAAGGTTCATGATCCAAACTCGAATCATCGCAGCATCAATCCCAGAACATGATCCTGCGTTGTGGTTCATCCCAGGGTGGCCCTGCAGGGCTACTTGTGGGGTCGCCGTGAAGGAACCATCCATGGTGCTCTCAGGTACAGTGGGCAGCTCCATTCGTCGAGAATACACCGTTTTGGGAGACACCGTGAACCTGCGGCTTGGGCGATGTTTGCTGCCATGGGTTGTTGAATTGCGTGGGAACCGCAAGAATGGTTGGTTGATGAGGAATAATCCTGGATGAATCTGGGGTATCCCCATTTTAAGAAACCATCATGTCGGTGACTAATGTTGGCTAACATGTAAGCTGATAGCTAGTAGAAGTTGCTTTGGTGACTTCTTTTTGTGACTTATTTTAGTCACTTATTTTGGTAAATCAAGTGTATTCTGAGTACTCTGATTTCGCTGATTTCGACAGTATTTGTGTCCACAGAAAATGCTTTAGCCAGGAAGTGGATGGTTGAGCTGCTGAATTTGAAGACATCTATAGTAATCTAAGCGTTCTTGGGTGCAACGAGCCTGATGTTGCGCAACGGGTGTAAGTAGAAGTACCGTCAGTGGGAGTTGTGGGGGTTGGAGGGTCCTGTGAACACTATGAACTGGGGCTGTCCAAAGATCGCTGTCAGCTCGTTGGTTGGTAGTCAGTCGACCAAGAGAAAACCCAACAGAACAGGCAAATCCGCTTGAAGTCTGAGCAGACTCTTAGGAGGGAAGTTTTTGAGTGATATCATTTTTGGTTCAACTGCTGAACATAGAACACTTCCAGCAACTAGTCTTGTGACATTGAGTGAAAGTTGTTCTTCGATGTTCAATGCGTTGATTGTCCTGAAAAGCCATCATGAAGAGAAGCTCGGCATCTGCAGAAGCTTGCAGAAGGCAACTGGATTTAGATTGCCAAAAGCCTTGGAACTGGATATAGGATCAATCAAACATACTGAAAGTATGGATCTGGAGAACACACTTGCATACAGATACTGCCCTGTTACTGTGCAACCGAAATGATGATCATTGGCTGTATCCAAAATGGATTACACAGCACAACAAGAAATGACTGCAAGCAAGGGTCAACAAGAAATATAAACTTAGCACAAACCAAGAGATCAATGCTCATGCCACAAAAAGTATACCGGTTCTTTTGATCCTTGGGATGCGTGCTGGGAGTTATGTTCCTTTAGACCATTGCGATTTAGGGGGTGTCCACAAATTTTACATAATTTCACTTTATAGATACCAGGCTCATGTCTCCCATAGCTTGTTCCTTGGCTGTGCAAACCATGAATTTCTGGTCTATATTTGCATGTGTATCTTCATGGGAGTATTTTCCATAATACATATGTGTGTGTATCATGTTGCATCTATATTTGTCTCCACTGTACATGTTTATCCAAATAGGCCCATATGTTTGTGTCTCAATTCAAACAAACGTCTGCATATAACCACCACTACATGCTTAGTTCCTCTGTTTCATCTCTACTTGAATACATATCGTTCTACCAAGCGATTTAAACATCAATCTATTTCTCCATCCAGCTACAATCATCAAGCACACCAAGTCAAAAACCATGGTCCCAGAACTTTCCGACCAACGTCACCAAAGTCATCAAAATGAGCGGAGCTTGGCCCTGCGAGGTCCGCACGCTTGATGGCTAAGACAGAGCCCAACACCGTGCTGGTGGATGCCGATCCTTGGCAGTGATGGCAGAGCCCCAGTAGAGTTCTGATGTTTGTTGCTTGGGGCATCCGGGGGCATCCCAAGTGTATGGCTGAGATGGTGAATTCCACCCTGCAGGACTATGGGGACCTGTTCTCAGTGGCTTCTCCTGACTTGGAAGACATTGTTTATGAATTTGGATTCTGAATTTCAAAGAATCCGCATTGGTATCGTGCCTCTTGCGTTTGTTGCTTGCATGATTAGCCTCGGGCAAAAGAAGCTGCAAACAGTAATTCCATGTAATTCCTATGATATTAGCAGTAGGCCTGATTGACATATGATCAGTGGTGATGTGGTGCCACGTAGCGGGTCATCGGCGCCAAAAACTGGCGGCCTGGTTGGTAGTGGCCGTTGGCCGCGCAACGCGCTCAGGAGACGTTTCGATCTTGCAGGCCCGGGGGAGCGCCGATTGAAAAAGGGTGTATTCATAGAGGTGGACTGAGGTCAAGCGTGAAAAAGACTCAATCTATAGCAAGAAGATGCTTAAGAAGTGTTGATGATATGTATAGATGATATATTTGATATCTTTAGTTGATGATGTTTGCATCATCATCATTGCCCATCTCCAGTGATCAACATTGTATCACTGCGTTTCCTGGTTGGAATTTGGATGGCTGTTAACAAAAAACAGCGGCATTCATTGTGGAAACTGTTAAGCATGTACCAACTTGTGGCGAGATTTTGCTGTTGTGTTTACACGTAGCAGTGAACTACCCCATGATATCAACAATGGTATGTATTATCCATCATTCAAAAGACTTGTGGCCCTGATGAGGTCCGGTGTAACACCAAGATAAGCCTAGTTACCAGTGTTATCATGGCTTATCCATGAGAATTAATTATTCAAAACCATGATTCATCAACCGCTGTTGTCATGTTTTGAAAACCATGGAACCATCGATATCAACAATCAGGATCAACCATCGATATCAACAATCAGGATAAAGCACCATGGTAAACCGTAAACCATCATGACCCCTCGCACATGGATGCAATGAATTGAAAACACTTGCTGCTTGAAGCATATGCCCGTAATTGCATCCTCTATTGCAGTTCCGAACCTCGAGAGATTTGGTCTTGACTAAAAAGTTTTGATTTGATGATATGTTCATGATCAATAATAGTCAATCATGGTCAATCATAGTGATTGATGGTCAATTATAGATGAACAGTTAATGACTTTATGATGGTGAATCATGATCAATATGGTTTGTGAATCCTCGGATTTTGAGGCTTTTGGGGCAAAACGGTTTGCACCATCTACTTAGCAGTGCCACGAGCTGATCCCAAGAAAAAACACATCATTTTCACTACTTCGTGGCTGTTGAATAGTTTCCTTGGAACAATTCACCGCTGTCCAACCATAATTCAGCTGCAAAAAGTCAAATCTCATTCTTGTTCATGGATCCACAGTAGCAGACACCTCAGCCGCCTCATGGTTTGTTGCATTTTTGCGTTCATCGCCAGGAGCAAATTGGCATTTGATCCCTTGGGCGCCATCTCAGTGAAAGGTTGGGCGATGGCGCCGGTGGCCGGTGGTGGTTTCTCCATGTAGGGGACCCCAACAAAGGGTTGGTTTATTGTTTTAAATGACTATGAAAGAATGAATGAAGGGTACATCTATTTTGAGAAACACCCATACGCCCGGTGCAAGATGTTTTTATTCACTGGGCTTAGTAGGGAATGGATCGGAATGACCCCAATACACAAAGTAGTATATGATATGGATTGTTCCCTACTTTCTTGCACCAGTAAATCCATGGTGATTGACAACGCCATGTGCTTTTTCCATGTGTGGATGAAAGCGTTGTAGTCCACCAGCATTTCAATGACCACTGCAGTCTGGCAAACAACCACCAGTGCCTTCCGAGAACTCACTCTATCTGAAATAATGAGTACAAACTATAGGTAGGAAAGGCTTGAAGTGATACATGGCATACAGTAGTACTTCCCAAAAGATTGGATCAGAGCGGTGAATTCGTAGGTGAATCTGAAAATCACACTTGCGAAACGGTTGAATTTGAACCTCAATCTTCGTTCATGCCAGGGTAACTTCCCCAATAATGCAACTTCCCGGCCGAACTCCTGAACTCTGTCTTATGAGTCGACCAATTAAACGAAAACCCATTGTTGGTACAACGGCCTCTGCTGACGATTGGTGGATGTTGTTGCGAGATGGTCCCCACACCACTGATACACACAGCAACAAGCTGGTCAAGACTCGGTGCACCAGCACTGCTTATCCCTTCGGCATGATGGTTTTTGCTTGCGCTGAGTTCCATTTTTGGCATTCTCTGTTGTTGGGTCCAGTCAGGTGTACTTGTTTGGCTGAGAAGAAATGACTCCGTTTTTTCTTGAGTTTCCCCTTATTTGATCATGTTTGGTTCTTTGAAAGGCTTCGAAGTTGCACATGTTGCAGGTACTTGTCACAAATATTGCCCTACTCAAAGCGCTGGTCCCGCGGCCTGCTTTTGTCCAAATGTTGCCGGCACCTTACGGGAAGGTCGATGACACTACCACACCACATCCAAAGGGATGACAGATCATGCTGCTTGTGAGAATTTCTGATCATTTCTTCAGATACGACTACCAGACAACCTGTCAAAACCCCCGGTGGCTGAAAGCCTCCAGCACCACATGGGTGCCAGATCAGCATGAAGCTGAGCTGCCTCCACCTTCAATTCATAGTTCATTCGATGAAACCTGCGGTACTGCCATCCTCCAAGTTCAATGATTGAACGTATGAGTAGATTGATCAGGATGACCATGACTGTGAGATACTGTGATTCTGTAGCAAGGATAAGCATTCCGAATCTCATTCTTTCAATGCTTAGACAAGAATCGTAGTGATTACGGAAGGGTAAGGATGCAAGGACAACACTCACAAAGATAATTTATAGTGCCATCCTCACCTGATGCGCGAACTTGAGCCCCCATAATAATCTTCCAGCGGTTTGAAAGATTTTATACTTTCCCCAGTATGAACAAATGCTTGGTTGGTTGACTAATTTGATTCACAGAAGTTCAAAGCACCAACCAGGAATTCATCTCTTGGGACCGTTTGGATGTAGGGAGCTCTTGGGTGTCGCTACTCCGCCATGTCTACATAGCATCCCCACCAAATGTGATCCTACAACCATCTCCAACCATTTCACCACCGTTTCACCACCAAGCACCATCATCTCACCACCATCCACCACCATCTCAGCCTCATCTCATCATCAACTTCCACCATCTCACCACCATCTCACCACCGCCCACCATCCAATACCATCAACTCTCGGAGTAGTCGATGGATCGGGCTCACCACCATCCACCACCATCTCAGCCTCATCTCATCATCAACTTCCACCATCTCACCACCATCTCACCACCGCCCACCACCCAATCCCATCAACTCTCGGAGTAGTCGATGGATCGGGCCGTCCTCCTTGGCGAGTGGCTGTCAGCCCGCCATGGAAGACTGCAAGTGGTTCCCCACGACAACGACGCCGATCTCCTGGTGCGGTCTCTGGGGAAGCTTGGTCCAAGAGGCGCTGAGTCCAAGCAGCCGAGCTGCGGCTTGCACTGCCATCCATTAGTTTTCTGGTTGGTGGTTGGACTAATGGTGGTTAATGATGGTTCATGATAGGCAACAACCAACAAGATTAGTTCACTGCTGGTTGGTGCCTTTATTTTTACAGAGTCCCCTGCTCTCTATTTTTCGTCCCAAATGTGCTAAGAAATGGTTGACTTGCGCATATTTTTTCTTAGAGGTGAGAACCACCAACCAGTTTTTGTGCGAAATTCTGAGTTGTTATTCTTCAGTGCAAAGCGCGCTGCCCCCCTCAGTTTTGGTCACTTTTTTCAACCTGGTTATATCAAGGATTGTTTTAATATAGTCCCTGGTCGAATCCTGAGCTCCATCGATAGAGCGACCCTCAGAGCGCGGAGGCTGTCCAAGTAGACTTGCCATGGTGGAAGGTGAGTTGGAGTGTCCAGGGCCATGCAAACAACCATATGGACGTGATAGAGTTTCTTCTCAAATATGACGTTTACCACACTTCACCACTCCAAGATACTTTGAATAGCCGCAGACAACAGATCAAACTGCTGCCAACCAAAATGCCTGGCCGGATGGTTAATCATTGATTGTGTTAAACAGCCTGTGGAAAAAGTGCAGGTCTCCACAGACCCACGTGCAGATGGTTTGAAACAAGTGTTGTTCAGATAGCCTTAGTGTTCAGTAAGGGGGCTCTAGTTGGAAGCAGACCTATTTTTGAGACTCTTGTTGGTGCAAAATTTGTGCTCTCCATTCGTGGTGACTGTTAGTGGAAGGGGGAACACATGCAGCAGAGACGCTACTGGGTGAATTGATGCGTGCATCACATGTGGTGTGCCTGTTTGAGGTGTCATGTGCTCATTTGCAACATGTGTTTCTGGCTGGCAGTTTCTTTGTACAAAGTAACTAGCTGTTGTGAGGGGGAGGGATAACCAACGATTTATATTTGATTGCAAATCAGAACAGGAAACCCCATCGGCAGGTGTTTGCTTCTAGGCAGATAGATTCTCAAGGGAAGCTTGAAAGTTCTTAATATGTCCAGTTTAGTCCTACAGTGATTTCATGAAAACGCCTATTTCTTTTCTGATTTGCTTGGTCACAAGTTGTCACGTTCGTGACGTTCAGGACCAACGAGCCCCATGGAATCATCACCGTTGAGAACGGCCAGATGCTGCTGCGAAGGGAGCCCAGCGCGGCTCGCGCGGCGGCCCCCCCCGCCATTCTCAACGTCGACCTGAGCGCTGAGCAGTTCATCATCTGGAGCGCTGCGTCCGATGATGAGGTCACGGGCAGGGTCAATCTGGAGCCGGTTGATTGGGATTGATGAAATTGATTCATAGCTGACTAATTTACTGTATATCAATTTGTTGAGTTGATTAAATTGATTCATAGTTGACTACTTTTATCAAGTTGATTCAGAGCTGATTGTAATGAGAGATTCATTTTGATGAACCACTCCTAGTCATAGCTGCTGGTGATTTATCGAAAAAGTCACGGTTGTATAATATGAATTGATTGTAAATCAATGAGAGATTAATATCAATAAATCAGCCCTAGTTTTACCTTGAATAGCTGGTGATCTATCACAAATATAGGGGGTAAATTGACCCAACATGTCCCTGAAAAGATTAGTAAATCAGGTAACACGGGTTGATAATGTGGATGGCAACATTTACCCACCACATGCAAGCAGAAGGATACTTGATCAGTTGGTTCCTGGTGATTAACACCGTGTTCTTTATTTTAGATGTCTCAATTGTAGGAAAAAATGCACCATGAGTTTTTGGAAACTGTTTCATTCAGCGCACTATTGGCCAGCCGTTGTCTCCGGCATATCTTAGCCTCATCGGGAGATTCTTCCTTCAGGAAATCTGATTGCAGAACAACTTCTGAGAACAAATGGTTTCTTCATTGATTGATTATCCTGTATTGAATTCCTGTATTGAATAAACCACCAAATACTTCTGGTGTTTTCCTTCTGTTTTCCTTCAGACTACTTGGTTGAGGTCAGGTGTGACACTCAACTGATCGAGCAGCCGAACAGGAACCTGGACATGTTTTACAGTCTGATTTATAGCTTCTCACATGCGGAATACAGGTGTTGTATCTCAAAAGATGTACAAGTTTATATGTGCCCACTATATATGTGTTTGAACACTGTGTTTTTGTGTATACATGTAGGTGTACAGATAGAAGCACATATTGGCAGGCAAAGCAGAGCTGTACATATAGAAACACCAGGAATGCATTGTGGTACCGCTAAATGCTGTCCACATGTCAGCAGTAGAAGCACCCATCATGTTGATTACTTCAATGATGGGGTAAGCAGCTTCCAAATATCCCTACAAAACTGCAGCCATTGGAATTCAATCAACATGTTATTGTAATATTGAGCGAATATGGCGAACTAAACCGTCTCTTTGTACAAGTCCATTCGCAACTTGTTTGCATCCAGAGTTTATGATAAAGTTATCAAGTTCTGTTTCAGAATTTGGGAGTTAGGCAATAAGTTTTGATCTGAAACCATGATTTGCTTCCCATACCTAGATATTCCATGTATGTCATACGCTACATCTGGGTGAGTATGCCATAACATTTGGGATATGGGTGTTTCTCAAAATAGGGGTACCCGTAAATCATCCTTTAATCACAATTAACAGTAATAAACCAACCTTTTTCGGGGTCCCTTATGTTGAGAAACCCGCCATATCAACCAACCACCGATTGATTTCCCTTCGGAGATCACGTCTCCCTCCAGGACACCTGGGATTCTTGGGATCGCCGCTGGTCGAAGCAGCAGATGGGGACAACGGTTGTAGCGAGCAGCACCTTCCAACGCTGTTCCTGTTTTGATGAGCGCGAGTGAACTTGCGGGTGCCATGTGTGTAAGGAGCGAACATTGGCTGACTTGTGGATGATAGTTGATTCAAAGCTTGGCAAAGAGCAAGTCCTTCCTTTAGGCTCTGACTTGTGGATGATAGTTGATTCCACTGTTGGTCCGCAGATTCCCCCAAACAGCAACTTGAAATTGAGAGGCGACCTGTGTTTATTACCCACTCTTTTCCAGATGGATATGAATCGATTCTAATATACAATATCACTATGTTAGTTGCATACCACAATGGTATACCCTAGGAATTGTGTTAGTTGCATTCTTGGCAACATGATTGTTGTATCAGGTTGTGGTTTAGAGTTTGTGTTGTCTTGTTTTTGGTGCCAGCGCCTCTAAGGCGTCGGGAGGGTTTTGTGTTTTTGTGTATGGTGTGTTGTGGGGTCATGATGTTGATGCTACGTCAGGGAAGGGTTGGGGGGGGGTGGGGCATGCTAACGTTCGCTTGCACTTGCTTCATGCTGTTGATGCTACGTCAGGGAAGGGTTGGGGTGGGGTGGGGCATGCTAACGTTCGCTTGCACTTGCATCATGATGTTGATGCTACGTCACTGAAGGGTTGGGGTGGGGTGGGGCATGCTAACGTTCGCTTGCACTTGCTTCATGCTGTTGATGCTACGTCAGGGAAGGGTTGGGGTGGGGTGGGGCATGCTAACGTTCGCTTGCACTTGCGTCATGATGTTGATGCTACGTCAGGGAAGGGTTGGGGTGGGGTGGGGCATGTTAACGTTCGCTTGCACTTGCGTCATGATGTTGATGCTACGTCAGGGAAGGGTTGGGGTGGGGTGGGGCATGTTAACGTTCGCTGGCACTTGCTTCATGATGTCTCTCGCAGGAACCCAGCAGCTGGACAGGATTTGGGATCATTGCGAACGCAATGTCCCTCGGAGCGTGAAATCTTGCGATGCCAATGGGTATTTGAATGAGAAGGCACTGTTGCAGTACGTCTACAGTTGGTGCTGGAAGCGGCAGCTGCAGACCGGATGGCTGGAAGCCTTAGGACGAGCCTGCAAGAAAGGTTGAAAAAAAGGTATGCCGAACGTTTGACCCGAAACCTGAAAAAAATGAAACCAAAACGCAGTGGAATCCGGATCATAGGCCTCTAATTCACCGGCCCTGCCAATGCATTCACAACGTTGGAATGTTATGAGAATCCTGAAAACGGCCACGGGGCTTGAGTTTTGAAGCATTGGCCACTCAACAAGCAAAAACCATGGCGTTGAACGCCCCCGACGCCTTACAGGCGCAACCGCCTTGTTTTTCCTTGCTTTGTCCGAACTGGACTGCCAATCAATTGTTGCCTAAGCGTTTTGCAACACCAGGGCCGCGCAGTGATCAAATACATAGTTGAAATTCGTTGCAACCAAATTCCCTCAAACATGATCAAACACAGTGAATTGCTATGAGACCCTCTCTAAACCCCAACTAAACGACCCATAGAACCACACCCTTGATTCTGAAATATGGGGATTCCACTGACAAGCAATCAACTCAGCACTGTCTTTGGTAAGTAGAATCTTCCCCCCTCTTACGAACTGCCCCCACCAATGGTTTTTGCAGTAGGGGGATATGATTAGTCCAGAGGTTAATACATCAAAAACTACCATCAATGATTAATACTTGGGTTTGAACATCATCATCAACCAGGTTGCTCACCATGTTTTGCAGCTGATTGATCACCTTGTTCAAGCCTCCAATGGTTGGTGTTTAACCATTGTCAAGTAGCAATGACGAGCTATAAACCATCATTCAACATCTATAAGCAGCTTGTTTTAAACCATTTCTGTGGATCACCACCCTGGGAGAGTTGCCGAGGCAGGTTTCTTCAACACCTGCGGGGCGCATGGTCGCAAGCGACGGCCCTGTTTCCGCAACACGGCGGTTGCGTTGGACGGGTCAGCAGAGGCTGCGCCCGCAGGATGGGTCAGCAAGTGGGTTTGTTTCACGGCTTTTCCTTGTCGCAATGATGGATACCTAGAAGCACCATCCAGATGTTCATGACCATTATTGTAGCCGTATGGAAGCCAACCAACATAGCCATCGGGTACACCATGGCGAACTGGACAAACCCAATGGCTCATGATGTTTACAGCTGGTTAATGTTGTCAAACAGGTCGCAATAGGTCAAACATTTTTGCGATGAACGTTCGTCAAAAATAACCGCGAAAGAAAACCGTAACAAAGAAGACGGACATGACATGGTTTGCGGGAACGTAGATCAGCACCCAACAGCAACAACATACACTATTTTATGTCGCTTCGACATTCAATGGTTGTTGATGTTGTTGGTTGGTTCACTTTTGTTTTGACTATCCCAACTGTAGAAACTAGGCAGTTGCAGGCTACTTCACTTTGATGAGCAATGAACAACACAGCCGTACGCTTACCACCTGAAGATATATGAAGATATTGGCATTGGTTATAGCGTAATACTATCTGCATAAGATTATACGCTGAGGAAAGCTTAGCTGTTGCTTTAGCTTTTGGAGTGTTCACCCACACCAGTCTGATCATCCTGGAAGTAGCAACGGATTGGGAGATAAATAGACAAACAGTTCATGATGAAATCATGCACAGCTGGGGTTCCAAGTTCGTGCTCAGCGACAGCTTGTTTTTTGGGGGTGCTCTCCTTAGGATCTCCCGATGTTCCGAGGATCCCTGTAGCTACAGCCACGGAGGTAGGAGCTGACCCCAGCGCAAGAGGTCATGGCGAAGCATTGGGGGGTTGTTGGGGAAGCTCTGGTGCGATGAGGGACTGACATATGGTGGTTTCTCAAGTCATAGGGGTTCCCCCGAGATATAAACCGAGCATTTTTGAGGGTCCCCGATTTTGAGAAACCACCTTATTCTGATTGGATCTAAGAGCACATAAGATCCATGAAAGAACAAACAAATGATAGCTACAAACAACAGTGTCAGTGAGTGGTTTGTAGAGTCCGGATGCGTCACCGCTCATTCGGCTGCATCTACAACCCCGACATGATGTAATCATATGATGGCTGAGAATAGATCACAATGGATCATATTGGATCATGGTGGATCATAGTTCTCAACCTTTCGAACCCCACAAGAGTTTCAGCTTCAGAACTGAGGCAATTTCTGGAGGCTTCCGGAGATGACTGGATCCTTGATCGATTGATCGCTGAGGGATAACAGGTGTCCCAGCAAAATCAGCAACAGCTACAGAGCCCTTACCTGACCAATGTTGAATCGTTGTCATGAACCGAAACCAGTGGTTAGTGAGTCGTGAGCTTGCATTGACCTGGGCAAACAAGAGCTTACCGCCGTTTGTGGCAGACCCCGCATATTGTATACCATAAATCATGGTCAAACATGTTCAATGTGTTTTTTCTACTTAAAAATGGTTGTTGGTTTTGAGTGCTTCTTGCTCAAGGTTCGTTATCAATGCTGAATGCTTGATAATGGTGACCAATCTCCACCAAACTCGATCAGATTTCAGGAAGTCCATGATGTGTTGGGTGATGATGGAAGGCTGGTTGGCAGGCGCTTCGCCGCTTCGCTCGAGTAGTTGATCCGTGGCAGGTTTCTGCACACCTGGCTGTTTGGAAGTTCCAGCGTCGACCATGGTGGTTTCCCTTCACAAAATTGCGATCGATCCTTAACTTCCATGTGAGTGTTCACTCACATGTTAGATCTCCATAGATCTCAGATCAGATATTCAGTAGCAGATCAATTCTGCGTGGTCTCAGTATATCATTTTGCTACGAGCAGCTGAAAGAATTAATGTTGTTATATCAAGAGTGTATCATCCACATATGATGACCATGGCATGATGTATGGCATATAGGATACCTCAATGTAGTCACATCCCCAGACATCAGGGATCAACTTGACAAAGACCATGAGAGCTTTGCTCCATACGCATGATTACGAAGAATCACTGGACGTCACCAATGTGTAGTTGGGAGTAGTGACATAGCGATGATGTTTCCGTGAAACCCTATTGTTGCTGGAATGGTGGTTTCTCAAAATAGGGGACCCCCAAATATAAATCATCCATTATTAATCATTTATAAGTAATAAACCAGCAACTTTTGGGGCTCCCTATTTTGAGAAACCCCCGAATAGATTCCCGTACAATCCCATACATGGCTGTGGGTCAAAACCCTGTACCCCTGGTTCCCCATCATTAACCATTGTTGTCCCGATTGTTGTTGGTGAAAATCCCCCACTAGGTATTTGATTAATATTGACCCATAGCCATACATAATCCCGGAGACCTCACTCTGAGAGCTTCAGCTTTGGGCTAGATGTGGTCACGCTTCGCCGGCCCATCTGTGTTTCTTACGCAAGATGTCTCCTGTTTGGGGGGTGACGAAGCTGATGCCCATCATGGCTTATGTTAACCATTATCGTACAGTATTGACTAGTTTATTCACCATCATTCATAATTTGCATCATGTTTAATCCATCATTACGCGGTTGGTTCTGCATCATTATCCCTCTCTAATCTCTGCGAATTCGGAGAGCTATAGATTGTGGGTCAAAGCCCTCCGCTCACCCCTGGTGAAAAATCCCAAAAGTAGTCAGAAGAGTCCAAGCACTCAGATTGCCCCTCCTTTCTTGCTGCTGGTTGGTGCAAAAGCCCTGCCTTCATTATTACTATTACTACAGTATATTAGCTATTATTATTACTACTATAACTATTATCACTATTATTACTATTATTCCTATGTAAACACATGTCAAAAAACCCACCAGTGGCTTGATCCCCCCTTGCTTGACATGCTTGGCATCCTTGAGCTCGCCACCAGGATGGCGCCATTGGATCTCTGTTATCAGCAGATCCCTGACACCTCGGTGGGCCTCTGCACCACGTGTGCCTCGGCGGGCCGAGTTGGAGTCGTTGCCAATTTCCAACCAATCAGAAGCTGCTTCGCAAGTACCACCCCCTGCTCTGTGCAGAAAGCATAATCAACCAGGTGCGTGCAGTATCGTGCAGTACATTCCGCCTATACTCCCTGATCCTGAAATGATCATCCAACTATGATCGGCCCTTTTCAATCATGATGTTCACTCACCATCAATCATTATAAACAATGAACATCATTAAACCTATCACGGAAACGATCAAATCTATTAACATCAAACTAGTAAACTCTTTCCAAGATGAAAGTTGCATCATCAATCTACTAGTAATGGAACATTATTACACAACAGTACTCGAACTCCTTCCAAGATGTACGTTCTTGCTTGGTTCAGCTGCCCTTATTCCACCGTTGCTTGCCACGCAGGTGACCGTAAGACCCCGCAGAGCTCAGGTCACAATCGGCTCTGGCAGCTGAGCGTGGCCTTGCCGATCTCGCTGCTCTTCAGCTGGCCTTGGCGCCGGTCATGGCCGCTGGGACGTCATGGATCTGAAGCCAAGGGGCTCACCGGGCTTGGCAACATCTCTAGCAACGCTTGTAACTGGTGACTGGTGGATGAATGGTGACTGGTGGATGACTGGTGACTGGTGGCTCAAATGACTGGTTGGAATACTATTAGCCAAAAAGGAATGAACCAGTGGGACCATAGTTGATGATTCAGCATGAGTGATTATCAACCAAGTATTTTCGACCGACTGCGGTTTAGGGAATGAACCGATAAGATAGGGGGATGATGCAAGGAATAATGCAGGGATAATAGGGAATAACAAGAACAGCATGTGGAACCGTAGCTGGGAATGTGGTTTGAACCACCGTGACGTTGTTGTGTTTGTCCAGGGCCTGAGAAATGTTTTGCTTGATGCGCCCGGATTCGTGGATGCTTTTGACAATATCATCTGATTTTAAAAGAACTGAATAGATGGTTTGCAGATGGTTCTTCCAACCAACAAAGGTTTGTTTCCTGAACCAACCGAAACACGGGTTGCATGGACGGAACCAGACCCGCTGCGCTGCTGAGTACGTTTCACGTCCTGGACTATGGCAGCAAGGTGGGGCCTTGGGAACAGGAGGATTCAATGAGTGAATTTTCTAACTGAAGGTGGTGGGCATTACTTTCTAGGTTGTCTGACCTGGTGTTGCAAACAAGATCAATTGTTCAAAAATATCAAGATGTTATTTATTCTAAGAACTCGTGTATGAGGATAGCGTTCAGACATTCATACATTGTGTGTTTCAGGGTTTCCTGTTTATACTTACTTTCACTACAACGTGCATTGTCAACGTCATTGAACCCCAGAAGGGTTTTCTGGTCTACTCAGCATCCTGTCCTCATGATCCACTATTGATTGATGCCAGGCTTTCACCTGAGAATTGGCAAATTTAAGAGCTGTATTGATCGTTTGCTGACCATCCTTCAATTTTATCTCAAGATTTGCTCATCAGCAGTATGTTCATGACATTATCCTCCCAACATCTCTCAACCCATTCCCAAAACTGCTGAGCCATGAGTCATCGGCATAAATCAACAGCAGTTTCAGTCATGGCTCACCAGAGACTCTCCATGTCAAGGATCCGGAGCCAGAAAGGCCTGAAGGTGAGCGAAGTGTCTGGGCTGTGAGTGTCAACCAACCGAAACACATTGCATAGCATGACATGTATGATGTGTAGATATGTGCACCAGCCTCAGGCCTCACGGAAAAATACGTTTAGCATATACAGGTATTGTGTTTTTCTTGCCAGCCATGGCTTCGTGCCTCATCTTGGCATTGGGTGAAACTGGGGCATGCCGAGGCGATTTCAAAATTGACGGCCACGTGCAAGGTTTAATATAGTTGCTGGTTCTGGTTTTCTGTGCTTTCAGATTAGCCTAATAACAAGTTTGGTTGTAGGCTATCAGTCTTATCAGTAAAACAGTCGAAAGAAAATAACAATTTTTGAGCCATCAATCAAGAGCCAACCAATATTAACCAATATCAACCAATGACACCAGTCAGAAGCATATTTCGAAAGGACTCTGTGGCTAACCTATTTCGAATAGACTATCACCAACACCAGGAACCAAGATCCAATAAAATGTTCGGTCCATGCCCAAAGTCACTGGTTGCTGAAGCCATGGCTCCAAACACCGCAAATGATGTTTTTTAATCCGAGAAATGGCAACATAAATAATCAGCTAATTACCGTACCTGGATGCTAAGTGACTGCTAACCATACACAAAACTGGGGCTTGCCATCGAAAACAAGGGTCACTTCTTGGTATGTGCGCGTTCACGTAGTCGCTTCTTGGAAATTGTAAACAAAAAGAAATTACTGCCAGTGGGTAAGTTTTTTTCTGTCCCACCAGGACGTCTCCGTTCGTCTCCAGGCCGAAACATCTAGCCACCATTTTCTACGACAGTACTTATTCTGCGGGGTACCAGTGAGGTTTTGGAGACTGAGAAAAACTGACAACATAACCACATATACCAGTTACAACTAGTTGCAAGCCAGCAGTTTCTACAACACCTTGGACCATTGGAGCCTGGCTCGTCGTCTCGCTGAGGTTGCTTGATGTTTCTCATCAAGACCTGCCGCATCGCCATGGACGCAGGTCTGCTGAAGGTGCACCGCTGCGAAGCCACGCATTGGCACGTGCCTAGATTCCAACGGGGCGCCGGAATCAGGTGCTGATTGGTGAAGGTTAGTTAACTTAGTTTCGTTCAGGTGCTGGTTAAGGTTGGTTATTGCTGTTGTTGCTCCTATTGTCGTTGATCTGTGGGCTTTGTAGCAGGAAATGCTAAGAACAGTCTGGCTGTGTTGGGTCGCCTTAGTGGTGTGGAGAACTCACATTAAATGATTTGGTTGGATCTGAAACGGTACGCAAGAGAAAGATATCCACACCAAATCCGGTTTGCCGGTAAAAATCAACTGGCTTCTCATGTTATTTTTTCTGGATGTGTTTATACCCCATAGCCATGAATAAACTCTTGTGCATGGGATGAGAGCTGTGTTTTTTGGCTCAACTTGATCTGCAAAACTGTTGGTTTGTTAATTCATTTGCGATTCGTTTATGAGTTTTAGCATTGTTTGTCCTGAATCGGACCAAACCACTGCTTTACTGTATATTATTTATAATTACACATTATTGATGAAACAGTTTGCTAGTCGTAGGCTGCGGTTTGTGGATCCAGACATAGAGTTTTTCTTTTAGAAAAAAATATAAATGGCCAACCCCGAAGGAACAGAGAACCAAGAACCAACGGGCAAAACTGGTCACTGGTTGTTGGTGAATATCCATTTGGTTGAGCTTGGCGATCTTGCTGGCAACAGATGCCGATCCTGATAGATCCCCTGTTGGGTTCAAACCCCAAGGCCAGCTTCTTGCTTGTTTACCAAAATGTTGACTGCATGGTTTGCAGCAACTCACTTAGATTTTTTAATGATTTTCGGATAAGATGGGTTTCTCAGAATAAGGGGTACCCCTAAATCATTCTTTATTTACCATTTATGGTCATAAACCCAACCATTTTTGGGGTACCCTATGGCTTGAGAAACCACCACATGTGCCCCCTAAAAAGTCAATGTTCAAGCAAGGGAATGGTAACCCCCAAGTTGATGATGCCGCTCATGACAATGATTGTAATGCAGCGATCGTACTGATGATGATTTGGCTGTGGGTCAATATCAACCATCGATTTCATGGTGGATAATAACCAGCAAAACTCCAGGGAAAAACAATGGTTAATGATGGGGGAACCAGGGGCACACGGTTTTGACCCATAGCCATATTGGTAGTCATGATGATGGCTTTGGCACCAATCACAACTATGAACATGAGACTGGATATGATAAACATGGCCCATGTAGCATTGTCATCATAGTACTTATTGTAGTAGTTATCAGATTGATGATCATGTTTGTACTCTAAAATCATGTTATGTGAATGATACAAGCATGACGATTATGGAAGTTATCACAGTGATGCCAGCTACCTAATGACACGTACGTAGCTAAGCCAGCTTCTTAATGACACGTTCGTAGCTGAGTATGCTTCAAACTCACCATGCAGTCAGCTATATCAATGGAAGGTTCGTTAGCCATGTTAGCTCGTCACGGTAGACACCTTAGCTCAGCGTCATAATCATCATGTAGTGATACTTCCAATCTTGCTGTGATCCCAAAGCCATGACCTACTGTATTTCTGCAGTAGCCCAACTGTTGGGATGCGTTCACTACTACCATTTTCTGGCTAGTTGAACATTGACCCATCCCCGCATATAGTTGGTCTATTCTCCTTTTTCTTTTGAACTTATTCTCTTGTTTATTGAGTGTTACTACCTGTTTATCATTGAATTAGCTAAATTGGTGATGGTTGGTGGCACCAGACGCATCCCCCCTTGCCGCTGGTCGGTCCAGTACGACGAGAGCGCCCTGAGGCTTCCATTGCCAAGAACTCTGTGCACCTGGTGGCAACGGAGGTGGCGCCGTTGTGGGGCCCGTTTCGGCGGATCAACGGAACACCGACGCCATCGGTTGTGGTTGTGGATGGTTAACAGTGACTAATAACAGAGGATAATAAACCACCACTAATAACCAGTAGTTGTTTAACCATGTTAAGTGACGAATTGACCATGGTTAAAAACCAGTTGACTACCACCCACAATGTTTAAACATGATTAAACAACTACTTGTTGGTGCTTTTTTTTACATTTGTTTATTTTCCCCGGCATTAACAAACGGTTGCTTGGTTGGTTGACTAATATTTTCTCCAGTCAATAGGAAACAACTGCTACAAAGGGGTAATGATAGTTACTAAGTTGCGAAGTATTGCTATCAAGTGATGGTTCCGCTTGATGTTGGTTAGTGACAATACTTAAAGAAAATCATCCATAAGTCAATATCTTGACGGATTGTGCTTGATAATGTTGATGAACGTCATGGCCAGTGACAATGGTTCAGAATGATGCATTGTTGGTTATGCTATTGCAACGAACACAAGAACCCAAGTTTGCAACGATAAGAGTATGGCATAAGATAAACATGGATATACTTGGCTGATGTTGTCGCTTCCTGATAAGTCTTCCGGGTCTGTTGTCTACATGCCAATAAGACATGTTTCCTGGACGGATTTACAATCTTCATATGCATGTGTGTTTGCAGGTGCTCGCATGCATATTTTCTGTACATGTACTGTCCATGAATGCGCATATATATATATAATTGTATAAAACATACTTGTGTGATCAACACATTGGCTAAACATATGTATGTGTTCATGTATCTAAATGTGTTTTTTTAGTAACACATCTATTTTTTTGAATACACATACACATATACATATTTGCAAGCAATGGTGTTTGCTCAGAATATTTAGTTTGTGTGTCACCAGGGTTTGTGATCATCCCCAGTGCTAGACTTTTGGCAAGCGGGCTAAGCTAACAAGCTGCGTTGAAGTGACTTTTTCCAGTATATAATCCATAAGAGACACGTAGCTTAATACCTTGGGAGATTACCACGAAGGTACTTGCTACTTGTTGGTTGGGTTGGTTGGTTGGTACTTGTTTTTTGGTTGGTTTGTTGATAACCTTAATTATACAGTACCAAGTCCTGGTTGGCTGGTTGGTTGGTTGGCCAGAGATATGAAGGGAGTCTCATGTTTCTTTGGCCTTAGTACGTTTAGAAGCACATGCTGTTCTTTTGATCTTCACAAGCCCTGGATCTTCAACGGAAGTGCGAACAAAGTCGAAAAGACAGGACATTCTGGTGAATCGAGGTTCATGAATGATCCCCAGGCTATTCTTGTTGGCACTTACTTGTTGTAACTTATCCAATGTTCAACCATGTTTTTGACCATCATTGGTACATTCACCGCTATCAGCCGTGAGTTAACTAACCAGTGACCATGGTGAATCATTCATGGCTAATAAGTTACTAATAAGATGGTAAATTATCAATTTCTAACGAGATGGCGACTTAACTAGCTTACCAATCAACCAATCACTAACCGGTGAAATGGTAACCATGGGTATGCACCCTTATGCGACCATTATTCAGCAGTGTCTCATATGTGCATCATTCCCATAAGAATAGTCAGCAATAACGTTACACCACTATTACCCATTGAACCATTATCAATCATATAACGATTGCCAGGAATCATTGAATTAAGGTTTGTTACAAGCTACCCTTGGATTGGAGAAATCATTCATCAAGCTTGTAAATTATGGTAGCATTAATGATGGTTCATCATTGCTCGTACTCATTGATTCATCCCCGATGTCCCCTCACCGTTACGGTCCGTAGGGCATCCTGGTGAACCTGGATGCCGACAACATCGCGGGCCCTGGCTTCGTCTTGGATGTGCTCCAGCGCTTCCAGCTGCTCGGCTGATCGGTGCCACCATGGTGCCACAATGACCCCCGGGTCGTTGGTGCTGATGTAACCAAGCTAGTTTGCTTGCAGTCTATGAACTATGACTGTGGTAGTTTTTGATTGCATGGTTTTGCTCAATAGCAACCTGGAGGTGAGATCTGTTCACATTGTAGGGGTCAGAAGGGGAAATGGAGGCGTTTGATAGATGTTGTGTTGTTTGGAAGGCAACCAGCACTTTCTTGCCACATGATGACCGGTCACGAAGCACAAAAGAAGCTGTCGATTCATCACTGACCCCAAAGATCATTTGTTGCAATATGAAGGTCTTTCCATCTACGGATCGGTTTGAACAGAGGCCGACTTCCATATCTTGAGGTCTTTCCTGATCATCGCACATTCAAATGTGGTAGGACAACAGCACAGAAGTAGGCTACGTGTCACTCGACTTGGCGCACGCGTTATACTGCACTGGGCATGATGCAACCCTGGAAAAATGATTGACCTGCCTTCATCACAATATCTTTCATTATGAAGCATCATCATCAACCATTGTCGCTTGGTTTGTCGGTTGCATAGCTTCCCGCGGAAGTACCAAGGTCCATGGACCCTAATCAGCACCTGCCCCGTTGTTTGAGTGCCTTTTCCTGCAAATCAAACTAATTTCTAGAATGGTTCTACTAGACCGTCCATACAACCATGTACCTTTGCATGTGTCCATGGGTGGCAGTGTCTCTATTTGATGGCTGTATCTTTTTGGTTTCTTGTATCTATGTATTTGTTGTTTATCAATGTTGATCAACCGATTTGATATGTAAATAGCGTGTATATTCAGTTCAGGGACCCATAAGCGTGTATACGAGATAGTCAAATGAGCATATGACAATCTAAACTGATTTACTTTTCCATGCATTTCATGTGCACATTAACATATATTCACATGTGCGTGCATGTAAGTGTACTAGAGGGTTTGGGTGTTTCTCAACATTGGGGTACCCCCAAATAATCCCATATGAGTCATTGTTTATGAACAAACCAACCATAAGTTTGGGGTTCCCTATGGCTTGAGCAACCACCATATGGCTGTGGGTCAGTTCCCCCCGTACCCCTGGTTCCCTTATCATTACCCATTGTTTCCCTTATTATTGTTGGTCATTATTCCCCATGAAATTGGTTGCTTAATGTTGACCCAGCTCGCCATATATTATAGCTGGTATATCATGGTATATCCCCTATTATTTCTGTTTACTGTACCCTATTATTAACCATTCACCAGCCAGAAATCACATGAAATCACCATGGTTGTTGGTTGGCTAAGTGCTTGACCCAGCTCGCCATCCTTGCAACGAATACATCCCAGGGGCAGCGCTGATGCATCTGCAGTTGCCTCACCCGTGCGCCCAGGCGACCGAAGCTGGCCGCAGCGCACTACCGCACGGAGGGCGTGCCGGGCACCGTGGGGCGCATCGCCTGCCGCCGTGCGGACTTCCTGGAGCTGCAAGGCTACGACGAGGACGGCTGAGGGGAGATTCAAATGGTGGTTGTAGATATATAGTGGTTACATATGTTTAATAGTGAGTAATAATGGTTAAACAAGAAGATTCATGAGATGGTTAATAATGGTTAATCCCTGTGGTCGTATAATGGTTATTAGTTGCGAAGAATGGTCAATGATGGTTTGCAATAGGGGATAACAAGTAACAATAGTGGCGGTTAAATAAAGAAAGGTTGATAATGGTGGTAGTCCAACGGGCGATGATTTTGAGATAATGGTCGCAGACTGTGTTGGGTTTTGGGCAGTGACTTCTCATGATATCCAATGTGTATAGACATATGTCTTATTTGTTTACCAAAGTCTTTTGTTTCTTCATTTGATGATGTCGGTTCATTATTGCGACGGGATGCTTAATGAGTTTTCAAGCTCATGTCTCTGGCCGGTTAGATTGTTATCCAGTACCGTCAAAATCCGAAGATTCATATGTTCAAGCAGGTAGATTCTGTTGCAAGCAATTTTGCAGGCCCAGCGATATTGTTACCTGATGCATTCTGAGCGAAACCCCAGAAGATATAGGACCAGTTCAAGCCATGACGTGGCATGGTAGACTTACTCAGAAAATTGGGTGTCAAATTCATTATAGGCAAGCAGTACTGTCAACCCGAACCACTTTCAGAATGCTCCAGCTTTTTCTGTACATCATAGTCCACTCCGACAATGGTTGGTAAATGTTGAGTCCATTCGAGTTGACCGAATATAAACCCATTTGGTTGCTTGCTTTCTTTTGCAAGTGCTGGTTGTTGGTGTCCATGTCATGGCAAGGGGGTTGGGTTCTCGGTGCTTTGCGGCCTTTGATTCTGGTCGAGCATGTGCTGTTGGTAAACATGGGTTCTCAGGATAACTGATGGAGAGAGCAACGATCAAGGGTTCCCAGCAATCAGCATATTGGAAGTGTGTTCTTCTCGCCACTGCACTCCAATATTCGATGTCAAGGGCGCCAGGGACATCCAGCAAAGCAAATAAACCAGTTACACATGATGTATATATATATATGTATATATGTATATAGTTTTGATTGTCATGTCAAAATTCACCAGAATGAAATGGTCGTTTTTCAAAGTAGGGGCACCGGCAAATCACCCAACTTTAATGATTTATAGAAATTAATATAAAGCATCCATTTTTTGGGTTCCCAATTTTGAGAAACCACCAGATGAAGAATACAACACATTTCTGACGGTCACTCTTCGACAATGGTTCCTTGGTTGCAGCCTGCACCCAGTCGCAGCAGACATGAATGAAACTTGGAGGAAACATGGCTCCAGCTTTCTGACCAGCTGGGACAGTAGGAATCTGTACCTCCACTTCAGTAAGCTGATGTGCGACTTGTATAGCTACTGTTTATGGTAGATTTGGGGTCGTCCAAAGCCATGGTGTCCCGGCATAGTTGGTTGGTGACCTTGTTTGTAATGGCTGTGAACCTGGATGGTTTGTAGGCGTTGATGCTCTTTTCGTTTATTTTATTGTTCACACCTTATCACATTTTGTTTGTACAATATCACATTTCCCACCGAGCTAGAGCTGCATCTATCATAACTGGCACTTACCTATGTTCACCAACTGTTGCCACCTTTGGGGCGGCACCGAGTTTTTTTTCTGATGGTCCCAACCATTGGTGAACCATGACCAATTTTCCATCATCAAACACCATTACATTTTGTTTGGCAGACATATTCATTTAAGCATATATACACTTTTGTTTTATGTATGCACAGTATATTACACACATAAATGTTTATATATATATATATATATTTACATATACAGTAGATAGTTTCCCAGAACCGGTTCAACCAAGGTCAACCAAAACAAAAGCGCCTCGTGGTCCCCGTCCCAACGTTCCGCCCGCGGCCAGGACGCGCATCCCTCGGGGGCGCAAGACCTGGACTTCTGGATGCGGCTTGCCATTCTGGCGCGGCGGCGGCGCCAGTTGCTGGAGCAACGTGGCTGCAAACCGGGAGAGGTTACAGTTGTGGTGCCCCTGGCGATGACTGAAGTGATACTGGAAGTAGGGTCAGTACCAGTTATAGTACATATAACTGTATAACTATATATTGTTTAACATGGGTTTCAGATAAATTTTGAAGTGTTTTGACAAACGTTAATTAGTTACCCAGACTAGGAGCTACCACCTTCTACAGGCGGCAAGGGTTGAAGTTGCACAAGGGTTCCAGGACACCAGTTCTCCCTTAAAAAAAAGGTGCTTAGCCATGAACATACGACCTTAATGTGAACACCTACGTATGGGTTTTCGTTCATGAGGGGAATCATGCTTACAGATTAGGTTGAGACAATACCTACAAATTTTAATCAGAACTTGCTGCTACCCATTGCACTTTGCAAGAGTCCTGCACAAAATGGGTACTGGCCACATCTTTTCACACGCGTTGAGGTGTGCCCTTCTCTGGGTTTCATAAATTTTGAGACAGCAGCATTAAGAAATTGGCGTCGCATGGCGCCTTCCAGTTTCACATTGGTGTCGAATCCCACCTACAGGTGCATATTTACGATGATAATGTTTGGTACTTACAGTGATATAGACCAACTTACCTATCAGTTAACAAGGGATCACATGTTAGGTTTCTCAACAAAGGACCGTATACTATGCAGAGAGCATTTCGACTTTTTAACTTGCGTTTTTTTAGCCTTCCTCGCTGATCTTTTGTGGCCGCCAAGGCAGCAAGGGTCTACATGTGAAAGTTATGCCTGTTCACAAGTCATTTCTTCTCAGGTTCTGGCTGCTCACATTTCAGAAATGCACTTGGTAGGCTTGACATCCAACCTCAGGGTTGCACACACTAGCCATTACAGACTTGATGCCCAACCTCAGGGTTGCGCTTCGTGGCCATTACACGCTTCATGTCCAGCCCCGGGGTTGCGCTCAGTAACCTCTACAAGCATCATATCTCAGTAGCCTTGGCAGGCTTGATGTCCAGCTTCAGCATTGCGCTCATGAGCCCCTTAAGGCTTGCCACGTCGGTCCAGAATCATTTGGTAATTTGCCTCCCCATTGGTAGTCACATGACATGTCATTGTGTTTGGACATGAACGGTTTTTCATCCTGGAATATTATCAAATTTGTTTTTTATCGACAACAAACATCATGAATTATTTGTCATTTTGGTGCGACTCTTTATTTTCGGTTAGCTGTCATACATCATAAACTCCCAGTTTTCATTGGTCATTGGCGCTGCTCGCTTTTGAAGCAGCCGCTTGCAGGAAGGAGTCCGATCCTTTGAAAGCGACAGCCATTCGCAACTCCATGGAGCAGAAAGTCCGATTCTGCCAAAGCAACCTGCCATGGGGGGCGATGAACGAAGGCGGGGCTGCAAAGATTTGCCGATTCGTTGGATGCCAAAACATTCCAACGTTGCGCGGTTCACATAGCAGTGGGTCAAAACCCCGTACCCCTGGTTCCCCACCATCAACCATTGTTTTCCCTATTACTGGTGGTGGAAATCCCCCATAATTGGTTGGTTAATATTGACTCATAGCCACATTGATCAACCTTGAAAGTTGTGGTTTGGTGTCAAAAATGAAAATGCTTTTGGCCCCTGAATGGCACCGCAAAGCTGTGAGCGAGAGTCAAGCTGGATTTCTTTTGCAGGGGGGGACCACCATAGTGAGGAGTAAAGCCAGGATGTGCAACTCCGCATCGTTCTGCGATTGTCAAAGAGCTGGAGGGTGTGAAGATGCCCAAATCACTTTTCCATGTTGACTTGATAAAATTTGATTGGGCGCCAGCATTCTCAGCTGCACCATTTCACCTCTGTTTGCTAGTGACAGCAGAGCACCGATTCATGTGCCAGATGGCAGAACGTCAAGTTAGAGCGGTTAAGCAAGGTACAATTCTGTTTTGGTGTAAATGGTACCCCCAAACCATCAAAAGCAAAAAATATGATTTTCGATCATGTTTAGCAAGCACTTTGGTTTTTTATTTTGTTTCGTACTGGCTCTTGATTCCATGGTGAATGTCTTCATAGTTGCGCTTTCACTGCTGCTATTTCGATGCGGGTTGGACAATAGTGGTGTACCTCCAGGGTCCTGCAAGCATGGCCATTTCAATGAGATAATGAAGAACTACCCTCTTTCTGATTCTAGATGATGACGAGTGACGGCCAACAGTCAATATGATTTCATATCAACAGGTGCCAAGCCCCTGTGACCCGGTAAAGTCTTGAGTGATGGATATCCTGTTGGAGCAGCGATGCGCAGGCAACTGGGCGACCTTCGAAAGGCGACGCGAGCAAGGACAGCTGATCCGCAATTCCACAAAGCGCCTCGGCCTGCCAACGGTCAAAGCCATCATGGGCTTGGCATTTGCATTTTCGGTGACCGTATGTCGTAGAAGATCCATCCAAACCAATGATTAATGAACGAAGTCATGTTATGAACAGACACCATGAAACTGAAAATGTGCCTGGTGTTCAATTTGAAATAAAACACAAATTGGGAAAATGATGTATGGATATAGTCTGCGAGGCTGGTGAACGACTCAGGGTGGCTACCTTGCTGATTTTTGCGACCAACGTTGCAAACTACAGCTTTGTGCAATTTACATCAATTTACAGCAGATTTCAATTTGAACATGAGAAGTTTGGGGGCACAACCCATGGTAAGGTGCATATTGTCATCATATGGTGGTTTCTCAAAATAGGGAACCCATGGGAGCCCAAAAAATGGTTGCTTTAGTACTATAAACAATTAATAATGTGGATGATTTGGGGTACCCGTATTTTGAGAAACCACCATATTGCAATGCTACAGATCATGTTTTCATTGGTTGTGGCTACCCTACCAACAACTTGGCATGTGCGCTCTTTGGCCTAGCGGTCAAGGGAACTCATGCAACATGCCAACGAACTGCGGGAAATGCCACTGTTTTTGTTCTTTGCTGAACTGCCGGGGGATAACAACGTATACGGCATAACCCACACACTTTTTGCAACTTAGGAGGTGGCCGCAAATTTTCAAAACAAAAACACATGAAAAAAGACGCGTTGGTGGTTTCAAACATTTTGCTTTTCCTACACCAGTACCACTTGCCATGATTGCCTGTTCTGACTGATTATTTTGGGGGAGTTGGTTGAAGTGGTACACAAATTCAAGGAGAATCTTTGATAATGTCATCCCATGGCAATGCTCTAGCTCCAAAGAACCGGTGGCGCAGCGCGCTCAAAGTTGTTGCTGGTTGGGAGATACATTTCCTACAGATGTAGGAAGGACGTGGACACACCTGGATATCCAGATCCTTTTAAAAACCTTGCTGAAAAAAATAGTTTCAAGTTAGGGATCCCAATGAAAATATCCGATGCATGGCTCGGGTTGGCATACTGCCCTGAAATTGTCGGTCACCAACCACCAGCAGCAACCCACACAAGTTTGCAACCCCCTTTGCAGGGAATCACTGTCAACCTGTCCAGCCATCTTCCAGGTGGGGCCTCCGCTCCGTCCAGCTGCACTTCAAAAGGGCCAACGGCAGCGTGTATCTGTTGCGGACCTTCAGCAGCGATTGTCGCTTGGTTCAATCAACCCGGAGGTTGGTGGTGGGTTGTTCGGTGATGCTTGGTAGGCTGATTCATTGGTTTGTTTTCTTTGCTGTTTTTGTGTGTTGATTGTTGGTTGTTGATGTTGGTTGTTTTTAGATGTGATTTGTTTGTTAGTTGTCCGGTGTAGGTAAAGACAGGCCTCGTCCCATGTCACATTCATTTGGGATTGTTTGCTCTGTTTGCTGGGATGGTTGCTTGCTTGCTTGCTCGCTCGCTGGCTGGCTGGCTTGCTTGCTTGCTTGCTTGCTCGCTTGCTTGCTTGCTTGCTCGCTTGCTTGCTTGCTTGCTTGCTTCCTTGCTTGCTTGCTTGCTTGCTTGTTTTTGGTTTGTTTTTTGGTTTTTTTTGTTGGTTTGGAAATTTTGAGGGGCTGAGCAGCCTTACAAGGACGCTGGGATTTGAATTCACTTCAACGGCCACCTGTAAGAGCCTTTACTGGCAAGGTTCTTAGTCACATCACTGGGGACGGACATGCGTTGGTTGAACAAGATTCACCTTGGCTATCAGAATGCTGAAATGAAAATCTAGCGTAAGCACACAGATGACTATATGTATATATGTTCATTCATTTATATATATAAATATTATGTAATTATGTGGTTGTATTTGACAGAGTATGCACAGGTTTTTTTTCTATATGTAGACATTTTGGAAAAGAACAGCTCATTCGAGACACCCCAGAGACGGACGAATACCTCCCTCAACTAAGGATCCCGCATCAATCCGGAGGGTTCGCACGAAGCTGGTGCGGTTCAATGGAGGCAGGGTGGTGATGTCCGCAATGTGCCATTGGGGAAATACCATGGCTGCCATGGACATGTTATTTTGTGATGCAGTTTCTGAGTTTGTGATGCAGTTCCTGCTGTAATTGATGATAATCTAGAAATTGACTTGAGGTGAATGATTATTGTATGTAAAGCGTGTGAACGGTGACTCCCATTCCATGATTCCATGTGTTTTTGTGCGCCTGCGATTCGTCGGAACGAATCAGGTTTTTCATTGGACATTGGACATGTAAAAACATTTATCATATCAACATCAATCATCACGTAGGGTTATTTGACAACCGGGATGGCGCTGTCCATCCCCAAAACTAACGGGTTGTTTATTTTCCAAGACATATCGCAACTTGGAATGGTCCCAAATGTTGGTTTCACCATGAACCATTGAAACAACCGCGCTTTACCAAGCCTATTTACTATGTTTTTTCATGTCGGTGCATCCCTTTTTTGCGGGTTGTTATTCTTCTTGTTCAGCCAGCCAATCAACCACTAGCCATGATTGACTATCATGAGCCATTACTGACCAGCTTCTGAAACAAGATGATAAATGATGAAGCACTGCGCATTTGTAGCGTGAACCAATTGATAAAGAATTTGTTTCGATTTCCGTTTATGAATGAACATCGTGAACATTACTCACAACTAATCCTGAACATTCCTAAGATTGCTTACATTCAATCCTGAACATTCCTAGGATTGGTTCCTAAGCAATAGTTGATAACGAACTCAGCTGAGCATTACCAACCAATCCTCTCCCGGCTGATTGCCATCGCCAGGCTCTGGGCACTGGCTCGCTTCGTGCTGTGCAAGGCGAAGCAGGTGAAGTAAGGGTTGCATTTTTTAAATAGAAATGTTACCTATGGTTGATAAAGATGTTACCTATGGTTGATTTGGTTATCAATCATTAATTAATATGGTTAATATTATGGTTGATATTCTTTTTATAGAAATGTTGATATTGGTGTATTTTAAAAGGTGATAAAGATATTTCCTATGGTTGACATCAACCAGAGTGATGTATGATGTATGGTTAAGTAGCCCATGAAGGCCATGCACTCACCCATTGACAAAGTGCCTGACATAGGGGCAAACCCTTTGGATGCCCTTTAAGCCCGATTCACAACATATAGGTATATTTGTTGGGGGGGTTTACCAACGATCGCCATGACATTGCGGGTGGGGTCGACTTTAACAAATTAAATGTTTTTTAGGATGGCTGCATGTTGGGTCAAATCAGTCTAAAAGAAGCAGTGAATCAATGCAACAAGAAACTAGCATATACAAGTTTCTCAAAATAGAAGTATCCCCAAATCATCCGACATCACATAACCACTAATTTGTTGTAATAAGCCCGCCATTTTTCGGGGTCCCCTATTTCAAAAAACCGCCATATAATAATTGTTTCGCTATTATTGTTGGTGATGATTCCTTACCAACAAGGTATCACCACTATCCATGATTAACAATCATTAAGCAATATTAATAACCATTAATCGATATTACTAGTTGAGCCACGCTGAAAACCTCCCCCCGCGTAAGCTAAAACTGCGGTCGCGTAAGCTCTGCGTAAGCTTTGGCGTAAGCCAGGCATTTCCAGGTTGTGTCATATCGATGCTGCGTAAGCAAAGCCTGCAATGGCGTAAGGTGGCGTAAGCAGCGGCGTAAGCGACACCCCCGCGTAAGCTGAAACCGCGGTCGCGTAAGCGCCGCGTAAGCTTTCGCGTAAGGCAGTTCTTACGAAATAGGAATCCATCAAGGTTTTCAGCATGGCTCAGTTGGTTTTTCCCTCATTCTTGTGGCTGATTTTCCTCATTGTCAGCCAGTAACATTATGACACACCATTATACGTTGCTTCCACCATTCACCACCATTATCAACCGCTATGATCAACCATCATTGACCACCCACTATTAATCACCAGTGATACACTAACATAACATATGTTCATCAACTATTATTACACTAATCCACTATTAATATGGTGAACTAATCCACTATTACGCTAATCCACTATGTATCATTCATTAATCACCAGTGATAGACTAATAGAACTCCTTGTCACACCATCCACTATTAACCACCAGTGATACACTTCCCGGGAAGAGTCGTCCTGGAACCGGCGCGAGGGCGGCCGTTCTGCCCATCGCGGTGGCACCGCAGGCGAGCCAAGCGTCGCGGGGTCGGAGCAGCGAGCTAAGCGCCAAGGGATCGATGCAGTCGATGCAAACATAAGGTTATAGCCATCATAATGGTACCAAACTGTTATAACCATAGCCTATAGTTATACAACCATAAACGTTATAATGGTTAAACAACTACTGGTTGGTTAAACTCATAATGGTTATAATGTTATTTGTTTAACCATAGCCTATAGTTGTAGCCGTTCATAATGATTAAACAACTACTGGTTGGTGGTTTCTAAGCGTGTAGGCCTTCCCCTGCCGAGGCGCGACCCAAAAGGATCGGCAAAAGGATTGGTTGGTGGTTTCAATCATTTTTTATTTTACCTAGTAATCATTAACAAATGGTTTAGGTTCACTAATATTTGTCATAGGGGTTGAAAATGGTTGAGGCCACCAACCAGATAGTGGTGAATACAGGATTAACATGGATGAACTATGTTGAGAACTATGTTTATATTCAAACACATAGTGATTAGCTATGGTTTGATCATGGTTACAGCCATTCATATGGAATAATGATAAGGGATAATAAGCAACAATACTAGTTAAACGAGAACTGGTTGGGGGATTGATTGACATTTTGATTTTCCCAGCCGTACAAACAAATGGTTGTTTGGTTGGCAAGCATATGTTTCATAGGTGTTGAGACTACCAACCAGTTCTGAGCTGCATCAAAAGATACAGTGGATTCGCGCTTTAGGGTCTCTATATTTTTTCCGCACCGTGAGTCACGACTTGTACTGCTGAAAATAGGTTGGTGAGTTCTTTACAGGAAGTACCTAATAGCAGGCTTAAACTCATGAACCACCATGGTTGATGTTCCTTGAAGCTGCAGCCTGCTCAACAGCCCAGCCACTTAATCACCCAGACATCCAGGAGCCAACTTCTGAACCACAATCCAGCTCGCCAAGCAACAACTACTGATCCAACAAGCAGCCTAGCAACCAAGCAACCATCTACCTAACCAGTCGACCAACTCTGTTTTGTCATATCGCTACATCATCTCAGCCAATGTTGGTCATTATCAGCCAATGGCTGACCTACGATAGAGATGTTTCTGCGCGGTACCACATCTACGGATTCTCAGGTTTTGCCATTTCATATTGCAAGCAACCATTCTCTTCAGCATCCCGCCAACATGGGAGAAGGGCAACCAGCTGTTTTTTCTTCATCTACCGCTTAGTGGGGAGGATGTGGGAGGCACAGATCAAACTCCAGTTTCCAACCTGTTACCTTCGCTACTGGGATCTACCATGGGTTTCTTGCTGTGGTTTGGGAGGGAGCTAAGGCTAAGGAGCCCGGGGTACCCGTGTAGCCAAAGGGGGCAAGGAGCTACCCGGAGGCTTCTGACCGCTGGTTAAGCAGTTGAACCTTGTGGTTTCCTACAACCTCGGAAATTCATCAACCAGCATAGTTCGGAGAAGGCCGGTCAGTATCAGCATTATGGTGGTTGTGGAGGTTAGTTCAGCTATTCAAATTATAAGGTTCCTAACCATGGATATATAGTACATTACACTTCACCATGATTTGCCATCATCAAGCATCATTAATCACCATCGCCACTATGAGTCAATTTTAGCATATATCATTGTATTTCAAGGATTCTTGGCTAGTATCCCTCCCTGTCAATCATCGTCAACTATTATTGACCATGAATAAACTACCCATTAACCAATATCAAGCAGCATCCTTGCGAATCATACTAATAGCCCATAGCAATAAGCAAGCATTAATAAATGATCATTATGAATTAGTATTCAGTGCAATCATCATTGTTAATGATCAAGAATTCCAACCAATAAACTAGTGGTATCATTTTAATCAAATTTCTCAATCAGCATTATTTCCCATTATCACTACAGTATTGGTGAGTGTCACTACCAACACTGTGTTGGTTCAGCACCAACCATTACTTAAGCAAGATAAACCATCATCATTGTCACACCAATCAGCACCAATAATTGTTGGTTCAGAACTGAGTAGGCACAATGCTTATAGGGTTTCAACCCACCTGCTAGGGTTTATAAGCCATGCTTATCACTATGGCTATAGAGGTTATAATTGGTTACACTCGCCAAGGTTTTAGGGTTTCCAAGCCGCCTTTTACGATTTACATGTGCAAATTCCCGAAAAAGAGTACCCCACAAATCATCTTTTACATTAACGATTTCTAGTAACAAACCACACATTTTTTAAGGCCTCTTATGGCTTGAGAAACCACCATACAGTTGGTATATCCCAAATTGTTGGTTATTATCCGCTATTATCAACCATTGTGAATGGCTATAACCATTAACAAACCATCGCTAAGCGCTATATATGTTTGATTATCTTCATAGTTGTAACCATACTTAACCGGCTTATGAACCCATTGGTTGCTTATTATCCCCTATTATCAACCATTGGCTGTATGATTCTCCATGGGTTTACCTATATCCATGGTGAGGGATCACTCTGGGCTACTGCACCAGCCTCAGGTCAGTACCGGCCTGTGCAGCGGCGGCTCATCGCCGGTGGGACTGACCACTCAGGCTAGGGGGTCCTGGGATGCAATCAGGATCAACCAGGGTACAATCATGGTGGTTTAATCATGGGTGATAATGGTTAATAGTGGGTGATAAGGATTAATAATGGGTAGTAATGGTTCAGAAAGAATGGTTGGTAATGAATGTTAGCAATGGTTCCCTGGGATGCCCGATAGGGTAGCTGAACTAACTCCTATGGTCGGTTACCACTTCCAAGGCGGGGATGCATATCCAAGCATTGCTTCAGTGAACAATCGTAGTGATCAACCATGTGGTTACCTAGAAATGGTTGACCACAACTGTTAACCGTTGATTATCTATTTATAGTTCATGGCGACCCATGAACCACGTCTGAATGATGTATAATGATGTATAATGACTATTGGTGAAGAATGGTTGACAATAATCTTGATACTGATAATTGCAAATTATGAGCAATAATTCAAATTGTTTGTCGAACCCCGCCGACAGATTCCCATGAGACACCCATCATATGTTCATACCACACATCATCACGCAACATCTCCACCTCACCAACATCTTGTCACCAACGCATTCATCAACGACCAGCATCAGACACATTGTCATCACACCGCGCACGTCACAGACATATTATCATCACACACGTCATTCTAACCTCCGACTCTCTAGTGCCTGGAGGACACCCGTGCGCGCTACATGTTCCCGAAGCGCCGAGGCTCTTTTGTGTTGCGCTGATGTTTTTGTGTTGCTGATTTGGTTGTATCGGTGAGTTTGTGGTGGTGGTTGCTTGTGATAATGTGATGGTGTTTATGTGCTGGTGGTTTTAATGGTGTAATTTGTGGCGCTAATTCTGTTCAGTTTCATGTTGCTGTTTGCTTCCAGGTTTTTTGTGCTGGTCAATCCTCTTTCAACAATTTGTACGATTCTGTCTAAATTGCTGCGGCATTGTTTTTCGAGTGGAGCACCGACAGCAAACATACTTTGTAGTGCTTTGCTGTGCGAGGTTCGTTGTTTGAATAGTGGTGGTTGCCATTGCTAATCATTCAACGCCGTATTGTGGTTGTCATACACATCGTTGCCATCATGGGAGAATATAATATTGTCAGCATTTATCGGTGCCATCAGATCATTGCCATCATTTATCCCTCGGGTTTCATCTTCCATTGGTTATCTGAATTGTATTTGCGGCCAATAGACTTTTGGAAGATGTTATCATGTGGGGACATTCGGTCCTTTTATATTGGGCTAACTACAAAACATACCCATGTGCATGTTCGACTGGTGCAAAACATACCCATGAAAGATACCTAGTTGGTTTTTCTTCTGGTGTTAACTGGGGGGTAGATAAGTACGTGTTTGCTTGTCAGAACAATCGCCTGGCGCAGGCTACGTGGGACTCTTGCGGCTTGAGATGCTGCAATGGTGGCTGGGTCGTGGTTTCAGTCAACCTTGGTTGTGGGCATTTGTGGTATTGTAAAGGCATTCATTGTTGCTGATATTTTTTGTCAACGGTCTTAAAAGTCTTAGGTTATTATTTGTTGACAAATTTTCATATGGTTTGTTTCCATCATCGGTCAACTTGGGGAGGGTCGCCAAGGCAATCAGCTTTTTGCATCAAGATGTTTGATCGGCACAGCTTCATCGATGTCAAACATCCACACATGGTTGGTTGTCCTAAGGTTTTTGTTGTTTCCTTGTTTACACATGTGCCACCAATGAGTTACACGGTTATAGGACAAGACTGCCCTACTGGCTGGTTTCGATGGAAGATGGTACCCATAGACGGAGAGGTTACCGCTACAGGCATCCCCTGTCGCGGTTGTGGGACCACCACACCTATCACGTGGGCAATGCCTCGTCTTTTTCATCCTGATGAACCGTTCATGGTCCAAGAGCAGCCCGCACTGAGGTAACTGCAGACGTTGCACCAGGCTGAAACATGGCGCAGTGAGATCGCTGTCCTCTGAGAGGAGGTCCAAATTTCTCCTGACAGGTGCGCCTTGGTGTTGGGGGTTGAGAAACGACATGGCGGTGATGCTTGATGACGACAGCAGGGCAATGAAAGCCATCAACTTTGAAGGTTCCCAAGTTGCAGAGGCATCATCGGAATCACCTGGGAGCTTCTCCTACTGCAATCACCATGACCAACGCAGCATAGATCCTTGGTGTTTCGGAGCCTCAGGTGACGACTCCAAGGTCGATGTCCTCCAGCGGCGTTGGTCCACGCAGCCAGCCCTGTGTGGAGCGGTGCAAGCGGGTCACGTGTTGTCTCGCCGGACATGTCGCCCCTTGGAGCAGCTGTTGAGTCAACGGGAGGCCCTGTGAGTTGAAAGGGACGGGGGGCCCAGCTATGCCCAGCTGCTGGGGATGGGCCCAAACCATCCCAACAGGGGCAGTATCTGATCACTTGGACTAGGGAAATGATCATTTGTGGAACGTGAACAGCCAGCATTACAGGGGCCCTTGACAGAGATGTAGGAGAGATTTGTGCAGTCCATTGGGCATTGGTGTCGTTATCGGCCAAAACTATTGTGTCATGTTCTCGGTCTTGACATCACTCATACAAGTTCCATGCCCGGAATTGGCAGAGGGCATGCCAGTCAACACACAAACCCGGACGTCATGATTTCAGAGGTTGATATCTACACCCCAAAAAAAAGTGTGCCAAGTTCATTGCTCCCACAGCTGAGGCGGTGCAAGCTGGGACGGGTTAGTAAAGCTCTGGGACTATCGCACGCAGGGATTGTCCTTCGATGAGCAATCGCCCTTTTCGGTGGCATCGCTCACGACAGCCGCTGGATGCAATGGCTGGATGTGGTACACCCAGCATCGCAAGCCAATAGGTATATCGGTTGCACACGCGAAACAATGGGTTCGCAGCACTAGTTCTACAAATATTTTTCTTTTACAATAATTGGCTTGCAAGAATTGACTTGTACTCTTTATTTGCAACATATCAATAAACAATGTGTTGCTGGTTTTTAACAATTGGTTTGACACGTTCGGAGGCTCGGTGGTGGTATCCTCCACAAGTGGATGATTTCTTCCCCCTCCAAGTCTGGTTTTTCTTGATTGACAAGCATGAGGTTTGATAGGGCCACCGAACGACGGTGGTGTATGGGTGGCATAGCATTGGCAAGACATGGCCGACTGGGCATCCGCGCGTATGACATATACATGGCATACTGACAAGCTTTACTACATAGCATTGAATCACATCGCGTCACATCACATCCGTAAATACCTAATGCGCATCCAAGAGCAGATGTACAGACGGCCATTCCTGACGTCTATATGTCTATATAGAGACAGGAGCACAGTCTATACTTACAGTAGTTGGAGTCGTCCAACATGCTCTAAAGAGGACATGTAACGACGAAGCCACATACTTGGGGAGTTGTGAATGCAGTTTCCTATCCATTGGGAAACTTTCTCCAAAATGTTTTTACTGACATGTTTTTTTTGTGATGACGAGATACTTTCCATTGAAGGTGCTTAATTATCCAATGATATCCAATGTCAATGCTATTGTTCATTACATTTTGCTCGCGTCATTTGCATACGTGATGACATTGTGATTGTAAGGATACATGACTCATGGGTTACACACTATCCCTTTGCATTGGTGGGGGCTTGAAATAGTGCTTCAAGATGGCTTGGCTGGCAAACCATGGTTCATGCCCAGCCAACCAGCAAGTGGTGGTTCACCATGATGAATGATGGCAGAACAGTAACAAGACTTGAAGGCCACCACCAGATCCGTTTGGCTGAGGGGCCGTCTCCAACCGTGGCATACCATGGCTACTAGTAATGGGCTGGGTTCATAAGATGTCCGCCGTTCATGTGCAGTTCTCCACCCATGTTAGGACTCACCAATAGGTGCAAGGTTTTGGATGATCTCCGGTCGTGATCAATATCCTTGGCAACCATAGCACTCAAACACTGTGGTTAGTGGTGTCAAACATGTTTCATTTTACCTAGTATTACTAGATGGTTCCTTGGTTGACTAAAATTGTTCATAGGTTTGGTTCACCCACCAACCCGTATTGCAGTTCCTGCTCTATGTCCAGAGCATGGCTGCTATTTCTCCGTGCAACTGGGAGATCCGTTTGCTGCATTCCAGGAATATTTGGTGCAGCTATTTAGGTGTGTTCACAAATGGCGGTTTCTCAAAATAGAAGACCCCAAAAATGGATGCTTCACTACTATAAACGGTTGAACATAACATGATTTGAGGGTACCCCGCCTAATTTGAGAAACCACCAAATGATTAACCCTACATGCACCCCTATGATTGGTGGTTTCCCCATCGCAAATGACCATTTAGGGGGGTACCACCCTGGCTATGGACGACCCCATTTAAGGCATTTTCTCTTTCTAGCAACATGATGCATGGAGGGTGGTGTCTATCTTTAAACGTTTTCCATTGCTACAGCTTCTTGGATTCATGATCGCCCACCTGCTTGGCGAGAAGGCTGAGGTACATCATAAATCATCCACCATTTCATTTCAACGATTGAGTAAATCAACTGTCACAAGCCATTTTGAAGCCCTATATTGATCATAATTAACTATCACAATCATTATCATCAACCACAGACACTCACCACATCTCACCACATCGCACCACATCTCACCACATCTCACCACATCTCACCACATCTCACCACATCTCACCACATCTCACCACATCTCACCACATCTCACCACATCTCACCACATCTCACCATCAAGATCTATAGTTTTGTCACCCATCAGCGCTTGCGCATCGCTGAGGAGTGGCCTGCAACCTGAGAAGCTGATCGGTGAAGCTCGCTGCAGCGCGTGGCTGCCTCGCATGGTCGTCCCATGGCGAGCTGCTGGTCCGCGTTGGGGCACCTGGTGGACATCCAACTGGTCGACACGAATCCTTTGGGGTGATGGTTGACCATGGTTGACCATTTCTAATGTAGTTCATATTATGATTCTTTTTAGGTGGGTTTGGTGCTACTGACTGACCTGAAATGCTTTGCTGTTGCTTGGCTAGACCTTTGACTGCACGTTTCTTTCTGGGTTTCAAGCACGCTCTTGCCGACTCTGATTCAGGCGATCCAGAGCCAGAGAAGGAGTCTCCTCCTCACAACTGTAGCAGGCCACGGGTTTGGGGTGGAGGTGCTGCTTGTGATGTCCTGCATTGCAGATACGCATACGTCCCCCCATGTAGGGACAGTGCCATATGAGGTAATGTGCTATTCTGCTTTACCATGCCACACCTTGTAAGTCATGATTGATTGAGGACTTAGGATGACTCAACGGTTGGTGTATTGCCTGGAAACCTTTATGTATCTCACCACAGATCAACAATCAACCTGCCGGATCTGGATTGCAAAGGCTAATGCTACCTGCTGTGGAACCATGAGAACCAGTGAACACTCAGTGAACACTCTCATCACCACTTGATGATGGATTTCTTACCCATCCAGAACGTAGGATCACCAAAAGCAGATCAACCAAACCTGACTCGAATCAACCATGAGGAGTCTACTTTGGTTGATTGAGACCAATGGTGACTGTGATCCAGTTAGTGCAGTGGGTCAAAGCTGGAGTCAAAGTGATACCTTCCTCCTCCTTTGAAGCATTTGATCGAGACTTCGGGCCTGAACTGAGCCAGGCTTTGGCACGGAAGATGCCTGTGAGACGCCGGCTAGCCATTCGAGTTCCCATGCTACCACCGTGATTCTTGATGAAGCCATATAGATCTTTGTACCAGGTTGTTGATGCACACTGTGCAGTGTCAGGTGAGGCAGGATAAAGGTAGTTTGTGTGGCGTGTTTTTACATGGTTGAACTAGCAAACCTACTACGTATGCACGTCTGCATATCTTTACCAAATTCGAAGCTGATGTAAAAACAACGTGAGCAGTGTTTGGAGGTGTATTTGCTAAGCACATCAGGGCATCCTTCCATGCTTCCATGTCATCTTCCTTTAAACCGGATGGGTTCGGACTACCAGCCACAGATTCGTATAGGTCCTGGTCTGCAGATTTCTTCACAAGCATCCGGGCCTTGGATGTGTATGTGTGAGTTACGTGGTTTTGAAAGGTACGCCAGAGCATCAATATTAGCAGGAGAGCAGTAAACCATCAGTGGCTAAGATGTCAATTGTGAAACACAACGTGTTGACCAATTGATGGTGGTCAATATGATGATCGAGAACAACTCATCCCTATGGTGGTCAATATTGTAGTGCATATCATCCAGGTTGATAGTTGGCTGGTAGTTACTTGATCCATTCAATTGATGTGTCTATGGTTATGACTGTGGTGGTTGATCGATGGATGATAGGCATCATGATCCATCAACCACCATAGATTTGATTCCACCATTGATCAATCAATAGCCATCACTATGATGGTTGACCCGTAAAAGATTCATCCTGATCCATCAATAGCCATAACCAGCTGAGAACGACCATGGCTAGATGGCCCATGTCCCTTGGTCGCCGGGCGTTTGCGCCGCGTTGAAAAACGGCGTTGCCAATGTGCCCTGCCAGGGCTGCCAGGAGAAATTGGCTGAGTGGCCGAAACAAGTGGTGCATCCCGAAAGAAGGAAAGACGCAATTAGATGCAATCATGTTCAATGATTTTTCCATCATTGTCCCAATTTATGATTTACCAAAAAAATAATGATGTCCCAATCATGTTGTTGACTGATTCAATGGCATTGCATCATTATTTCTTTTGTTTTGTTCAATGATTCATTTCCGCGTGTATCATTGTTTAGACGTGTCATTCCATCAGAAATCAGAAATCGCCCAGAAGAAGTATTGTCCAGTACTGTTGAAGTTATATCCCCGATGGATTTGCTTAGTATTATCGAAGTATTGACACATGTGATATAGTATCTATAATTCATCAGTGCTATATCACTATGGTCATGATCTACTATTGATATCACCATGATCTTCTACCAGCAAAATCAACCACAAGAACCAGGATGTGGAAACCACTCAGCAGCTAAATCGTCTCGCAAGCCTGCCAAAAAAAACTCTTGACTGGGAACGATATCGCAACCCACGGGGCTGGAACAGGGTGCCATGGCTTGGGATTTGGTGGTTGTTGCTACCAACATTATTCACCGGTATCTACCATGATATCCGTACATTCACCATGAACCATAGTTACAGTATTCATGAACGATCATGTTTGACCGCTATTGCCTTTACCCCTACCCAACCATTGATTAATTACGAATAGTCATTATTCACCACTAGCATGGCTGGTTGATGAAGTGTTGTCCAACACCAGTAGCAACGCAAGTTGAAAATTGTGTTTACCAATCGACTCAGCAAGATGACGAAGGGGTACCACTGCCACACCCCAGCCGCTGTTCAGCAACCAATGGTTCCTGGTGGTCACAGGCAGATTCCCCAAGTTGCTCAGTAGGTTTATTGGCCATGGTTTATAAGCCACGAATAAATAAACCATGATGGTTGTCACGAGTTCTTGATTCCATGGTCACTGCCCCTTCCACTGGGAGATACTTTACCCAGCTCCTCCTGGCTAAGCACTGACTGGTGATATTGGCTTCTGACAACAAGTTATGAGGTGGTGACCCCAAACGTTCGAAGTTGGCTAATCAGCCATTGAACATCATTGAACTGGTAGTTTCCCAAGTTATAATAACTTTACCATCTTTGGTGCATCGCTTTGCAGCGGGGAACAGCTATATGTGAATCCTCCAGAGCTGGCTATGGGGTTCCATGGTTTGCACCTCTGGAAGAGTGTTTCTGGCTGATGCCGCCACAATGGATGCATGGACATAAAGGCCGCTGATGTTTGTTTTGTTGTTCTAGATGTGTCAGGAAAACCAACATGCCGGGGGGGCGGGGAGTTCCAGCAATAGTCGAGCAGTTTCAAGCAACCTTTCGTGGTTTTATTCGACAAATGAACTACAAAAAAGCTGTATTTTGGTTGACTGTAAATACGTGTTTTATTTGATGTTGATAAATTGTGTTTTGATTTGGAATGGTTAGGATATTGTGAACATCCATGTTGACCCATCACTCAAAATTTGAGTATTTTATTTATGGCCCATGGAAGGGCTCACGCGTGCAGGGAAGCAGGAGCAAGTGGATGTCTATCGCTTCACAGGACGGCAGGGCCACTGACACTGGCACGTTGTTCTGCGAGTGCTGTGCGAAGGCAGGGTCCCTACCAATGTACTACAAGGTACAAGGTGGGCCCCCCAAATTATCCCGGGGTCAAAGGTTCACAAGCCAATAGCATTAGTCAATGATTGTAACGACCATGACTGGTACTTCGCCCAGTTTTGACGTTAACCAACCGAAAGGAGTTTAAGAGTCATGACGGCTACAACGGGCAAGGTCCCTAGTTATAAATCAACCAACCGGGGGGAACCTTGCAGTGATGCGCTAGGACAGCTTCTCCCTCGCCGCGACCGGGAGCGCAAAGGCCGCCTCGAAAGTGCCACTGCGCACAGTGCTTTTGATGAATGGTTCATCCATTGTAGTTGTTGTATTCCCCTGTGATGAATGGTTTGAACCTAACACCATGACTGGTAGTTCTTATATCTATGATTAATCAAAACCATTGATTAAGATACTGGTGCTTTTGATTAATGGTTTTGTTGGCATTCGTTAAGATTGATGGTTAAGATACTGGCACACTTGTTTTGATTGATGGTTTAGTCTTTAGTGATTAATGGGTAAGATACTGCTGGTTTTGTTGATACTCGTTGGGTGGTGGTTTGATTGACATGTTCTATTTTCCCAAATGCCATTACTAACAATTGGTTGACGAATAGTGAGTTTGAAACCACAAACCAAACTACCTTTTGCTGGTTTAAAGATTGTTGAATGATCAGCAATTCGCTTAGAAGTGGCTAGCATCAACCACCGTGGCCCCAACCTTTCAGCGTTGGGGTGCCACTATCCAACCTTGCCATGGGGACAATTTCAGGAACTCCACACCATTGGATACTTTGTCCATGGTTTATTTTCATCAAGTTGGCTGATGTGTCACTTCGCAAACCATGAAATTTCAACGAAATCAGTGCAACGCAGCATATTTTTCCCATTTTTCAAGTGGACCCACCACAGGGTGCTGGGGAAAGGGCAGATCTTTTTTGCTGGGCTGAGCTGGGGATCTCTTCGCCCGTAGGCCTACAAGCATCCTTATTGTCCTGGGAGGAATGGCCAGCGAAGGAGGACCCCGCGGAATCGGCCGGTCCTGTGCAGCCCACCCAAGTTGGTGTCCCTGTCCATGGATATCCCAAGTCAATGTAGGAGCATGAAGCCGCTAATAGTTTTTTGGGGTGGAAGATAGTGGAAGGATACGATATATGGACACCCAATGATCTAGGAGAACGTGGAAGAAATGGAAGAAAGCTTGAACTTTGGGGCGAGGGGATGAACATTCTCGACCTTCTGCCAAAGCTGAGGGTGCCCGAGGCAGAAAGTCAAAAGAAATGCCATTAGCCTAAGACCACCTGGACAAACCGAAATTGATCAATCAGGGATGGTCCATCATGCTGGTTCATAATGGGACTGGTTGGGTTGCGTTCTTCCCAGGAAATGCTGGCCGCTTTGGATTTGCAGCTGCTGAA
>VSDK01029286.1:58668-119458 GCA_009767595.1 Symbiodinium kawagutii | reverse complement strand
ATGGGTTGATGTTGTGAAGCTGGTTGTTGTGAAGCTGGCTGCTAGCATTCAAAATAACAGAAGGGTGAGTTTCGCCGGGATGGCGAAGTTTGCGACCATACCTTCTGGACTCTTGGTTAAGTACCTAGCTCTGGCAGGTAGCTCCTTGCAACATACCAACTTACTGTATAGCTGGAGTGTGCCCCTCTGTGCACGGCGCCGTTGATTTCTTTATTGCAGGATATTGCAGCTCTACCATGTATGGACAACCTTGCGTTTGGCTTCCAGAGCCGAAGTCAACGAAGCACTATCGAAATGATAATGTGCTGGAAAACTGTGGATTGATAGGAGGAGTTGCCTTATATGAATGATCAAAATTGAGCTTGATCATTCTGAACAGCAAAAACATGACCATGATCAAGTTACTACCTTTTGATGGCTTGAAGGTGGTTGAATGATCAGCTACCCTTCGAAGTAGCCATAATCAACCACTATGGCCACCATTTGAGATCAACCATCAGCACCTCCAAGGCTGAACTGTTTCCGGTGAACTGACCAGTACTTGTACACATTGGCCGCCCAAGTATCTCTATCATCGGAAGGAACCTATCCTACCCTGCATATTGCCACGTTGCGGCCACTTTTTGTATGAGAGTGGCTCAACCCATGGCATACCGAGCTACAAACTCGGCATAGAGCTTTGAAAGTTTGTTTCTATCGCAATCATGTGTTATTGTTAGTGTTTGCTTTTGCTTCCAAATACCATCATTGTTGTGTCCTATCCCAGAACGATCCATACACTTTATCATTTAAAGTGTGTTATTTATTCCAGTTCGTGACCTGAAAACCCAAAACTGTTGTGATATCCCATACTCATGTCTTTGGGATAAAAGCCCATGTAACTATTCATACAGATATAGTCATGTGTAGTTGCGAATCTTTCTCAACCATCATCACCATCATCACCATCATCACCATCATCATCACCATCATCATCACCATCACCATCACCATCACCATCATCATCACCATCATCATCATCATCACCATCATCATCGTCATCACCACATCATCATCATCATCATCATCATCATCATCATCATCATCATCATCATCATCATCATCATCATCATCATCATCATCATCATCATCATCATCATCACCATCATCATCATCACCATCATCATCATCATCATCACCATCATCATCATCATCATCATCATCATCATTCTCATTGGAGTTGCTGATGTATCCACCCAACCATACAGATGTCGCACTTTCCAAAGACCTGACCGCTGACACCATGTAGAGGCGGTCTGGTGCTGGTGCACGGCGGCCCTGGCAGTGGCAAGACGGAGCTGGCTGCGCATGTGCGCGCCTGGGCCATGGAGCACGACCTGACCGTGTTGTCAGGACGAGCTGGGGCCGGTGGGTGGATGATGGGTTGGTGAGTTGTTGACGATGGTTGAATAAGGTGGTTCAATAAGGTGGTTCGATAAAGTGGTTGGATAAGGTGGTGAATGATATTGAATGATGGGTAGCCATCACTATCCAGCATTGTGAAACCATTAGATTGACCACTTCTAGCAATATTTGATCGTGACTAAACCATCATTGCACCGTTCTTGACCATCACTATCAACCGTTGCCAACCACTCCCGGCATCCACCTCCACATCAGGACAAAATCAGAGTCCTACTGGGACCATCACAGTTCCAAGACTTTGCTGGCAAGAGGCGCAGCACGTGCCATCACCTGGGATGAGCTCTTTGAAACTCGAGGTATCTTCCAATATCTTCCTGTAGCTGGTTGGTTTTCCTACTGAATCTCCTTTGTTTGTCTACTTTAGTGGTGTTACAGCTGTGAATATACCCAGTTCGTTTAAAACACATTCCTATCATGTTGATATGATTGAAATGTTTCTTGCAATTTGTAGTGTTCATTCGTGCCTGCACTGTTCACTAATGTTCACCGGTTCATTATCGGTACCTGTTTTATTACGCTATGATCAACTATCATATCGACCAGTATCAACCCTGAAACACCTTCAGTACTGCCTATCCATCACCGGGTTGGTTGATGGAAAACGTGTTGGAATGCCTTGGTGATTAAATGATGGGTGTTTCCCAGATTGATTTCATCAATAAAAGATAATCTGGGAATCCAAGTTGCGGTTTACCGGTGAACTTCAATTGTTTCCCAGTTCAATGAGTTGCCGATGAAGTTGCTCACTTCTTGGCAACTGTCGCCTACGTATGTATCTTCATTTGTTACTCACTTTAAATGTTTACCACTTCAGTTAGTTGCCTCTGAATTAGTTGACATTAGTTACTCAGTGAACAACTGAGTAAATTAAGTAAGATAGATAGCTTAGCCCCAGTTAACCACTCTCTGGCAAACTAGCCTGGTTGCGCGGAAAATCCACCATAGGAATGCTGGTTTTACCTATCAAAATCATGAATTTGAGTGCAACCAGGTAAGGGACTGCCAGGAGGTAGTTGCTCAGTTGCTCACTTGAACTGCACCAGTTGAGTAACTACCCCCTGGCAGTTTCTCAGTGAACAGTACCAGTTACTCAACTGCCAGCAGTTTCTCAGTGAAGTGCACCAGTCTCAGTCCTGGAACTCCACCATGGCTCCTTCAGGTCTTCTGTGCCCTGCTGAAGGAAGCTCGCAGCGACCCGCACCTTGGCCGCCCAGGTGGCTTATTGCGCTGGTTGATCACGGTGGATCATGATGGTTGGTGAGGGATGAGTGGTTCATGAGTGTTGGATGTGTGGCTGATTCTGTTTGATTTATGCTTGAACAAGATTGTTTCGAGAATGATTGTTTGATCGTTATCAGCAACGGTGTTCAAAACGGCTAAGTTAGCTGACAGCGGAAACGGGCTGATTTCTGTAGTGTGAAATTATCACAAGAAAAAAATGTTCATTGCCTGGGTACATGTTGCGTACATGTGTATCACTTGCATACCCCTCTCTGAGTACTTGAAACTTTAAGCCGGGAACATTTTGTTTCAACAATAACTAGTCTCGTAGTCTATGAATGTTAGTTCTTACATTTAATGAGTCCAACTATTACATATCAATGATTCCTGCATTTGGGATCATTTTCCATGTTTTTTTTTATATGTTTGATCAATAATCTTGGCTGACCAATCAACTTAAATCTCACTTATTACCCGTTCTATTTGTTTGATTGCTAACCTTGCAAGACTACTAGATCTTGGTTACTGGGTTACTAACAAGCTACATTACTCAAACCTTTTGAACCAAGGGAATGGTAGTTCCCCCACCCTGCTGACGCCTCTAAGGTTCTGGAATCCACGAGATGGAGCAGCTTGGATTGCGTGAGCATATGGTTTCTAAAGGTCAGTAGTACCAGTTGATGATGGGACAATTGGGTATAAAGATGGTTGATGATAATAGTTGGTCATCATTGTTAACAACAAAGGTGGGATGAAAATACCCATAGTCCACAATTAGTGATAGTAAACAATCAGGAATTTGTCAGTGAGTGTCTATTATGTATGATTGTTCATCACCTATCATGATTAAGCACTGACCATTGAAATACATTGATCAACCATGGGCTGGTCATTTGATTAACCATCAACGAAGGACTTATCATGATTTGCAAATACATCACTAGCAAAAATACATGAACCCACTGGTCACGCAGCTTTAAACCATTAATCAAATATTGATAAAGCGTCATCAACCATTGATTCACCATCACCAACCCTCGGTTCATATTGATTTAGCATCATCATCAACCCCTATCAACTGTAAATTAAGCATGAATCAACCATCAACCATTAATCATCATCACCCAAGTGGGTCAGCCATTCATCCACCATTCATCCACCATTAATCAACCATTAATCAACCATTAATCAACCATGAATCCACCAATAATCCACCATGAATCCACCATTAATCCACCATTAATCCACCATTAATCAACCATTAATCCACCATTTATCCATCATTTCTTCATCATGAACCCCCCACCCCCTTTTGATTGACCCTTCACCCCCTATGCCGCGGTCGTCCCAGGCCAACGATCGCGAGATTCTGCGACGCCTTCTGAGTTCAGCGGGCGCCAGCCGTGAAGTCATGGCTGCTGGCTAGTGCATCTGGTGTGACTGGATGGGTTGGATCAGTGCTGGTGACTTATCCAGTGCTATGCCTTGAAAGGAAAGTGCCAGGAGCTAAAGGCTCTAAGCAAATGGTAGTTGATGGTTTTGTTTTCGTTGCGCCAGATACCGGGGTGTTGAGTTGTGATGTTGGTGAGGTTGGAGAAGCTGAAGAAGAATTGGGTCTAAATTGGATCTGGGGAACGTAATTGTGGTTGAAAGTGGAGGATTGATTGTTGAGAGTGCTTGAAAATCAACCAATAAATCCACCATTTATTAACCAATACTGGAAGAGTAGGGAGCTAGAATGTTCTTGATTGTGGATTGCAGTGGACAATTCATTGTATAATGCATGACAGCTGGGTCATCGAATAGAGACGCAACCAACTCATCAGTTGCAACTCAGTTCTTTCAACCCTTATGTAGCTACAGTTGACTTAGAATTTGTCAAGCGACACTCAATGATACGCTGCCAGTGTTGATTCTAGTCAAGCAATAGATATTTTAGTATTGGTATAGGCAAATCACATGGGATCACTCAGAAATAAGTTTCGGGAAAATCCAATCCAAGGACAATTCTATGTTGAAAATGTCCTGCTTGAGTTTGTCCGGCTAGCCATGATGGTATCTATCTATCCAAGGGTATAAGGTATCACTCCGGGTAGAGAAAGCACAGGTTAGAGAGCTAGCTCCCGGACATGGGGGCGTTGCCTAGGGAAGGATCGGTTGAGCCATCCCTTGGAGGCCCGAACTGTTTTTGTGAAGGTCGACCTGTGAATTGGTTCACCAACAAAGGATGGCTATCCAACTGATGTTCACCTTGTGTAGCTTGACATAGCTTGACCATGCTTCACTGGTTGGTGTTTTCGAACATGTTTTCCCTGCTGTATGATCAAATGGGTGGTTGGATGACAAGCATCTTTTTTCATGAAGGGGTTAGTTGAAACCACCAACCAGTTCTCATCTATCAGCCATTCATCAACCATTAAAAATCATTCACCATGCTTAGTTGAAGCAACCAACCAGTTGACAAGGATCATTCACCATGGCTAGTTGAAACCACCAACCAGTTCTCATCTATATTAGCCATGCTTAGTTGAAACCACCAACCAGTTGGCTCATCTCTACGTGGTGTTTCTTCCATGGCCGGGTCATGCGGCCGAGGCTTGGTTGCCCGTGCTGCGGCTCATCATCCCGGGCCTCTACTTTGGTCCCAACGTGCGCGATAGATGCCGAAATTTGCTGGGGATCTGTGGGAGCCCATAAGGTGCTTTGGCGAGCTGGGTCACTATTAACCAACCAGTAATGATGGTTAATAGCCAACACACTATAGGGAAACTCATGGTCAATAAGGTGGTTTCTAAATGGCTATGGGTCAATATCAATCAACCAACTAATGGGGGATTTCCATCAACAATTTCATAGGGAAAACAATGGTTAACGATGGGGGAAACAGGGGTACAGGGTTTTGACCCACTGCCAAATAAGCTGGTCAATGGTTGATAAAGCCGAGGATAAGCAACAGAAATAGTCAATATGTCAATATACCGACTATGTGGTGGTTAATGGCTCACAAAGCCGGGGACAACAGGTCCAATCAATGGACTTCATGGGAGAATATGGTGGCTAACAAGCTGGTTAATGGTTGACGATAGGGGATAGCGAACAGAAATAGGGGATGTACCAATGGTGGCTTCTCAGTCTATGAGTCATAGGGGTACCCCCAAGCTATGGTTGTTTGATAACTGGGGGTACCCTTATGACTTGAAAAACACCCATGTAACAAATAGGCAAAGTTTGCACACTCCCGAATAGAAAAGCCTAATTGGATCGATCGTCAATACTCGGTTGAACAATGTTGATGGTTAATGTACATGAGATTGGTCCCGAATCGTCAGCGTGTTTTTTGTTCCTTCGATTTTTACTGTCTATGAATGATTCCCAACAAGTTGGATGAACACGGTTTCTTAGAAAAACATTGTTTTGGGGTATCGAATCCAAATGAGATTCTCAATTCAATTTGAACTTTTGCTTCCTAGAAGATGATAGATCAATCATTCACCATTACTTCTTGCACAATCCCCATTACTAATAACCATTACTAGATGATTAATCAATGATTAACCAGTACTAACCATTTTTGCTTCTTACTAGCCATTAATCATCGATGAAATCTCATGATTTCAATCCCAAAATCGGCCTTTTTTCAGCAAAGGCTTGAGCGTGCCCCTGTTGCAGCCTAGATCCAGTTGTTTGTATTCGATCAACGCTTTAGGTGATGTCGCCCCTGTCGATGCTAAGCCTTCGAGATCAAGGTGTAAAACACAATGTGAAGTAAATTAGTTTTCAGTTTTCACATGTTTTCACTGGCCTTTAAGAGCAGAAAAGGCAACTCTTGAACTCTAGGGCCGGGCTGAAGGAACCCGGGGTAACCACTAGGGGAAACCACCAGGGATAGCACCAGGGGTCGTCTACCCTTCACCGTGGGAGCGAGAACGCGCTTCATGGCTCCAGGTGGCCAACTCCATGGTGGAACGAGACGTGCTTCATGCGCCCACGCGACCTTCCAGGGCGCGGAGACCTGGGACCCTGGGCGGTGGGTCACCAAGGAGATCCAAGGATGGCGTATGCATAGCGCATGGTGCCAACTTGGCAGTCATATGGCGAGTTGGGTCAAGGCGGCTTCAGCTCCAACAATTTTGTGGGGTATAAGTTCGCCAACAATTTCTAGAGCTGGAAAATTTCATGGTTTATGATGGGACGCCAGGTCTACTGGGTGAACTGACCCACGGCCATATCTCAAGTTATGATATTCATGGTACACATATGTACCTATACCTGTCATGAGTCGCCAACAACCGCTACATTTGTTTAATGGTATTTAAGGGCATATTGACAAATGATAATAAAGCACCCACATATAGTTATCGTAGTCATACTCTAGTAAGTATTCATCACGAACCACTCACAAATCACCCAGAATCATGGTATTCAGCAAGTCATTACGAACAATCAAATTACTATGATCAGAACAAGGTGTGCTTGATAGGAAGAGCCTTTAATTTCTTCAAGGCGGGGTTGTTGCAAAGCTCCTTCCCAATCTGCTTGTTTCTTCATGATTTTGGACCAGCTTCATGCCCCAACTTCAGCAGCCGTGTTCCCAGAATGAACCTGGGTGTAGCACCAGCAGCACCAACAGTGCCACTCAGGTGGTGACTTTGTGCAAGATGTTGATCGACGCCTTCTCCAAATCTTCGACCAAGAGCAGTGGCACTGTGGTTCTGTGCCTGGGCACTTCGCGCTTCGCCCCACCTTCAAGGGTCACCCCTGGGTGATCAACAGCACTGTCCCCCTGCCGTGTGCTGCCTAGGCTTCACCTGCGGCGTTCCACCTCGTTCTTCGGGCAGTCCGATGAGACTTGGATCACCTGAACAATCACCTCGTTCTCATAAGTGGAACTGGTTGCTGTTGATGGCTGTCATGGCGTTGTTTTGCAAGGATCCTCATGTTTTCTTGGCGTGGGATGATTGGCTTTGTTTTTTGGCCCGTGCAATCAACCGCAACCTCGGAAGCTGGAAAGCAATAAGCAAGTGTTTCAACTGACCATGGTCGAACGAGCACTATTGTCCTCATCATTTGCCATTGGAAATCATCAACCATTGGAGAATCATTAATGAAGGATCTTTGTGTTTGTCGAAGTATGCAAAAAAAACAGTGTAAACAAAATATGTATATAATCGATTGTTCTGGTTTCACCATTTGACAATTATTCCTAATTGATTCCTCTTCAGCCTCGGATTGCCAAGGACTATGACGAAGACATTGCCGCTGGCCACAGAGAACTGGGATCAGTTGCAGTAACTGGAGCATCCCAGCCTAGTTGGTCGATACCTTGACACGGTCCATTTTGACTAGCACACCATAGTTTTCGTTGACGTTTTTTTTGGGAAGAAATGGACAAAGCCAGAGCTCGGGGTTATAATTACATTCAATCGGGGTGCCAGTTTTTGTCGTTGAGGTTTGGAATCAAAGAGCACTCTTGATTGGTTGTGGCGTGCTTGCATTGTGGAGCTGTATGTTGAAGATGCGGTTGAAGGATGATAAGCTCTCATCCAGAATTGCTACGAAGATGAAGTAAGGATGAGATAGTGGTCAAGCAGAATGCCGGACATGATGTTTAAATTCTCTGTTTGGAGAACTAGTTTCATTACAATCATGATCATCAAGGTCACAATAACAATGTTGATTATGACGACCATCCACATGATCATCATCATCATCATCATCATCATCATCATCATCATCATCATCATCAGCAGCAGCAGCAGGTGTAATTATCATTTTGAGTGTCAGGCAGAGGCACTGATAAGTTAGGTACCAGTACTCCGGATTAGCACACCATTTGCGGGCGATCCATGCTCTCGATTCAGTGGTCCGCAACTTTCGGGGAATTCTGGCTTCAACCAAGATACGGGCCTGTGCCAAAATGGTGGTACCCCCAAGACCAATGGTTTCCTAAGTATCATGATCATTTTTTGCTGGGGCCCATTGGTTACCCATTTTTAGCACATACCCCATACAAGTGCCATTGTTACACCGCTGTGTCTTGGAAGTGACTCTGGGATGAGAGTCCACCATCAAGAGGCCATGGGTGACATGAACCCATCTGAACAGTTCGGATTCTGGCCATGGCTTCACAGCCAGCTACGCAAGGGGCCGCTGTTGTGCGCCAGTTTGGGCCTACCGATGAACTTGACCGGTGGCAACAACCATTAGCCAAGCAGTGAATGGATTACTGAGATTCAATTTTTCCTGGATTCGAAACATTTGATGAACAGCTAATTTGGCAACTACTCTTTTTACCCAATCGGATTGGTGTATTCTGTGTCCTTCTTGCTGTTGTCAAGGTTGAGGGCATCATGGACATGTGCGAAGACCGTGGGACCGCCAAACCATTGATCTTCTGCGTTGTCGCCCGGGATGCGGGAACTCCCTCCAAGGCCGATGCTGAGCACGTGATATCCCCCAGCTACCATCCCAGGTTTGATCTGATGGGTTTGGAGGAACCCACTCTTCGATAGCAAAGCCGAACGGATGGGTTTGGCCGAACGCCAAGGAGTTTCCTGAATGCATTGGTAAACTGGTTGGTGGTTTACTTGTTTTTTGATTTTTCATAGTATAAAATTGTCAACAAATGGTTGGTTTATGTTGGTTGACCATATACAACTATGTTTTTCATCATCGGGGTCCAAACCACCAACCAGCTAACATACAAATTCGAAAGAATGGGTTCTGTGCATATTTGCGCCGAAGACGTGCAAGGTCTCGACACCAACAAAGATGAGCTCGTGAATTGTTAGTGGTGCCTATTGCCTATCCATTGGGTTGCCCGCCAAAGCAACTGTCGACACCAAAGCCTGCCTTGCTCGGAGCATTGTGAACACACCAAACACACCAGGATGAACGTGGTGCTGTAAGACAGGTGGCTGATGATGATGATGACGACTGATGATGATGATGATGATGATGATGATGATGATGATGATGATGATGATGATGATGATGATGATGATGATGGTGATGGTGATGGTGATGGTGGTGGTGGTGCTGCTGCTAGAGATCATGCTGATCACGATGAGGTCATGAATCATGACATGCAGGGCCATCCCTCTCAGCTGCCTGGTCCTGGGAGGATCGTTCCCCGCTTGTCGTCCGGCTCGTGCGCAGGCGTTGTTGTCTCGAGCACGACATCTCTTGGGCGAAGTGCGAGTCAGCAATCTCTCGCTGGCGACTCGGACAGAAGTTGAGGCTGATTGTGAGTCATAGTCATGCTCTCAAGTACTAAACAACTATTATCAACTATTGATACCCAGTCTAACTCACAAGAACTATAGTTACCTTAGTGTTTGCAATTTGCAGAGAAGGTTTGGATCAAATCGTAATGAGTTTAGCCGTTTAGGCCGTCTAGGCAGCCGGACACGATCAAACCCACGCTTGTCCCGCTCGGACCTTGGGGCTCATGACTGGATCCACCAGCATGCCACAACTACGCAACTTTTGAGCTGGTCATCTCCAGTATCATTACCATTACCATGATATAACATGATCAATTACCAACTATTGTACCCCAATGATGATCAGACGCCCAAAACCAAAATTTGTTCAGCTTATGACCAATATTCTGGGGGGGTACAGAGTAAAATCTACCATTTTCATGGTTTTGGGGGCCAACGGTAGGTTGATGACATGAAGGAACCTAGAGTGACAACCAGCATGACACCTGTGTGATGATCATTTTTAGTGTCAACTTCCATTCCTGAAATGAGGAACCAGTTTGACCAGAGATTGGACTGACTATAGTTACGAAATTGATAAGCAACAGTTCTGTTGAAATATGTGGAAATGATTCTTCTAGGAGTTGTTGCTTGAATATATCATTTTTTTGTGACCAACTGTTGGAGATGTTCCCACATGGTTGGCTCAAGCTTATATGGTTGTACCAGGCCCCGTAGTTGCTTCCTGGATGCTCCCCACCAGGAAATGACCGAAACGTACGTCCAGCACATGGTGACTGCTCCTGACGGGGTGGATCCAGACCTCTTAGAGTACATCTATGAAGCTGGGACCTGTGGAGATTTGTCATAGGCTTCGCTGGTCAGTTGAGAAACCTGCGATTGGCTTTGGAAAGACAGCCGTGGGTTAGACTGTTGAAATAGCTGGAACATTTCTACTGAAACATTTCTATATGTGGGTCCTGTATGCTTTTTTGAGATGTGGATGCTGACACTCTGCCAGGCTTCATCCTCTTTGCTCTCCTTAACGAAGGTATACATTTGGTGCATTTGGGACCCTGAGACCCTAAAAGGTTGGTTCACAGGACTGTGTCAAAGATGGTTGTTGGAGGTATCCAAGTCGATCCAACACCAGGAAGGGCTTCTTCGGTGATGTGCTATCTCATCAGCTGAGATTCAAGGATGTGCTTAGCAAACTACCAGATGCCAAAGGGAGCATTTCTGAGATAGCCATCCTCGGTGGTAGTCATGACCGCGCTGCGCTTTGAGGAGAGTTCGGGTGGCAACCCCTACGGTGTCAATGCGGTCGTCTCTGAGTTGCTGCAGAAAGGTACCGTGCAGGTAAACGAGGTGGGGCAGCGCTGCTGCTGTGGGATCATCTCCTGCAGGATGTCTAATCTGGCTGGTGGGAGCGAGGCCAGGAGCCAGGGGTATCCCGGCCACTGGCCCTTCAAAGGAGGAGCGATCTCGAGCTACCAGGAGTGTTCTTATCATGTGAGCGACCTCTAAAAAGGTCCGGCCATAGCTGGTATTTAAATGGAATAGCAACCGGAAAACGAAGCAGGACCCCCCAAAACCAACCCTTTGTAAAGCCTGCTCAAAGCATTGAAGAACGAACCTAGACCCCCAAAAAAGAAGCCTTATGAGATATTCAATTTTCTAGTTTATTTATTTTGGGGGGTCGCATTGGTATCCTTTCGAAAGGATTCAACCATTGAAACTTTGGAAGATGGCGCCTCGCTGGCCATTGTTTTTGGATGTCATGGGTAGCCCGGGCGTCAGTGGCTGAATCTATGTGAGAGTGTCAAAAGACCCACGAGTGAGGTACAAACGCAACAATGCGCAACAAACATGAAATCCCTGGCTGATATGTCAAGACCATAAGACATGACGGACAAAAATCGGATTCTGGCAGAGATTCATGTTACAACAAGGAGAATTCACTTGTTTGATACATCATAATGCTGTCCTGTTTGATTTGGATATCCCCAGGCTCCGACCAAGTGATGTGACGTGGGGTAACTCTTGGAGCATGCTCTGCAGTTGCCAAGCACCCGAAGCGGAGAAGTTTGTTGATGTTTGGGATGCAGGGAACAAGGGAGCCACGTGTGTGTCAGATGAAGATCGGGGGGTCAGAACCGGACCCCAGAATGGCAGTGTGAAGATCCGGTCATTGATTACATTGATTAGTGGATTGCTTTGTGGGACCCTGGCTCCATGAACCAACAAGCCAATCCACAGACAATCCAGTTCAACGATGTCATTTATCAACATCAATCATCGAAGGTCCTTTGCAAGACGTGCCATATGTACATTGTGAACTTGGGTGGTCACATAACTTTGAGGCCTGGATCACTAGAGTGATTGCTTAGGATGCATGACTAATACTTACGGTTGTTAAGCATAGGGGACGGTAATCTAGTGGTCAATGGAAATTTACGATATCCAGAGCTGATATGATGAAATAAGACTTTGGACAAAGATAGCAGCAGTCTAGTCACTGGGCAGGGACCTGTTTCATTATAGAGAGGGTGATTTTGAGCATTCGTTGCACCTGAAGAAACATATCTTGATCAGCTTGCTTGTTGATCCTGACTAAGATCCATCAACAATCATTGACCGCATATAAGGAATCAAGGGCATCCATCAACAATCATTATTGATCAGGATCTCTAAACAAGCATGAATCAGGATTTATCAATTTTCTCAGTTGTTTAATCAACTCTCCATCCAAATTTTATATTAATCATCCATCAATTTAAGCATTTCTCACCATCCACTTTCGCAGTGCCACCAAGGGGTAGATCCGTACTGTCGAGTCACTAATCCCACCAGCGTGACCTTCGCTCGTCAGGGGACCTTGGAGATTTCTGAGGGCAATCGCTTGCGCAAGGACAGTGGTGTGCCGCGATGAGTCGCGTGGTTTGGCAGGCTGATCATCATTTTTGGAGCTGTGGTGGTAGCAGACCTGGTGGTTCAGTATTTATACACACGTGTTTATTTCAACACGTATATGTTATTATTGTGTTTAAGATATGAAATTGGGTTTTGCTTGTCATTTTCAACAATACATACGTTTGTACAACGCACAATTGCATATTCGAATCGCATGCAAAAAAATTGCCAGCAACTACTCTGGAGGACCAATCCCACTGAGCCACTTTATGCAACGGCAGCGAATGAGCAAATATTCCTTTGTTGCCTGGCATTCCAGATTAAGTGTGTTTGGAGCAAGGGTAAATGCAGAGACAGATATGTATCATAGATTTGCTTGCCGACACTTGTACATACTTGCCACAGATGCATAAGACGCACAGATGCCTGTAAGTTTGCGTAGATGGGTGCACATCGCACAGACACACATGAAATACACATTGATTTTTGCATGGCTCAGCATGTGGATCAGTTGTGATCAACCCTCAGCACCCTGACAGGCGCTTCCTTACACGCACTTCCTTGCGCGCAAGCACTGTCGACTACGAGTGCTTTTCCTGCTGTTTTTACATTATTGATTATATACCCTTCACACAACCTATTCTTTATATTGAATTCTTTCTTTCACATGTTTTCAAACATGATTGGACCACTACAACGGAATCAACATGGCTTCTATTGAACATGGCAGCGATGGTTATCCCGTTTTTAAACCATTTTTATTTTCATGAATCGTGTTTGACCATGACTGTCGAAAATAACTACCAATTTTACATTTCTTACCTCCCTAATTACCCATGAAGCTCTGATTAGCAGCTCTTACTCCATTGACATTTGCTTTCTTCAAGTCTTCGCACCAGGAGTATCCAGAGGTGTTGATTGGAATGGCCTTGGCGACCTTCGAAAAGTTGCCGCCAAGACAACAGGATTTAGCCTCTGGGCTCAAAGCTGGATCGAGCTGATGACATCAATGATGATAGGGCCCTGGGACGGACACAGCACCAATGGTTGTGGATGTCTGAGGACTGAAAGAGGATCGTCATTTTGTTCAGCCCCTTATGGTACTGATTAGGTTGATTCTTGGGGAACTGCACAGAAGCTGAACCAGGCTGAACCCTCAAAATCAACTGATTAAAGAGCACTGATCTCAAAAAATCTTCAGGCAACATGACAGTTCTGAAGATGTCTCTATCAAATTCTTCGGAATCTGAACCGACTTAGAACCACAGGTCTGACGCAGCTTCGACCAGCGACGCCACGAGGTGAAGAACGTGGCCATTTGCTGTCAAGAGTCGGCCTGTGATACCTTGAATTTGGAGGATTTGGCTGAGACACTTGGACGAACTTGGCATTGCCATCATGGAATACCATTGGATTGTTTATTCATGACTGGTTGGTGGTTTCAAACATGTTCGGTTTTTCCTAGTAATGACTAACCAATGGTTGGTTGGTTGATATTTTTCATAGGGGTTATAACCACCAACCAGATGATTATTTGAACCATATATAACCATATATTTTTTTTAAGAGGCATTATGAATGATTGATCATTGTGAACCACCATGGACCGTATGTTTGTTTCATCATTCTGATTTTTGATGGGTTTTATGAGCCATCGTATTTTTTGCCCATCATCATGATGTATCGTCCAATATCGTCCATCGTGTTTATCCATCGTTCTCAACCAACGGTCTTATTCACCACTGTCATTCGCGGTCAGTAACCATCATTGTCAGCCATGATTATTGCGCGTTTCCCACCTTCAAAGTTGCGCTTTTCCGTTGACCATGATATTTATGGCAAAGCGGAACAGCACTGGTTCCATGGTAGGCAAGCATGATTTGCTTTCACAGCTTTATATTGGCATGATCATTATTTGTATTATTGCTTATTACTATTACTACTACTGCTATTATAGTGATTATTACTATTACTACTACTAGAAATACTATTACTACTCAAAGCCACAATAAATGATGGACATCTCAAGCTCGCCCATAGCCGGTGTCGGAGCTCCATGGCTTGGAGACAGCGACAAGGCATGGGTCACAGTGTCGCAGTGAATCATTCGGAAGAGATTCATCGCTAATCATAGGTGGTTCACAGTGGTTAATATATGATAATATATTAGCTATATGGAGTGATAACTGGTGATTAAACTCCGTTTATGAGCTAAAAACTGGTTTAATTCCGGAGTGTTTGGGTTCATGACAGTTCATGATTAATTACTCATAGTCGGCAATGGAGGCAATTCTTGGAATCCACTCTGGAAATAGAAGCAAAATCTCAAAACCAATCATCTTCGATTGTTGCTGGTAAGTGTCAACCATTTATTCGTGTTTGGGGTACGTGAAACTGATCACACACACGTCTAGGCTTTTGCTTGGAAACAAGTGCGAAAGTGCGAAAGGTAAGTGTCAGCCATTCTTCCCCACTAGTCACTAGCCCACTAGTATCATGAAGCTGCTTAAAAGATCATGATGGCATCATAAAAACTATTAACCACTAGTAAACTATTAACCACCGACCATTGAACTAGTTAATATCTTAAAACATACCATTGATATCAACCACTAAACTATTAACAGCCAAGATCGACCATCCATCAGCGGCGGTTCACGTGTCACCATACGTTTGTCAGGACGTTGGACTATCCCTTCGAGGAGCTCCAGGACAGCTGCAACAATTTGATCGTTCAAGGCGCCTACCCGCTCCACGTGGGGAGTTTTCCCCAGAACAGCTCCTCCAAAGTGGTGAAAAGTGAGCAGTTTTTTGTTTTTTTGTTCCAATTGTTGTTGCGGTTGGTGCTGCGAGTGTTGTTTGCGTATGTTGGTTGGTGTTGGTATTGATGCATTTGATGACAACGGATTATAAGTTGGAAAAAATGTGCTGTAAGATTTGTTGAATAAGCCCCAGTGGTTACACTCCCCCGAATCATCATTGGCTTCAAATTTGCATAACGTTGCCATTGAAAAAGCTATTTATATGGCTGTGGGTCAAAACCCAGTACCCCTGGTTCCCCTATCATTACCCATTGTTTTCGCTATGAAATTGCTTCTTATTTCCCATGAAATTAGTTGGTTAAAGCCTTGACCCAGCTCGCCATATATAGTTGGTATGGTTGCCTACTATTGTTGCTTATTATCCCCTATCATTAGCCATTAATCAGCTAGTTAACCATTAATTGTCTACTATAGGGGTAGTTAACACATGCTAGTTAACCACGCTACTAATTAATCAGGTAGTTAACGAGGGTAACTACCATGTTGGTTAACCAGTAATTGTCTACTATAACTGGTAGTTCCCCTCGTTGGATCTCAGCAATTTCCCCCTCCCAGAGCTTCACGAGCTTCAGGGATCTTTCGCGCAGTCATGCCCATGGCTACCCGGATGAGTCGGTCCACTAAGGACAGGGTGGGAATGGCACCATGGGTGCAGTGGTGACCAAAAACAGGTGTAGAACGACAACACCCATGGCTTTAGGCAACCCAATGATGATGATGATGATGATGATGATGATGATGATGATGATGATGATGATGATGATGATGATGATGATGATGATGAAGATGATGAAGATGATGATGAAAAACAATATGATGATGAAGAAGAAGAAGAAAAATAAGATGATGATCATGATGATGAAGAATAAGAAGAATAATGATATGATGATGAAGAAGAAGAATATGATGATGATGATGAAGAATAATATGATTATGATGATGAATAAGAAGAAGATGATGATGAATAAGAAGAATATGATGATGATTATGATGATGATGATGATGAATAAGAAGAATATGATGATGATGATGATGATGATGATGATGATGATGATGATGATGATGATGAATAAGAAGATGATGATGATGAAGAAAAAGAAGAAGATGATGATGATCATGATGATCATGATTATGATCATACGTTTGCCAGCCTATGGACCATCTCACTGCTGGATTTCTGTAGTTTGCACCTCGGTTCACCTCGGTCCCTGAGTCGCAGGAGGCACGACGTGGTACCATCACCTTCACTCCGAGCGACTTGCAGCGATGGGTGGTGGGGGTTTTCCTTGGAAAGCACCACCATCAGAAACCAACCGACCATGGGTGGTTGCTAATATTGTTTATCTTAACATGTGGAGGTTTCTTAAAATAGGGGACCCCAAAAATGGTTGGTTCATTAGTAATAAACAACGTACCCCTAGTTTGAGAAACCAACATGTGAAACCATGTTCATATTCACATTCATATATACAAACGTGTGTATATGTTTATATTGTACATACATGTTTGCTGACCATCTGGAGAATATGAGAATGGTCTGTTAAGAACCAGCAATCATTTTTCTGAGGAGAGTGTCATTTAGGTGCATCTCACTAAGAAAAAACACTAGGCTTGGGAACGATATGTCAACATTTTTTCCACCAAAGAGACATATAGGTATTTGTTGGATTTTGTTCATCGGGAGCAGTATGATGGGTTTCATGGCAGCTGCTGCTTTGATCATTAGATTGAAGGCAAGATGAGAACGGGACGACCTGTGCAGCACCCAGTCGAATGCATTGGGAACCCATGACTTTGGGCAGAATGCTGGAGTAATGATGAAATAGAACTATGAAATTAGATTGATAAAATATATCCTGGAGGATGTTATAGGTAACTTCATCAAGTACAAGAATCTAGAATATCAAATTAGATCGAATGAGACTATTCCCGCTAGGTAAACCATCTGAACTTTGAACCTGGGATACCCTCTATCTACTCATGGATCATGATACTATATTTGCCAACGATTCATCGACGGTTCGCCAACTATGAACCAACAGTATTCACATGGTTTTGCTATGATCCGACATTTTCCAACAGTGATCCAAACACCTACAAGCTGGAGCCTCCAACCGCACATACTTTGGTAAAGGTTCGCCATTGAACTATGCTCACATCTACCATTAGCTTAGGGATCCTGTCATAACTATGGTTTGGATATAGTAGTTGACCTAGGATACTGGTTACCCTATTACCCTATTACCGTAGATAGTTACCCTAGTTACTGTTACCCTAGATAGTTTAAGTAGTAGTTACCCTAGATACGAACCGTAGATAGTTACCCTGACTTAAAGCAGGATAGTTATAGTAGTTACCCTAGATACTTACCCTATATATTATAACCAGCTTAGTCACCCTAGATAGTTGCCCTAGCCATAATCTTAGGGATCCTGTTTGGGGACAACTGCCAAGGCAACTCACCTCATAAAGAGCGTTGTCCCACCGGGATGGAGTTGAGTGCCATCGCCTTTGCTTCCCAGTTGCTGATGAATGTGGCTCCTTGCATGAACCGTTGGGTGATAATGGTTGATAATGCTTACTAACAATGGTTGATAGTGGTTACTGATGGTTAATGATGGCTAACCCGTGGAATCATTCAATGATGATGGTTAATGATGGGTAGACAAAGCTTGACGGCAATCATGGTTAATCATGATTGATAATAGGAGATAATGACCAACAAATTGCTGGTGAAACAGCCAATCTATATATGTACAACGTACATATCCTGTATAGTTGTTTCTCAAGCCAGTTGGGGAAGCCCCTACACTGATGGGTTCACAAGGTGCTGTATGGTTGATAGTAGGGTACAATAACCAACCAAAATAGGGGATATACCATAGGCCAGTTTGGGAAGCCGAAAAAATGTGGGTTTATAGTGGTTGACCATGGTTAACAACGGTTATTGACAAGGGACCTATATTCAACACTAGGGGTACACCAAGTGTAATGGTAGGTCTATGACTACAACTGCTTGATGAAGGATGATTTAGGGGTATCCTTATGGCTTGAGAAACACCCAGTTGACCTTTGAAGAAGGAGATGAATTTAGAGGTTGAACTAATAGGTTTTGGATGGCTGAACTGACCACCCATCAGCATATGGTGGTTTCTCAAGTCGTAGGGGCGCCCTAAAGATATGGAAGGTTCATGAAGGTTCATTGCTACAAATGGAAATCTGGGGAAGTGGTGCTCTGAAACCAATAGTGGTTTATTGCAACTTATTTTATTCGTAGTTCGAATGGTTGGCTTAAAATGAAGGTTAACCAATTTAAAGTCATTTCAAAAGGTTTCCTGGTATTTTTCCTGTAAAACGATTTGAAAGAAGCATTTGATGTCAAGCAGACAATTGCGGTTCAGTTTCCGCAACGTTTGGATGTGGTCAATGGCGTACCCCCTGACGTGGCATTTTCCGTATCAAACATGATCATCTATGGTTGATTTGGGAGGGCTGCGGAAGGCTGATGGCGATGCATGTGTGGTGCTTGTGTGGTGGTGGTCCAATTTCACTGTGTTTCAACCTCACTGTACTTCACAAGTCGCATCGGCTTGCCAGTCACCCAGATTGATGGTGCGAGGAACGACCCAAAGCATCCACTTCAACAAAGATGATTGTTCGTGATGGGAACCATCCCAAAGTGTCCTAATATAGTTATAGGAAGTTAGAAGAATGATATGTAATTCATTTTGCATCCGGGTTTTTGCATCGCCTGGGGTTCTGACACCAGGAGGCGATAACAAGGGCCTTGGTTGTTCATTTTGTGGTTGAAGCTTAGAGATAAGTTGTACAGGTGATCATTTGAAGAGCCATGATGAGACCTGGCCTACCAGCACTTATCATGAACCAGGTTTCATGTTTTGCAATGTGCGTGCTGAGACACTTCCACCTTTCTAGCCACAAAAAGGACATCAGGAAAAGCACCGACCATTGCTATAAATGTGTTGACTCATAAGAAGGCTCAGGTGAGTGGCAGTGATGTTTTTGTTGCTCAGCAATAATTCCTGCCACACCATTGTGCAAGTGATTTGGGCACTGCAAAAAAATGTTGAATGCACTCCCCGATAAGGGGAGTGATCCCCAAAGCTCTCCCAGACCGGCATTTGAGGTGTTGTCCCTGGTGCTTCACTCCCAAAAGGAGATTCTGCAGTGGTGCAGCCCTCCCCAAACCTGGGGGATGCAGCTGTTGTTGGTTTGTTGAGGTTGGGAGGGTGGGTGTATGTTTGACCAAAGACCATTCTGTTTTTGTTGAGGGTTCAAAAGCGGTAGAAAGTGGGTTTGGACGTATGCCTATTTTTTCACATAGTCGCAATCCCTGCATACTGATACAAGATCACACAAAGATGTCATGGATTTCATCTTATTTCTCTCATAAAAAACTTAGAGGTGTAGCATGATTTTGCTAATCGCCGGGTTCTGATTTATAGCCATAAACCAACCATAACTTTGGAGCTCCCTATTTTGAGAAACACCCACATACTTTGGACCGAACGTGAAGCATAGACCGCCGGCAGGAGAATATTCGCAGCCGGATCTTTGAGGAGCCAGAAGAGGCCCTAGGGGCTCGGAATGATGAAGTGGCTATGGGCCAATATTAACCATCAATAATGGTTTATAATCACCAACCAAATCATAGGGAAAACAATGGTTAATAGTAGGGGAACCAGGGGTACGGGGTTTTGACCCACAGCCAAGTGATTGGATGAAAAGTTCAGGAACTGATTGAACATTGTAATGCCAACCCCGGATTAATACATCCCTAGTTGATAGGGGCTATCCCACCTAAAGCCTTGGTATCTTACTGAAACGGTACTCCGCCAATAAATGAACCCGGGGATTGTACTTGAAGATATTTGGTGGTTGCCCAAGTCATGAAGACCCGAAAGTTGTGGTTCGTTTCCAGTAGTACTTTAAGTGGTTGATAAACTGGATGATTTGAGAACAACCACCAATATTAATTTATCAATAGTTGTACTTTAAATAAACAAGCACTTTACAGTAGTACTTTTGATGATTTAGTGTTCTTAATTTGAGAAGCAATGATTTGAACTATTTAGGAGGGTACCCCCAATGTATTATTTCCGTGTGTTCTTTTTTGTATGGTTTATGGCAGAGACAATCACAGTTGGGAACCAGTCAAACCATGGCGGCTTTGTTGAGGTTGATAGTTTCAGGTTGGGAGCAGGCTCTAACAAACCGTCGTTGTGCTTCCTTAGCACAACTATGTATAGCTTCCTCAGCACAACTAGACAAAACAGCATCTCTTCTATCCACATTCAACTGCTGTCAACATTCGCCAACCAGTACTGAATCAATGGGGGGGGTGTACTGCTCATAGCTCACTGGCCATAGATGCAAGTGTTTGGACTTGTCATTGCACCTATGAACATGGTTCTTAACCTCCAGTAGCCGCTGAAACATTGTAGTTGACTGCCCTTTAGTTAACGGTTGCTTATAAATGGTTGCAATTGCTTGTCGTGCTTGGAGTTGCCTATAGTTTATGATATATTGCTGCTCACAGTTGCTTGTTGATGCTTGTAAACAGTACTAGGTGGTGCTTTGATGATTATCACTGCTGTTTGTTGCTTATATACAGCCCGTCAATGATAATTAGCAGTTATTTTGCTGCCATGTTTGTTGTTTACAGCCATGATTATCATCGCTGCTGGTTGAATTTGCCATTCTCCATTGTGCTTAGTGCAAGGTGATTCCCCCCAATCTTGAGATTTGCGCATCGACCATGGTAATACCATGGCCCGGTCTTTGGTACCTAGATAGTTACCCTAGTGAACTACCCTAATTCAACGATCCCCAGGGGGGGCATCACTTTCTACAACCATCATGATGTATCCCTTACATGGCCATCAAACAGCCTGGTGTGGTTAGTACCCTCAACAAACCATCATAACTTTGCCTACCAGTGGCAGTAAAGCTATCCCTGAAACCATTACAGTCATCAAACCAGGCCATAACTAGGGTAACCTGTGATGATCTTTTGGTATCTAAAGATCAACAACTATTTGCCGCTTGTATGTGTAGCTGGGGTTATGACTGGGATATAGCCGTGGTTTAAAACCTTATCAGGTAGATAAACTAGCCGGCCCCAATAACCATGGTGAATGATACCTGTGGCTAACTGGGAATGCAGATCATCCAGTCTTTTTTACATCGTAATCATTATCTAAGCAAATCTCCAAAATGAACAATACAGTGTAATCTCAAAAAGATATTAAAAAAGAACATGGTGATCTCAAAAAATCACCATGTTTTTGCTTTTGCTTCACCAAACAATCTATTTGAAAACACCATTACTTTATACCATTACTGTTGGTTGTTGATTATGATTCCCTAAGATTAACCATCATTAACGGCTATACCTATAACCCACAAATAACCAAAAACACACTATGTTTCTGCCTCCAAGCTTAGGATCCGCCTCGTTCCCAGGCCGTTGAAGCAGAGGATCCGCCCTCCATTAGCGTCATCGAGCCGCAGGCACGGACCGGTTCATGTACCTGCGGGCGGTTCACGCTGCTCAGAGGCCACCGACCTAAACCTTGGGTAATGCTGAACAGCCATTAGTACAACCAACTAGTCAGGGTGACCTCAACTGGTTTGATAGTTTGTTAATCAAACAAGAATGACTTTTAAGTATCAAGTATATACTGAGACTCATTGAGGTTAACCTGTTTTTCTGTGAATGCGCAGATTTGCCCCTAGGGCACGGTCGCGATAATCATTGAGGTAAAGTCAGGTTAATCAATTGACAGTTACTAGTACTAGACTGCACCAACCTCGTAAGTGTTAACCAATGTCAATGTCACCTGAAAAGCCAATATTAATATTGATAGTGATAGACAGACTGTTTGCATCAAATTCAAGGTTTCAAACATTTTACATTTTTACCCATTCCTAGGGATGATTGCCCAGTTGATTGATATTTGTGTAGGAGTGGTTGAACCTAGAACCAGGTTCACAGATAAGAGGTAAGCGTTCATAGATGTAAATGTTTCGATGACCTTCGTAAACAGGTACACCTCACCATTAATAGACGTAAATACTCAATGAATGGTTGATATCGACAAATGCCGGTCGTTGAGTCATGTTTACAGATGCTGCACTAGGGGTCTATGGGTGATCGACGATAGTTAGCCAACATTATGAAACACTGCATGATCAACCATGATTATGTGGCTTCTTAGATCATCGTTAACCAGCTTCATGTTTCATGGTGGCAATGGGCAGCCTCCTACCAGGTGAATAGTCCCAGTGGCAATTATATCTAGGTATCATCACGGTTCCGACACTATCTTTGTTTCTTAACAGTTTGGCCTAACAAACTACTGTGTTGCTGTTTATTGATTATTCTGACCATTGTCAACCCTGGTGATTATAACGGATAGAAACTTTGTTACCCCTTTAACAAAAAAGAAACACATACTGACACATGACATAGCTAGTCTTACCATCATGAGCAGAACAACCATGAATTTATGCACCCTTAGGGCCTCTAAATCACACCGGTGATTTGCTTTATCAGCCTATTTCTTGATGCGGCCTTGATAGCCATGATAGCCATGCAGTTTTCCCCACTGCTTCAAGGGTTCAGAAGTTGTTACCAATTTTGATCACCATAGTGACTTCCCTGGCACTTTACTGATCATAAATGGTGTTTTTCAAAATAGCGGACCCCCCAAAATGATGAGTCTATTACTACAAATGATTGATATGGGATGATTTGAGGTCAGCCTATTCTGAGAAACCACCAAAGATGCAAATAATTGCAATCACGTACAAATGGCAAACATCTTTAGGATGCATGTAGATATACTTTGTTTGAGGAAGAGTTGCAATAAGCATGCTATGTAGATATTCGCTACAATACATGTTTGTTAATTAATGTGAGTAACCATCAATAGAGAATCAGAGCTTGCACAACAAACATATGAAATAACTAGCATATCAGTCAATTCCAAAGATCAGCAACCATGAGTAGAACCACCAACTAGGTACCACCCAGGTACCAACCAGCTGCCAATACTGTACCTGTGGCTTTTGCCGTTTCCAGTAGGCCGCCGTGACAGTGGAGGAGCCAGCTGCAGTCGAGAACACCGAGGCCAAACCCTCTCAGTGGGTCAACACGTCGACTGCGCCAAGCGATGCCAATAGCTATGTACAGCAGTGTATACACAATATTAAGATACGTACGTGTATGTATATTATGTTTGAATATATCTATAGATTTAGATATAGACACTATTATGTATATGTTTGAAATATGAAACGAATGTACAATATGATTGCATACAAATATGACTATTGTGCATACACTGCCGCAGTGCCGCAGTGCGTGGGAGGTCATTGGGTTGCGTTTGTCCAATGATGGTGTACACCCACAAATCGGTGGCTTCGAAGACATACAGACCCCGTTTTGTGGGTAGTTTCTGGAGGTTGCCATCATATGGTCGTGCGGCTGCGATCCTCCCTGATTGGAAGCATTTTCAGAGGTGAACTGGCCATGGACAGGAGTCCCAATTCGGCCATGACGATGATGCACAGGAAACTTCAGCGAGACTTTCCAAAGAGGTATCCATGGTGACTTTGACCGGGTGATGAGCAAGTAGACCCAACTAGACTCCCTCAAAACCCCCAATTGTCATTGGATAACGATCAACAACTGGATTGCTCAGTCAGAATCATCAATACACCAGTAGTTAAGATATCATATCACATGGTTGTATACTGTATAATATACAAATTCTTTGGCCATCATCAATACAATGCCGCTCTGCTGTAATCCATGGGTTAAAATCATTTACAGCAATTAAGTTTGGATATCTATTAGCAAGGCCTGCATTTATACTTGGTGGTTGCTCAAGATACTCAAAATGGTAGGTTTACTATGATGGACTCATGTTGGATTACCAAACGAAAAACTTTGCTCGTAGATAAGAAGTGAGCGTAGTTTGGTGTACCATAAATGATTCCTATTGGTAACTATTGCTATCAACCAATTGTATCAAATCGCTATAACAATTTCTTTCAATATTTACTATGTGTAACCAATATCATAAATGATTAAAAACCAAACCATCGGCCGGTTTCCGTACTGGGTTGTAATCATTTCATACTAAATAGTATTAGTAGCATTGATCAATTGTTAATGCAAATAACATTTTGTTTACTACACAAATTGGTTTACTACAAAGCAACAACCAACAAAGTAATACAATGTTTTGTTAAACCAACTAAGTAATAACCATTGGTACCCCCCGCATGCTGAGCAACCAGCATTTCTTAGGGAACAGCGTCACCACCAGGTCCCAGCAACAGATGCTGCAGATGCTGCGGCCGCGAAGACCCCACCGCCGGCCCTCCACGTGGTCGCCAGTGAAGACCCAGCAGCGACGGCCAAGGAGATCCTTGGTGAGTCCCAACACGGGAGTTGAATGGTTAGTGTTGCTTAATCAAATTAATGTTTAGTTATGTTTAGTTAATCATCAGTCAACTGTTGATTATCAATTAGTTAATGTTGAGTTAAGCATGCTTAGTGACTGGTTAGTTAATGGTTTGACTGATCAGTTAATGGTTACTTAATGATTTGTTACCGTCTGGCAGTCCCTAACCTGGTTGTGCAAAAAAATCACCGTATTTATTAAGGCTATTTACAGTTCAAACCAGCATGAATGTTAGATTTTCCACTTCCAGGTGAGTTTAATGCTGGGATATCTATACCAACACCCATGGGAAATATGATGGTTAGTGGCGGTGGTTGATATTGACCAACGGCGCTTGATTCATGGTGGATTTATGGATTGTTGACGTGTGTTGATTATTAATCATGGTGAACAATTCATTGTGAAAAAATGGTTTAGAATCCTGAAGATCATCTAGTGATGGATCATATCCAAAGCTATTGTGGCTGTATGAAAATTATTGTTTTAGCGGCCATACACTGTTGCTGACCATGAACGGCTGATATTCTGAGAAAGTATGTGGTCCTCGCTGATTGGCCAAACAGTTGAAACATTGAATGACAGAATTTGAACATTTTCAGGGTAGCCATAAATGTAATGTTGAAATAGATAATCAAGCAAAACTAGTGAAGCAGCCAATGACTTAGCGAAACGTTGGCTGAATGAAATGTCACTAGTGGATCAACCTCTAGTGAAACACTCGCGGGAATGTGGTCATGCAGTCACTTCAAGTGCTGCTCAAGATATGGTGGACCTTTTTCAAGATATTACGTTGTCATTTACTTGATAATTGAGGGATGATTCATGGTTTTCAATAACGATGAATCATTATATACTTGTATAGCTGGCAATTAATCATAGAGATAGCACTATGCAATGACAGGGGGATATCTATATTATCGCTTCTCGTTTTTGAGAATCTGAACAAATTTTATGTTTGGCCTACTCTGATGAATTCGAATCTGATATGTGTATCTGTCTACCTATCTATCAATCTATTTATCGACATATCTATTTGATTGTCAACATCACTTCAATCTGGACCAATCTCATTCTATTCAACCCAATCTATGCACGTCTAAGTCAACTTAATGTAGTCTCATGGACTCATGGACGCCAATCTGACCGAATATAGTCGAAATTAGACTCAAAATGTATCTTACTATCTCCCTATCTACATCTTTCTATCTATGCATCTTACTATTTATCAACATAATATTTTCAACTCTAGTCCAATCTATCCCTCTCTATACATATTGGATATCCCTCATCATCTAGATGTATGCACCCATGTGGCACCGCACTGCCAAGGAAAGAGTTCACTGGGATTCTGGACGTGCAGCCAGGCACTGAACCCTCGGGGCTGCCATGCTTCGTGGCGCCATGGAGCTGCTGCGGCTGAGTTTCTCGGCGCTTTCGAATTTTCTTGCGGAGCCAAGCTTCGACAACGCAGTCGCACTGAACGATGCCACCATATAGTTGTGCATAGTGAGTCAATACAGGTAGAATGCTTGTTTTTGATTCATCATGGTATTTAGGTTTAGCCCTTTGAAGAACGTTGTTCACGTCGAAATGTGCTTTCGGGTTTGGGGAGTAGTCACCGGTCGATTCTTGTTGTGCTAGCATCGCTGAGGGAACGGGAACCAGGAGAAGACTTGGTCGAAGTCAAAGAGAGGTTGGGTGGATAGTGGTGCTCAGGAGGTGTTTCTGCCCACCGAGTTGTTGTCCTTTCGCCCCGGATGTATGGAAGCGTTTGGTGTGTCAAAGATAACATTTATCGCGGTGGAACATTTAGATTTTTGATGCTGCACTTCATCAGTGTGTTTCTGCCTTTGGTCCGTTGCAACCTCAATAAATGCATTGTAAATGTGTTGAGTTCGGCCTGATGTTGGGAGAATTTGATCCAAAAAGATTCTCTACTCCCTCAAGTTTGGCAAACAGGGAACCCCAACTTGTCCAATTTGTTGAGTATCCGCAAGAAAAGAAGGTGCTTGGCCAATGACCAGCGATGACCATGGTTTCACTCCGCAGGATCCACTTGCAGATGGACATGCATGAACATCTCGATTGCTTCATTGTTCCGTCAAACTAAGGCATATATAGGGATACAATCGAACACAAGTCTACCAAAGTTGCTTGATATTGACATTGCTCAGTCGTTCTTTACCTGATTCCTTGGGTTCAAGCTCACTGAAACCTGTTGGCTCTAGCTGTACTGATTCTGAATTTTGAGTGCTTTGCTGCCTATATATCTATAGGACCTCAAATGACTTCAACATTTCTAAACTGGTTTGGCGTCAAACCCTGAAGAAAACACCACGTTTTTTTTAGCTCCATGAATATTACATAGACATAAACATATATATAGAGATAATTATATATACACATATTTTTTATTTACAGAGAGAGATGTAACTATGTGCATATATCTTGAAATATGCATATACATATTATATATATAGGTATTTATTTATATTACATATATAGAGATGTATGGCAATATGCATGTAGATATTGCATACTTGTTGCGCATATGCACAGAGAGGTGCAGAGGTGCGGCGCCTGCTCACCTGGAAGTGGAGCGAGTTTGGGTTTGCGAAAAACTCTGCCGTTGCAGAGGATCGGCATGCGAAAAGAAATGGGTGAGCCAGCTATCTCCTGGGAAACTGATTTGGAAGTGGAAGATTGTTGTTTTGCTTATTGTCTGTGACAAGTCATCTAGAAAACCACATTGTTTCGGAGTTTCAGTGGTTACATGATGCTTGCATGGTTCTAGTTCGTTCATGCAAATCAATGAAAGTATGTCAGGTAAGTGAATGATAAAGGCAAACAGCTTGAAACGAAGAAGAGTTTCCAAAGGAGCCAATACTTCATCAAGGTGTCGCTGAGAATCCTGCACATTTGCTCGTGAAACTGGCAGCTTTTGCTGTACTCCATGCCAAAGTGAAGCCACATGCTGCTTATGATTCCAATAATGTCATAGACCAACAATTGTGCAATCGCGTTGCCCCCAACATGATGAATACCAAAAAAAATGAGGTTGGAAGCACTTGTTTGGGGAAGTGCGTAGATTGAACTTCAAGGTATAGCTTCATGGACCTGTACACGGGGCGGGCGTATGGCTGGCAATCGCGCATCATCGGATCAATACATTGTCAGTCCTTTCAGTTTCAGTCTGCATTTGAGAATCATTTCCACTATAATCAAATCCGCTCTCAAACTGGCGCTTTGCTGCCATGCCTAGCGAGCGAAACCCCAAGAAGCGTGCCTTGTGTGCAGAAAGAAGGCCATTCAGTCTCAGCCTGAAAATACTTGGCGTGTCCTGGCATTGGTGCAGTACATAGAGATGAACGGAGCCTCATTATTTGGCTAAATCCAATGGCTTCGCAGCTGGAGGTTTGTCTCGACTTTCTGACATTGATCTTGCAGCACCACGTCCTCGATGTGATTCGAAAGGAACAAAATTCCAACATTCGAAGGCTCCAATCCTATTGATATATTTATATGTGTTTTCATTTCATATATATATATATATGTATATTTGTTTAAATATTATTTACTTATTTATTTATTTATCTTTAAACACCTTCAGTTATTTTTATCCTTGAATATTTCCTTGTATCCACTGCACTGCACTTCGTTTAAGCCGTAGAAGGCCCCTCCTTGGGGCCACACCTGGGGCCACCGTTGAGGCAACTCGCTTCGTGATGCCTTGAGCACTCTGAGGCGCCGCTGAGCTTCCGCAGCCATTTTTCAAGGGTTTTCTTAAGGGTTTTCAGTGGTGTTCAATGCTTTTCCGAGCAAATCATCCTAGCAAATCAATGGTGATTTTCCTAGCAAAAATGGATGTGTTTTTTTTGTTTTAGCAAAAAAAAATTGGCTCTTGCGAGCAACAGTGGTGGTTTTTTTCTCATGGTTTTCTGAAGTTTACCGACCAAAAGCATCCCAAAATATCCAAAAATCATGGCTTCACATGGTTGATCCACATGGAACTGTTAGTTCGCATTCCTTTAACTCGGGACCATGAATCCCGTGTGACATAGTATACCCATTTGCTTCGGGGTATCCCCAGCCCGAAGAACAGATTTGGGAGAACGGACGTGCGAAAACTATGGTTTGGTGATTCAACTCTTGGGATGAGCATAGTAGCAGTAGATGTTTGTCCATGCGCTCTAGCGTTAGACGGCGTTATAGCCTGGATCGTATCCAGCAGTCTCTACGCATTATTAGGAGCTACCCAACCCAGCAGAAGCGGAACAAACAACATGTTTTTTTGTTTGTTTTAAATCCATGCTTGAACAATTGTAGTGCCAGCTGATTGTCATTTGAGTTTGTCGTTTTGCGGTCATGTGCCACGTTGTTTTTCAGGTTCTGTGCATCACTATCATTGTCCACTGAGCCGTCACTCGAAATGACGGATTATTGGTTTGATTTGGAAGTCATATCGATATGTTGGCCATCATGGATGATTAAGCATTTTCTTCCTCGGATGGCCTTTGAATCATTCATCATTGCAACTGGCTAGGATAACACCTGCCGAATCATCAGCCATGATTGCATAGACCACTATTAATACTCATTCTGGGTGGTGATATGCTCATTGACGCTTACGGATCAGAACTAGCCTATGAGGTTCAAACCATCATCGACCATGGTTATCAGCTGTCATCACCCATCACTGACCATCATTCACCGTCATGACACCATCATTGACCATCATGAATAATCGTTACTAATTACCAACCATCATTCACCGTCATTGAATCGCCAGTGAGCATCATGAACCAATACTACATAGTACCTCATGGGTGTTTCTCCAAACAGGGGTACTCCCAAATCATTCATTATCAATCATTTACAGCAAGAAACCATCCATTTGAAAAGTACCCCTATGACTTGAGAAACGCTCATTGGTTTACACATGTTTACACCATTACTGTTGGTCATTGTTGATTATTCGCCCCTATTATTAACCATGATTATCTACATCGTAATTATTAACCATTATTAACAATTATAAATTATAAACCATTATCATTCTCCCCTATTATCAACATCAACCATTATTTCCTACATAATACCCATCACCCATCGCCTCATTCACCGACCACACATCTGCCAGTGCTTGGCCGCCGCCAGGCCGACCTTGCGAGCTCCATCCAGTGCCCCGCTGCCGAAGCCCAAGCGATCACCGAGCTCAACGCCTCGAATCGCAGCCAAAGCAGCAGCATCGCCGGCAACGTCCAGCATCCTGGAGTGTTAATGCGGCGGGCAGGTGGTACTCGCATTAAGTCATCAAACTGGTTATTGATGGTAAAGGAGTGAATCATTGTGGAACATGATTGTGGTAATGGTTGTAGTAATGGCTGATATTGGTTGATATTGTGTTGGTGATTGCTACATTAAGTATGATTAGTGGAAACGAATAAATTATAGTGAACTGCAATTGTTGCTGGTCAATGATGGTTGATAATGGTGCCAGAAAATAAAATGCTTGGTTTGGGGAGGATCATCATCGAAAAACTGTGAATCTCCACAGCCATATGTGTTGATATTTATATATATATATGTATTTATACAACCAGTCTTTAATTTGTTCTTTCACTGTAAGAAACTCATTGCACGCCCCATATAGCATCAGGAAAAACATGCATTGATCAATCAAGGCAATCATGGGGCGCAAGAATCGACAACCAAAGTTTGAAACATTAAGTAGGCTATGTAGGCCACCCGTTAAATGACGGTTCTCAAACGTGGAAGATTAGTTGTGAAACATCATTAGCTGATCATTTGAGCTGTAAACGGTCCTAAAGGTTCTCTTGACCCTTACCTGCAACTTGAAGTGCAGCTGTCATGGTGAACAGTATGAACACCGTTTGAGCAAGTTGCCGAGCTGACCTTGCTCGTCTTGTTGGTGGTTCTTCTGGTTGTAGTGTTTGCGGGGTAGGTGGGGTAGTATTTGATCTACATTTAAATCTTTATGGGCGTTTTTCAAAATAGGGGACCCCCCAAATCCCCCAAATCATCCATCATTGATAATATAAAGCAGTAAACCAAGATGCTTACTCCTCCCCCATCCTTAACCATCACCAGGCACCATCTCAGGACCCACCAGCCGCCCAAGGCTCCTTCCCCGGCGGCGCGCCTTTGTCCCTGGCGGTGCGGCGGCAGGTGCTGAGCACGGCCCGCGCGTATCTGTCGGAGAAACGCCACCAGCGCACGCCTGGCGATCGCATGGGCTTTAGTGGCTGGGCGTCCTCCAGGGTCCGTGGGGTGGTCCAACCAAGGAGGTGATGGTTTTTGAATGGTTGTGGGTCAATATTAACTAACCAATGATGGGTGATGATAACCAACAATGATAAGGAAAACAATGGTTAATGATAGGGGAACCAGGGGGACAGGGTTTTGACCCACTGCCGAATGGCTTGATAGGTGATTCATAGGGGAAAGCATTGGTGAAAAATGGTGATCATAAGGGATCCCTACCTTTTATAGGTGATTGTCATGTTTTATGATAGGGATTTATAGGGGAAATCACCGACAATAACGGTGAAGCAAGTACTATATAGGGGTGTCTCTCAAGTCATAGTGAACCAATGGGTTGGATTCAGCTGGTGGTTGATAAAGCTAGGGATGACCAGTTTGAAAAGAGGTGTTATAACCACTGTCATCGTTGATAATAGGGGATGATAACCAACGACAATGGTTAAACAGCTACATTGTGAAACAATCGCTCATAGTTTCGAACATTGTTGGTCATTCATAATATTTCATGATGAATAATGGTTAGTTGGTAAATAGATATAGTGGATTGAGCATGATGGGTAAAGCACAATTGACTATTGGGTAAAGAATTAGTAAATAATCACAATGGCAGATACTATCATTAATAATGGAAAATAGTTAGGTAAAGCATTATTGGCCACGATTCAGCATCATTCATTAAGTATCATTTGTGAATGATGGTTTCAATACCCTGTATCCATTAAAAAATCATTGGTTAGGGTAAAGAGTGTTCCATACTGTATTGTACGGGTAATTAGGGTAATTGTTGTGGTTTGCTATCAATGTATTACTAATGCATCACATTTCATTGCACATATGTCCACATGAAGAAAGACACGGACCTACACCACAAAACAAACAATTTAAATGATAGTCGGATTTAGTTGGTAGTTAGATGCGACTTGGCGTCAGCCACTCTGTGCTGGGTAGACCTTTCCATCTACCAGGAGATGGGGTGCTGTGATTGGCTGTGGGAGGGCCCCCCATGCCTGTTCACATCCCATGACAGTCACTAGTCCAACGGCTTGGGATGCCTACCCATGGCTTTTGGCTGCTTAGTACTGACCCGCCATAGAGGGGTACCCCTCAATCATCTCTTAGGGTACCGCCATACTAAGCGTGTATGAACCACTGAGCATCACCAATTTTTGAACATTTATAGCTACGAATGAATTAATCAACATCAATCAACCGAAATAAACTATAGCCATTAATTAACCATGATTGAACCAACAATCAAGAAATCATTATGTATCCCATCATCAACTCATCATTATGCCATCACTAGTTCATCACTAATCCATCACTAATCACTAATCCATCATACATAATGCCCATCGTAAACTACTGATAGGTATAACCATACATAATTATCATACATTCATAATCCCATCACTAGTCCATCATTATGATCCCATCAATATTTCATCACTAATCCATCATTCATCCCATCATCATCCCATCATTCACCACCCCTTTCCGCTCGCACACCAGCGACCCAGCGGCTCATCCGTCTCCCAGGATGTGCGGTGCTGGCCTCGCGACGGACGTCCAAGGCGTCACGCTTCATTCGTCGCTGGACGTCGCCGGTGGAAGGGTGGCCAAGCACAAGGGTGGGATTAGTGATGGGATAATGGTTGATTAATGGTAGGGGAGATTGGTTGGATTGATGATTAATGGTAAATAAGTTGATACATGGTTGATGATAGAGGATAATAACCAACAATGATGGGATAAGAAAGGGGATAATGATGGTAATGATTGGATTGATAGATGCTAATAGTGGTTGATGCCAGGGGATCATGGTTGATGAACGGCTGATAGTGGTTGATGATGGGATAATGATGGGATGATAAAGGGGAAAATATTGATGACTAGCCAACCTGTATGAATGATGGGATTATGTTAATGGTGGTTAGCCAACCACAGGGTTCATGATCCTGAATCGTCTAAGCAATAACGTTGTGGTAAACAGTCCAACCAATGGTTCATGTTTGGTGAATAGTCAGTGTTTAATGATTGGTCAATGATTGGTTGGTAATGATGAGGGATGGTTTTTGTGGTTGACATCCGTTGATGCCGCAGATGGTCTGATGATTCTGATTGGTTGGAAGTAACTTCCTAAAGCACAGCCACAAAGGCTGGAAGTAAGTCACAATTAATGTTGGTCGACCAGAACGGTCAAGCCAACAATAAGCGATGGTTGATAATGAAACTCCCTCCCCTTCCAGTTACCATGAAATAGAAGGTAACCAGGGAACCCCAAGTAGGGATGATTACCTATTATTTGGGTAACTGGAGATAGTATCAGCATAAAATTTGGATTGAACACGATACTGGTTGATAGCCAACAATGGTTGAGAAATAATTGTCTATATAATTCTGGTCATGTTTGCCATGGTTGATACAATTGATAGTCTAGTTATGCAATGATGAGTGCTTCACACATGATACTTCCGTTGCAGTCACCTAGTTAAATTCACTACGGAATGTGTAGCACAAAATATGGTGTCTCCTGTAGCTGCAAACCAAAAGGGAGCTTAGGTATATACAGCTTTTGACCAACTATTTAGAAGATAACTCAGAATAGTAGAAGGACCAGTTTGTTGTTAACAAAAGATAGCGACCCAAACAGCCAGAGTTGAATATGAAGGATGATTTTTAAACGGATCATTTGACAAGCTGGCTACAAAGTGAATGGATGAAAAAAACAGCGTGTTGTCCTAATAAGGCATATTAATGTTTAATGAAATATGTGTTCACTACATGTAAAACATTTCTAGAGTACATAGTCTATATGCCGTGTTACTTTCATTTCCATGGTATGTTATAGCATGTCTATGCATGTCTTATTAATGTTGGAAACATGCAAGCATACCAGTTGCTACGTACCACCCGGCATGGCACCGAGATTGGTGAGTGAACTGGTGGCTTTGGCAGCGAACCAACTGTTCGTTTGATTTGTTCCCCTGTGACATGGGTCAGCCATCAAGAACGTACCTGGTTGGTTGTTGGGGGTGATATGCGTCAGCAGTGGCAGATGCACAACCAACAATTACCAGATCAACAACTGTTTGATTGCTAGTATGGGTTGGGTAAGTTGATAATGATTGATACCGGTTAACAAAAGGAGGATAGTTTGTCAATATGTACCAGCTGATGAGATAATTAAGGTTTATCTGTGAACCAGCCAGGAATAGCATGGAATAGCTTGTTGATCCCTTGCCATCCATGATCAGCCTCATTGAACCCAAATAGTTGTTAACATATGAATCATGCTACAGATTATGAACTCAAGCAATACTGTAGTCGTCAGTCTGTGTGAACCACAATCTGTTAATTATCTTGTATCATATATTTGTTAACCCCGAGCGATGTCCTCATATGTCATGCTATATTGTGCATATCCTTTGCACTACAGAAAGCATAAGGCTGTTTCAATGTTGCTTGGTGCAGCTCAATTTTTTTTCCGTTGCAGGACCCCCAAACCATGATTTGTTGAGGGGATAGTTAACCACCCTGAACCACTGCTAAAGGCACAACTTGACCAGACTTTCCTGGAGCTCCAATGCCCGTGACGTCACGGGTGTGCCCCTAGGAAACCTCAAGGAGAATTCCATCGAGCAGAAGCTCATTGCCATGCAAAACCGCATCGCAGCCCGGGAGGACGGGGAGGAATCCTCGTCCGGTCCTGATCAGATGTTGGAAGAAGCATGCCAGCTGGCTGTGCAGCTGCAGCAACTCTCCAATCATGACTGCAACGCGGCCAAACTTCAGTTTCATTGGTCGTTTCATTGCACAGAGATCAGCCAGCCCTGGTTGGGTATAGCAGCTCTGGTTGAGTATAGCAAAAAGGTTTGGGCAACGTATCCGGTCCATTAACCATTCATGATTTCATTCATTGAAGTATTGTGCCAGACATTCTCCAGGACACAGGATTATACAACGATTCTCCAGTCATTGATCAGCGCATGTTCGACTGAGGCATCAATGAGGAAATCAGCAAGATTGCAGAGTCAATCACAGCGTCTTGGCCTGAACACCTGCAAAGTTGTTGCGCCAATTTGTTAACCCCTCGGGTGTGTTTAAAACATATCTGGCTGTTGGCAGGGAGGGGTTGGGAGCCAGCGGGGATGCATATTTGTGTAGATTCCTCTGCAGGGGGAGCGATCTGGAGCTCCCAGGAGATTTGGAACCAACTGGTAGTTTTGTTATCAGGATGTCAGAACCATGCAAACATATGCAAACATGCGCCTCTCTCATTTACTCCAAATAATCAATTAAATCGCCGCAGCACAGGGTTGCTTATAGGCACTTGGCTTTCTTCCGCATGTACGTAATGAAGGGAAAGATTGTCGTTTGCAATTTCAAGACCCGCTGATCCTGAGTACAGGCTTCCCTCCAGAGAATCGGTGTCGGTGTTGGACATGGCGTAGCCGCCATAAACAGCTTGGGTTCTACTTCGTTAAACCGTGAAACACCGTCGATTTCCCACCATAAATCACTGGATTTGCAGGTGCTCAATCTAGGACTCTCTGGCTTAAGCGGCCTCAGCGAAGCAATTGATTCCATCGATCCTAGGTTTGCACTGAGCTCCTGAACAATCTGCGTGCCTCCGGGCTTTCTCACACGCTGCACTTGGAGCAAATTACCCAAGATTTGAAGCTCAGGCTGGATTTAGATGTGGATGGATTCGATGGCATTCTTTTGTAGCAGAACATCTTGATCTCATTTGATCTCTTATCTCCTTCAGTTGCTCATGCTCCTCATTGGAGGGAAGATCATGGTTCCTCTTGGGATTTGGTTTCGGAAGTAACCTCAGATGACTCAGAGGGCAGCTGAGGTGAGAGAGAGCTACCTCTTCAAAGGGGTTCCATCGTAATAGGAACGAGTGTTGCCATCGACCATCTGCACTTTATTGCGCAGGTGCATATGCATGTGATTGCATGGGTGTTGTATGTATATTCATAAATCATTTAGATATAGTGTGTATACAGTATACATACATACATACATACATACATACATACATACATACATACATACATACATACATACATACATACATACATACATACATACATACATACATATATATATACATATATATATATATATACATACTATATAGTATGCTTATGCTGATGATGTATCATGATTGTCAGATAATGTTAAATTGGCTACGAGCCAGCAACCAGATCGCTGACATCAAAGAAATGTTCGCCCAACTGCCAGGGCCACATTTGGCTACCCTTCTTTTCAGCAGACATGGACCGGGAATCGGTCATCAAACCAGGAAAGAATAGTAAAATCACCTGGGACAGCAACCACAAATGCTGGGGTGCCCCCAGGCCAGCATGGTTTTTGGGGGCTTGGAAGGGCTCATGATTGTGGAGGCATCATAAATGGCGAGCCTTGGAGGTGCTTCGATTCTTATGACAGCTCCGCATGGCTCAGAAGCGGCATGAATGATTTTGATGGGATGGTCCTCAGGTTGATGTGGCGCATGCTGACCATTTGGGTCTATTATATGATTAATACCTCAATTTCCTGGCAACAGTTGCAAGCCAGTTTGTACTTCAGAAAGGTTGTTAAGCTGTTGACCGTTTATACGGGTTAATCATTCATGGCAATGGCAAAGAAAGAATGGTTTGACCGTTCATAAGGGTTAACGATCAAGGGCTACGGCTACAATATTGGTTAATCAGGGAATGATCTTTGAGATCTCCATTCACGCGCAGTGCAGTACCTACAACGAACATGTTGTGACATTTCTTAACCACATCTCAACCATATCTCAACCATATTTCTTAACCACATCCATATATTGGCCACATATTTTAACTACATCTAAACCCATCAACACCTTCACGTTTTGGAGGTAAGGACCCACCCCCCGGCGCGGTCCCAGGAACAGCGTGGAGGAAGGCCATGGCATCTCCAAGGCCTTGCTGCAAGAGCTGCAGCAAGACATCGCAGCCATGCGTTCAGCCACTGGGACGTTAATGGTGGTTAATGGTGGCTAATGATGGTTCATAGTAGGGGATAATAAGCAACAATAAGACCAATAATGGTTTGATAATGATTATAGCCAATCATAATGGTTGATTATTAATGGTTGGTAATAGGGAATAAGAACCAGCAATAAGGGTCAAACAACTAGTATTAATGGTTTGAGAATGGTTATAGGCATTCATCATGCTTGATCATGGGGGATAAGTTCACCAACAAAAATATGGGATGTACCAAGTATATGGTGGTTTCTCAAGTCATAGGGACCCCCAAATTATGGTTGGTTTATGACTGGAAATGATTTAAAATGGGTGGTTTATTTCCAGACATGATTAATGTTGGATGATTTTGGGGATACCCCCCATTTTAAGGAACCGCCAAATGGATCAATGATTTGGGTGACCAATGAAAAGATCGGCTACCCTAGCCTTGCAGTTGCCATGAAACAATAGGTAACTTGGGAACCCCAAGTAGGGATGGTTGCATATTGTAAGGGTAAATGGAAGGGTAAAGCTAGAAAGTTATCATGTTGGATAAATCAAGCGTAATTAGTGAGCCAGTTCTCTCAACCGGTGACCAAACAAAGGTGAGCGGCTGGTTTATCACAGCATTTGAGGCAAATATGTTGCCTGTGCATAGATATTGCGGTGCTTTCCCGATTAAAAAGTGTATTTGTTTCAGGTTGTTTGAGATACCCATTCTGAATTGGCAACCCGACATGCTTGTTGGGGTGATTTGTCATGTCCGAGACCATTTGTACCAAAGTGCTTGGATTTGCTCGGTGAATACACGCCTTTTTTTGGTTCCTCTCATTGTTACTCTCCAACCCTTTTGTGTGGCCAATTTCACCAGCATACTGCAGACGGTTGAGAGCGCCAACGAATTTGTCATTGACAGGTGACCATCATCAGCAATTATTGGTTATGAATGGTCATCATTGCCCGCCTGTAATGGGCCATCATATCAAGCACAATTCACCACTATATACAAGGCATCGGCAAGCTTCGCTAAAGGTGGTTGACCCCACTATCACGCGGCATTGAGCATCATTGATCATCACATAGACCATGCTTAACTATTGTTCACCATAATCATCACTCAGCCATTCTAATCACTACTGTAGAACCATTATACAAAACCATCCTTGTTAGTACCCATCGCTAACCATACTGATGGCAGTTATAGTCCCAGAATGTCTCATCAATCATAGTTGGAAATCATTGTCCATCGAAGTCCCATACTCATCAGTATGAACCACACCAGTATAACTGCCACGCATTCATATGGTAGAACCGTGATAATGGTCATCATGGCCATCACCAACCTCGGTTAGACCCCTAGAACTGCTAGAATCATAAATCACCAGCAACCACTATAATCACTATAATCATTTACTGATCAATAAAACTATATCAGTACAATCATATGCGATAATTTACTATAAACACTGTAGTTATGTAAATCACCATATTCATTAACCATCAGTAAGAGTCATATTCATCAGTATGAACCATGGGTTGAACCATTACTAATAGCTATCACTAGCCATTGTTGATCAGCTTCACTAGCCATCACTGACCAATGTTAACCATTACAAACCTTGATTCATAATCATTACCATAATTATTACCGCCATAAACTTCTAGACTAGTTTGACCATTTACGTAGTTATTACCATAGTTATCAATCACTACTATAGTTATTACCATATTTATATATTACTATTACGCACAAGTTTGACCCCTAGAACTGCCATGGCTTCAGCGTTTTTCGAGGCCATAGAATCCATGACCGTCGCCTCTGGCACCGTGGCCCCTGTGGCACCACGAGGACCAACGACATCGGCCGCTCGGTGCTTGGCGCGCGGTGGAAGCGCTAGCCCTTGTGGTTGACACAGCCTGGGGCTCACCCTGGTGAATGATGTTTGAAATAGATCGCAATAGTGGCATATAAAGGCTGATGATGGTTGAAATAGATCTTAAGCGTGGTTTGTAAAGATGAGTGATGGCTGATGATGTTTGAAATAGATCGAAATAGAGGTTTCGAAAGGTTGATGATGGCTAATGATTGTAAATGCAATGGTTCATGAATGTCAGTAATGATGAATGATGGGTTAAAGCAATGATTGTTGGCGCTTGGCGTTGGTCGAAGGGTGGCCACGGAAAGGCTTCTGCAGCAACTCTGGATGCTCCCGCCCAGCATAGGCTACAACTGCACGATGGATTTTGGGATAGGACACGCTGGGCAGAAACAGAATGGTCCTTCAGCGAAAGGTCATTAGCAATCTGGGCGGAGTCAATACCACACATGCCCCAGCAATAGTGATGGACCTCTTGGCGAAGGCGCCTATTTGATTCTGTTCTGTGATCTCTTTTGTGCGAACCATTTCCCCACATTGATGAAACGGCGAGTAGCCCAGTCAGTATACATTAAACAGCACACCACGTCATCGACATCAGTTGAGGTCAAAAGATGCTTAAGCATCAGCATACCATCAGCGCTTGTTCAGCGTTAATTACTCAGCGGCGGGGCTGTCACAGAACCACCAGTTTCGTTCCTAGGGAGTGATCTTGCCGTGTCAGGCATGATTTCTTCCTGTCTTTTTGTCTATCTGCCGGTCAGCTGGTCTTCATGATCCATAATTATACTTGAATAGTTGTTTCGTTTCCGGCTAAAGATGATGGAGGTGAGAATGCTGGGGGTAGCATGGGTCTGGATATCTTCAAAAGGTATAGTCATCCACATGGCTGTGGGTCAAAACCCCGTACTTCTGGTTCCCCATCATTAACCATTATTTTCCCTATCATTGTGGGTTATTATCCCCCATAATTGGTTGGTTAATATTGACCCATAGCCACATCCCAAAGCATGGGGGTTGCACCGTACTTCCCATCGCCCAGAAGCCGCCACTGAGGTGGACACAGCTGCTGAGAGCATGGCTCCTCTGCTGGACGACTTGGAAGAACGCACCACTCTTCTGATCAGCGAGATGGTCCCTTGAAGCAACGAAGGGTCAGCGGTTGGTGGTAGTGGGGTGCTGGGTTGGTGGGTTGGTTGGTCAGCTGGTCAGTTAGTGGGTTGCAGCCAAACAGTGGGGAGGAAGGAACTGTCAACACTTATTACGTTTCACTGATTGGATGAATGGTTACTGTAGCATTGGTGAGCTTTACGGTTCGCTATGGTTCGCATGACCAATTGCAGATTGATCAGAGCCCAAACATGGTGACACGATCATAGCACCTTGAACCATCCATTGTGACACCAACCTGAATTGGCTTGCAATCAGCAAAAGTATAACCTTGGTTGGTGATTGTGTTTTGGCTCATAGGGCATGGCTGTAACCCAATGGCCGACTAGAGCTTTTGATAGTGCTCGCTTCATTTCGAACGTGCCGCCGTCAGGGGGAAGGCGATTGCAAGGAGAAAGATGAGGAGAGCGTCAGAAGATTGGCGGATTTCGAGCCTTGCTTTGCAAATTCGCCAAGTTGGGTCCAAAAAAAAAAACTGAAGGTTGCGTAAGTCGGAGCCAAATGTGGGGGTAGGTCATGGATTGGGGAGACCTCGAACATGACCGAACGTGGGTGTGGCTCGAAAAGAAGGTGACCTGCACAACGGTTGGGTCTGGACCTGAAGAATTTTCATTTTGATGATAGGGTCATAATTCTTAAGGTGGAATTCGTCCGTTGTAAACACCAAAATGGATTGATATTTCGTAAGATATTCTGAATTGTTCAGTTGGTGATTGCAAGCATGTCTCTTGGGGGGTGCCAGCAGGTATCTTCCCTTGCAGGCCCTTGCAAGATCGATCTCCACTGGTGAAGAATGCATGAAATGGTCCCTCCAAGTTGGATGAGATTATGCGTGTATACTGTATAAACTACCTGGGGTATTCCTAGGACCATAATTGTTGTGGTGATCATCATCATCATCATCATCATCATCATCATCATCATCATCATCATCATCATCATCCTCGTCCTCGTCGTCCTCGTCGTCCTCGTCGTCCTCGTCGTCGTCGTCGTCGTCGTCGTCGTCGACGGATGAAGGGCCGACACAACTCTCAGTTCTGACTCGCAGTGTGGAGACCTCTTCCCAGTTGCTTTTCCAGGTGGTTGAAAAGGTTGCATCAGCTGCAGACATTCCACTGGAGTTCAGCGGCTATGAAGTGGCAACGTGCACCACCGAGAGTGGCCATACTGGCTTCTGGGCAGTATGAAGAAATTGACTACTGACTTGGGTTGGTGCGAAACCAGACGTTTTCAGTATCATGTGCGAAGCCAGAGTCAGCGAGCTGAAAGGAGGCATAGATTCTTGAAAAACGAGAGAGAGAGAGAGGCAGATAGTGTGACAGAGAGGGAGAGGGAAACAAAACCGAAGATAGTGGACTCTGATTGGCTTTCATGGTTTGAGCAGGGCCGGCTGGTCCTATCCTTTAGTGTTTTGATGACTTGCACCTGCTTGCCTCTGGATGGAAACTGAATAGCACGGGCAGATATCTTCGGGGGGCTGCCAGCACGCTTCAAGTGTGGGCCAAAAACTCCGGTTGTTCTTCACTTAATTTGGTATACGCATACTACTTGGTTTTTGGGCCACGTTGTGGGTAAACATATAACTGGTGCAAGACCGTAATGATTTTGAGAGGCTGACGTTTTACCCCCAACACATTCCCGGTTGAAGCAGCCAGCGAACATGGCATCAACAGGGATCAGGTTTTGCGCCAGCAGAGGTTTGAGGAGCGACTGGGAAGAGCTGCTGTCTGAAACTGCTTCGCGATGGATTGCTCAGGATCCTGAGGGTCGGTTGCCCTGGAAAAAGTGGCCAGAACTTTGAAGTAGTGACTTCATGTGACTTCTGGTTATGGAAAATCACCATCCATGGATGGGTTGCATCGGATTTTCGAAGAAAATCCAGTGATTTTCTAGCTCTCCAGGTCGATCACGGCGATTCCCCGAATAAACTCGCGGGTCGTTGGGACTCAGGAGCCAGAGGTACCAATGTAGCCCTTGAAAGGGGGAGCTAAGGGGGTTCCAACCAGATGGCGGTAGAAGGGATAGTCTCAACCCCACCAATGTTACGATCATTTTCGTGGTGTTTCCCCGACCAATCTCTGGCAGAATACCAGGAGAGCAACGCAGAGATGAAAAACTGTTGATACATCCTGTCCCCGGGCTTCGTTGCTCTGATTCCCTTTGCTAATCCAAGCTGAGAAACTTGTGATAGGAAATTTGATCTAAACAATGTGGGATGGTAAATCACCAAGTATACAGGCAACAGCTGGGGCGGTTTGACTCTTGGCGGATTTTCTCATGTTTGCAAAGTCTGCATGTCTTTGCGATCATGTTAGATCAATGACCTCATGCCACAATCTGTTGTTGATGTCGCAGCCATCGGTTTCCGAGTAAGCAACCTGGACTCCCATACAGCCGTGAGCCATTCCATCAACAAATCCACCAACTAGAATCCACGTTGTTCTTTCCCACATGTCCAACATATGTTCGGGCTCTAGTTCTCAACCAATCATTCAACAGCACTGTAGTATGAATGGTTGGTAATAGTATGTAATAGTCACCATCATGAACCATGATCAGTCGCACCAGTCATCCTTCATCCAGTCATCCGCTGCAGGACAGTCATGATGACTTCGACGTGGCAGGCTCGCTGGATGGGCCGAAAAGCGCCGACACCACGACCTGGCAGAGTGCAACAAGCAGAGGGCAATCTGGCAGGGCTGCAGGTGGGGCTTCCAGGGACTGGGTGTGGATCCGATTCAAATGGTGGTTTCTCAAGTCAGTTGGGGAGCCCCAAAAGTGGTTGGTTGATTACTGTACTAATAAATCATTGAAATAAAAAATGGTTGGTTGATTACTAATAAATAATCATGAATGGTTAATAGAGGATGATTTAGGGGTACCCCTATTTTGAGAAACACTTCAATGTTCCAATCTTCAATGGGGACAACATGGGACAACCAACCACACATTGAAAGACAGGGCAGAGCTCGCTTGTGATCCCGGCACTCCAGATTTTTGGGGGGTCAAAGACATCCGTTGTGACGTTGCGAGGAGAAGCTTTCGATCATGTCGAAGATGGCGGGTTTTTTAGCCAAGCTGCTGGGTACAAGGGCTTCCACTTCAAGGACACTGCTGAATCTTTTGGTGGTTCCTTGGCGCTTTCCCACTGGGATCCGTCTCAGCAAGATCCGGAAGCTGATCATCCGTCGTACGGGGCCTTGCCGGAGTTGCACGGGGCTGGCCGACAGCGGGGCTTGGAGGCCGAAATGCAGATGCAGTGCCATCAGGAAGACCAGGAAGACCTGGAGCAAGTGCCTTGATTGAAGCAGTTAATCTATGAGGGTGGATGACTCATGATCTCTGACAATGATGCTGGTGCCAACAGGGCGGCCGTTCATGAGCGACTTCCCCCAGTCCCCGGTGTTTCTCCGGTTGTAACTGGCTGGTTGGGAGCCAGTAGCCAGGGGTGTCCAGGGCTATCCCTTTGAAGGAGGGATCTGGAGGGAGTGGCGACTAAGCAAACGGGAGGTAAAGCAACTTGGTGACAGATCTGTCAGCCATGGTTGTCCCGCATCACAGTATGGTTGGGGATGAGTTGGCGGATCATCCGATCATCAGTAAACTAGGCAACAACGTAACTTAGATCACGTACAAGGATCACAGTCAATTACTGTTTTGAATAGCTCGATTTGGCTTGCTGACCTTTATAATTCATGAACGAAACGGTAGCTTTGCTCGTGGGTTAGCATGGCCTCTGCAGAGCATCACAGTGCCGTGCCAGGTGATAGCTTGAGACTAGCTGGGCTGGGTCACCATCAATACCGTGTGTTTTTTGCGTTGACAAAGATACTGTAATGGTGTTCCCACCGTTTTGGCATGGTTTTCAAACATGTGATTGGGCGAATGGAGATATACCCATCATGGACACCGGTAGTATTTGGCTACATGTGCAGACTCATGACAGCTGGGTGGTGGTGAAATTGACGCTGATGATTTGGGGTGGTACAAGCCCTACTTGGTTTATCGGTGTTCTTTATGGGCAAGAGCTTGAAATAGATCAGCCAACATCCATGGATGAACACCATGGCACCAATCTGACAATAGTCTACAATAGTCCATTTGTGTTGTCAGGGCGTCCAGATGATACATATGTGAATATGTTTGTTTTTCTCGGGGCTACCGGAGCTACCCCGTTTTTTGAGGAAGTGGCAGAGCCCAAGAAGCTTGCGAAAAGCGGGGCCGAGCAAATGGACGAGAGGATGAGAAACCTACCCAGCTATTTTCAGGCTGAAGGTAACGGCGGCAGGTTTCTTGGCCAACGCGTCCCGGAGTCCATCACCGCGGAGCTGGTGCTCTCAAAGAGTCATGAGACGCTTAGAAGTATCACCAGTTTTGCCGGTTGTAAGGGCGTTTGGTGCCATGAAATTTCCAATGTTGGATGCCAATGTTGGATGCATTCACCTTTGAACCGCTGGATTGTAAGTAACTGCCCCTGCCACCCTGCTTCACTAGCCAAGCCACACTTTACTGGCCGCCTGAGATGATGTTTTCTTGTTCCTCAACTTGAACGCTACCATGACCCCCGGTTGATCCTACTGAATGTGGGTCAAGGGATGTCCTTTGCCCTTTGGCTTATCCCCCAGCGAAGCCAACTGGTTTCCCATTCCGATGGCACCCTCCAATGAATTAACTTATGGAATTGACCATTATTGCGATTATTGTTGCTTATCATCTTACTATCCCTAGTTACAATGGTTACAACCGTTATCAACCTCTATAAACCAATGGAAATTTAGCTTCAGCCCAGGGGTTCACATCCTTTGAGAAGCTGCTCACTTCAAGGCTGCCACGATTGCTTCATGGTGGTGCTGAGAAGATACCTGGCAAGACCGCTCCAAGTCATGACGGGTACGCCGACGTGCAGGACGTGCACCCTGAGACGATGCCATCCCCATTTTTTCCACAAAGAAAGGCCGCGCCAGTGACTTGTCTCAAGCAGTAGAGCAGTAATCGATTGGTGTTCTATTGCTCAGATACTCCATGTATTTCCATGTCTGGTATATTTGCCTGCAGCATAGTCAAAATATACCGTACATGGCTTCTTCTCGAAATGGGGGACCCCCAAAAATGATTGGCTTGATACAAAAAATGACTACTATTGGATGGTTTAACGTTACCCCTACTCTAAAGAACCACCACATACAGTATTTGGATTATAGTTTCTGGCTGGAAATAGTACGACAACATACCGGGAATGCAACATACTGCGGGTCACCAATCCTTAGCAGGTGTTCCCAGTTTCTATGAACTCCATTCTTGCAAGATTGCTTGTCGAGAAGGTGCGCAAGCAATTTCTGCTAGTAGCAATGTAGGCTGGCATTCCTTTTAAAGGGGTGAGAGTGAGAGGCATCCACAACGTTGCAAGATATGATATTTCTCAAAATTGGGAACCGCCACGTTACGGTTGATTAGTGGATGTTAATGGTTAATATTGGATGATATGGGGGGTGTACCTCTATTTCAAGAAACCACCCTATACATCTTGACTCTTGACATTTGTGTCGCATGAATCCACCCTTGGGCATTGTCAGTTTCATGAGCTTCGAAAGCTTGGCGAGCATGGTCACCTCAACACATGTTTCCGGTGTCGTTGTCCCTTGCAACTGCTACGACAAGAAGCATTAACAATGACTTAGATTCGTTAGCGATGGATGTCCGTTGCAAACATCTGAGCAATGTCCTTCTTGATGCCGTAAATCATATTGTCAGTTACGCCAGTTGCATTCACACTATTCAGCAACCACCCCGTGCATGATGAGGTGCACGGAGGAATGATTCGGGAGTTGGAAGAGTCGGAAGGATACACCACAGCTTCAGACTCTTGCTTTGAGCGGCTTCGCTGCGTGCAAACAGCAATGCTCCCAGACTCCTTGTGGATTTAGACCTACCCTCTGGTAAACAAACCTGGAAGCAGAACAGCTATGAATGGTGTATTTCCACTTCCGGGTTGATTTGCCAGAGAGCAAAGGAGCACGTTTACCCCAGTTGTTCCAAATTTGAAATATTGTCAGCACCGAATAGGAGCTGACAAAGTAATATAGTTTCTTGACAATTTTGCCGCGGGATCTGACCCTTGGAATTGAAGATGTATACAACAGTCAAGAACAAAGTGACGTGGAGGTTTCTCAAAATAGGGGTACCCCCAGATCATCCAGTTTATTGACCATTTCTAGTAAGAACAAGCCATTTTATGGGGTTCCCTATTTTGAGAAACCACCACATGTTTTCCCTGCTATGAAGCATGCCAGCCCCTGCTCGGTTACTCCAATGTATTTCAGGGAAATGGTTGTGACATCCATGAGGAGTTGGCCCGAGGTGTGCTGGTCCATGCAGAATCCAGGAACCAGAGCTGTCTCACGCATGAAAGTGTCGGCTTGTTTGGTCGCGGGGCAACCCACTTGTAGACCCAACAGTGATGCCTGTGCACCATGGTACCTGAGTATGACACCATGCCGCCACATCAATGTTGCTTAACCATCCACGGCTTGCTCGGACAGCACCTTAAATGACCACCTCCTCGTGGTTCTTGTTTCAACCCGTTGATTTACCGAAAAAAATACCAGGAAACTTCTATAAATGATGGTAAAATCGACCCGTTTTCCTGGTCATTTTCCTGCAGTCAACCAACTCCTAGGATTGTTGGTTCTACCCATACATAGACACTGTTTGGATCGCTGCCACAGGGGGGAACAGCTCGGAAGCGCTACGTTTTGTAGCTCAGGAGTCGTCGCTTCGCACATCGGAGGCTGACGTCTTCTTGGGAGCCTTGGCCGTTGACCCGGCGGTGGTGGAGCATATGGCTATGGGTCAAGCAGTTAATCAACCAATAATGGTGGTTAATAACCAACAAACTATAGGGAAAACAGCCTGGTTAATGATAGGGGAACCAGGGGGACTAAGGGTGAACTGACCCACTGCCGGCAGTGGCTATTGGGCTGTTGGTTGGGAGCTGCGGCTGGAGCCAGGGGTATCTCGACCCTTGGGGGAGCGAGGCCAGGAGCTGCCTGGAGTGTCCAAACCACCAGTAGGTTGTCAAGGACCAAGTATCCGTTCTCTGACCATTCAGCAACCAGTCAACCTGATGCATGTGCCAATCATACACCAACCACGAAACAAGCATCTTGGCCAGACATTAGAGCAAGCAAGTAGCCAACAATTGAACAACCCTTTGCCAACCATACAGCAACCACAACCCATCAGACATCATCATTCCCAATGGGCCATCACAGGTGATCATGATCTGTTGTTCTTGGCCTGGCAGCACCAAGCGCTAGAGGTGATGAGATGAAAGCACCATAAGATTGCAAGGACCAGGGCAACAAAACAATGCGGCTGAAGATCTAATATGGAAAGTCAAGTCCCCCAGTAAGCATGACCGCCAGAAGTTTGCAATAGTTTACATAGTATGTACATCTTCTGAAAATGTAGATATAGATCATAGTAAAGTAATATATCAATTTCCAATGTACAAGAGCTTTTGCAGCTATAGACTGTTACACTTGGCCTATAAAGTATGGTCAACTAAATCGGACCACTCTGTACCACTAGGATTGGGAGTCCATAGCTTCTTTGATCGAACCCATATTTCTGCCGAGGGTTGATGCCCGAAAAGAGGTTGATTGTATTTTGGTGGAGCATGCGGTCTAGACTGGTCGACGGCTAAAGGATGGTTGATACGCGACAAGAACCGTGAAACGCTTGTTCAATCTCTGTAAAAGACATGGAAGTATCCATTGGTAAACCAACCTGGAAGCTTAGAACCACCCTTTGTCAACCACTGAAAAATTTAATCACAACACTACCGGTAACTTTGGTTATTTTTTTGAAAACAACCATTACAGTACTTTTGATCAGAAAAGTATCCCAATTTCAAAGAATGGCTGTCCAAATGGAAGAGATGCTACTGCGGATGGTCATGCTCTCACTGGCTATGGACAGTCTCAGATGAACGTGATACCAATCATTTTTCGGTCGTCCGGTGGTGGCTGAAAATGAGCAGATTTCCTAGAAATTATGCTGAGCATCCCTGGGTTCAACTATCAGTTTGATGCGGAGAATTATATAATTTGACCCAGGGTACACTTGATTAACCAAAGATGTTAATTAATGTATCCCAGGGAAAATGTTGTTAGTTTTTTGCAGTTTTTTTTGTGAGTTGTCCAGGGAGATGGGTCAGCCAGCTCCTGCACCAACTCACCACAATGACGGCCATACTCGACTGTTATAAGTTATAGTCATACCCTCAACAAGGTCTTAGAACAATTGACAGTAGATTCGCATAGATCGACCATTGTGGCTCACATTTGGCTATATTTGTTGTTTGCCGTCATAGCCCTGATTTGTTGACATAGTCACTTGCTGCCATGAACATGCACCAAAAATCCTTCATCACCACCAGTACAAGCCCATACTATCCGTTCGAACAAACGTCAAGAATATCCTGGGTTGTGCTATTTGTTTTTACGGTTTGCTTGAGCAATTTTTGTTTAAGACATTCCTCAAACACCAATTTGGTGTTTTCTCCAGTCATAGGGAATCCCAAAAATGGTTGGTTTCTTATTATTAATGGTTAATGTAAAGGAGGATGATAACTGGTGATACCCCTATGACTTGAAAAACGCCCACATAGTATTTGTCTAGCCAGAAGTTTGTTTGTGATTTTCCCGTATTAATCCGCATAATCAACCAATATAAATGATAATCCCATTCATTGACCATTTTTTCAAGCCACTTGTTCAAGCCATTTGTTTGTGCCATTCTTCAAAGCTCGTTCAATGAAGCAGTAACCCATTTCACCACCATTTAACCACCTTTAACCACCACTTAACCACCATTTAACCATCATTTAACCATCATTTTTGTTAAAACACCATTTGTAGCTTCAGTCACCACTTGGTTTCAGCCAAGTTCCACCACTAAGGATCTGTGGATCTGCCATTTCTGCTGGATGACCTCCGCGGCCGCACATCGGATCGGCGAAGCATCGGGACCTCCGACGACGTTCCGGCAGGTGCTGGCGGGGCTGGAAGATGTGCCATGGAAAATTCAACATTATGTGTTATATTATATTATGTTATATTAGTTACATTATGTTATATTGCGTTTTATTTGTTATATTAGTTATAGTATATTAGTTATATTAGTTATATTATGTTATATTGTGTTATATTAGTTATATTTGTTATATTTGTTATATTAGTTATATTTGTTATTACTTGTCACTGTTCTGTATCCAGCAAGACAGCCGACCAACAAAGTGCACTTGGAGTATTTTTTAAGCTGTGCTATAAATCGATCCATGATGGGGAACTTGCGATCTTCTCCAAGGAAAGATCATGAGAAAAGTCCTAGAGTCTCCCACTTGAAACTGTTTTAAACTCAATGGTTTGCCGGCAGATTTTGGCTGATCAGAAGGTTGTGGTAGCGGATACTCAAGTTATGAATGCATTTTTATTGTTTTCAAATTGAATGATTTGCACAAACGGATATTAGAATTATGCATGATAAAGCGTAAGCCATCACCAGCCATGCGACTGGTCCAGTGCAGGTGGTCGCGCTCGAGAGAGATGGGAGTGGAGTTTGCAGGGTTGCTGGGACCGACTCATGGGTTGGCGAGACCATGGTGCACCATGGATGGTGACCCAAGTACTGAGATGGACATTGAGAATGCAGACGTGTCAGGTTACAATGAAACACCTTGAAGATTGAAGGAAATCAAGATTGAAACCCTTTGAAGATCCTTGAAGATCCAGTTGTTTTAGATATGCAAGAACTTGAAGATCCTTGAAGATTGTTGATTTCCGAAGTTGTGAGCATAGTTCACCTTTTCATCAGCGGAAGGCGATTTTAAGCGCTCTGGATTTTGACTCAGAGGCCGGTTGTCAAACGTAATATTTCCATATGGCTCACTGTCACAGTATTCTGGAACCAATGGCCTAGTTTGAATTCTGCACTCTGATCAATGACTGTTGCAGATTGCTTCAAGGTCCCAGAAAATTGGTCTTAGTTTTAGGGTCCCAATTCTTATTTTAGCTGTCTCAGCTGTCACTATCATTCTAGAGTAGTTGTAACTTCAAGCAGAGTACTGACTATCATGATCGATTAATGGTGGTCAATGATAGTTGGTCAGGATTGAATTTGGGGTAAATTGGTCATTCGCATGTTGACCCGCTAATTATCCCTGACATCTACAGATATTCGTCGACAACGTTGGTTTCACAATGGACACCATTTCTGGATTACAACTGCACCAGTGAAGCTACGTTGGGAATCCCGGGTTGTACTCCGGGCGTCAGCTATCCACGACGTGGTGCACCTCTCAAAATGGCCGGCTTGCTCGGTCCAAGAAATCGCCTCGTTTTCCAGTGCTTGAGAGGGCACCCATGATACACCATGTTTTGTCTCGAGCGAGCTTGATCAACCATTAACAACTGCTAAAAATCTGGTTGCTGCTTTCAATTGTTTCTCAGATAAATATTCCGCAACATTTGATATGGTTACATACAAAAAAATATATATTAAAGAAAGTTTCATGAAGGAAGGGTGCACTTTGAGAGTGGGTGCTCACCCTTTGGGCCTTGCGTTATGCTGAGTGATAAGGCAGAATCAAGCCCAGAATATGTCACCTTCCCAGGATTTGAATAATCTAATGGCCATCCAAAGTATCAGCTGGGTTCCAGAATTCTCTGGTTCCAAGAATCGAAGGTTATCCAAAGAAAGGTTCCAGGGCTATCACAAGCAAGGTTCCAGGGTTATTGAAAGAACCGTTCCAAGGTTATCACAACCAATCTTATCCCCTGGTCCAAAGCACACTTCCACGGTTTCCCCATGCACCAGCTACTAAGAACTATTAACTCTATCACATATCTACTGCTACTTAATCTTGCCCGCTTCTCAGCGGCATCGCCTTCAGCGGCTGGCTGCACAAGCAGGCGGGACCTTTTTGACTTCCGGGGGGAGGTCCTCAGATTGTGAGCAGGTATCCTATGATGGCTGCATAAGCGTTTGAATCTTCAACAACAAAATGTTGGTGGAAACAAGGTTATGGTATAGGATGCATTCAGGTGACTTCACTTATTGTGATGACGCATTGCCATGGCATGATGACCTACAATGGTTTCACATGAGATATGTTCAACCATGTTCACCATCCAGCCAATGGTCAAAATCTCTCAGCCACTATGCTGAGATGTCGCGCCCATCGGTGCCACCTCATCAGATTAAGCGGCAGCCACCTACAGGGAAACCCGTGAATACTTGATGATGATTCTGTTGATGCCTTTGTCACTGGTAACTATGGCACAAGCTGTCTTTGATTTCAGCCATTGGTCATTGCAGGGGCTCAAGTGACGGAACCAAACTATAATGACTGACCAATACATTGTCAATATTAAGATATGATCTTGGTCAAGTGGTCAATCATGGTTTATTGTAGACAAGTCTGTTGCAAAAACATGGAATAGCAGGGGTTGGATAAGTCAATGCAAAAACATGGCATAGCAGGGGTTGGATAAGTCAATTCAAACTTGTTTACAGTAGATTTAAAACCAATAGGCCTCCAAGGGTTTCTTGGCGTCAAGCTTGATGTTCTGGCTGCACACAACGTAAGGCTTCATCAGTTTCAAAGACTGACCGACCTTTTCATAGCGAAAGCGAAACACCGACTGGATGTAGGGGGACTTGTTCACGGCTTCTACTGCAGTCCGGAAAATTGACTTACCAGTCAGAGCCTTCTTGGGTTTTTTGGCACTAGCTTCCCCCCCCTCTTCGCGATCATCATCCACAAACTTGAACAGCATGGGTTTGGTCAGCTTCACACAGAAAGTGTCACGGCCAGAGTCATCAGCTGCACGTTCCACTTCGGTGTATGAAACCTTGTGGGCATTCACCTTGAAGGTTCGTTCAACCAAGATGAGAAGCTGGTAGAAAGTCATACAAGGTGTGGCGGTAGAATCTTTGCGAATAGACGATTCCTCCAACTGAACTTTGGTTTTGTCGCCGCCCTCAAAGATGACTGGTAAGCCTGGCATGCCATCAGCATTGGGGACGTACTGGCCTGACCCAAACCCACCAAGCTGCTGCCCCTTGCAAAGCTGCCGGGCAGTTTCAGAGTAGAGGATCACTTGACCATCTTTGCATGTCAGAATCTTCACCCCAGCAATCTCACTCTGCACTTCATGCATTACCTTGCATGAAGCCTTCAGCTCATCGATGCTCTCGAATTGGCGAGGCTTGGCAAGATCACCTGGCTGGGGATCAGCTTCCTCATCATCCTCCGCTGCAGGCGCGGCTGGGGCTGCGATTGGAGCAGGTGCATCATCACCACCACGAACTTTGACAACAGATGCCAAAGCATCCTTGTAGCGACTATGGTGGTTGTTCTTCAACTGTTCAAACTGTGAACTGGTGGTAGCCAAAGAAGACCATTTGCGATCTTCATCAGGGTTGATGATGAAGGATGACCCTCTGCGAACCAGCACTTCGAACTCCAACTTGTCAGCGGATTCAAGGATGGCCTCGTGGCCAGGAATTTGTTTGAGTTCCTGGTCAGTAAGACCCGGAACACATGCATCAAACTTCAGGCCAGCGAAAGACATCTCGTTGTTGAGCCATTTGTCTGTCAAAGTCCGGCAAACCCTGGCTTTCCCGAAGCTAGGGGAATCGAGGGTGTGGCACGAGAGGTAGAACAAATTCTCCTTCAAGAGAGGGAAATTGTTGTCCAGGTTTTCCACCTGTCCGTCCTTGTAGTTCATCACCTCAGGTGTCCCAAGTGGAAAGAACAAATGAAGAGATTGTGTGAGATAGTACGGATGGCAAGGTTCTTAGCCAACATGTGGTCATGCAAGGGAGGGTGAACTAAGCACACCATGCTGAAAGGTACTATTATAAACACCATTCTTGCTAATACCATGATAACGATGATACTGACAAGAGTCGAAGTAACTGTGAGAAACATGACATTGTTGAATTTTTTGGAACTCGGGTTTGGGGTGGCAGCGGAAAGCCAGCATGCTGATCATGGAGTTAAACCAAAGCTGGGATTATGAGGACAGTAAGATGGCTTTGGCCCTAAGAGTGACGATGACACCCCCTTTTGATGAGGATGAGCTTGATGATGGTGATGGTGAGGGTGATGATGATGGTGCTGGTCATGAGGAGATTGGACATGAAGATGGTAACTGTCCGCGTGACAGCGCCGACTGAAACAAATTGATATGGTGATGGTTTAGGTGGCACAAACACTGTTTAAAAGGCGGTGGCGTTGATGGTTTTGCCACTGATAATGCTGATGATCAAAAAATTGGTCTTCAGTAGCGTTTCTTGAAAGTGATGATGACGGTGATGACGCTGATGATGATGGTGACGATGGTCATGATGATGATGATGGTGATGGTGATGATGATGATGATGCTGCTGCTGCTGCTGCTCTTGTTGATGATTCGAATGATGATGATCAGGATGATGGTGATCAGGATGATGATGATGATGATGATGATGATGATGATGATGATGATGATGATGATGATGACGACGACAGTGATGATGATGGTAGCAATGATGTTGATGATGACAGTGATGATGATTATGATGTTGCTGCTGCTGTTGTTGCTGATTTGAAAGATGATGATCATGATGGTGGTCATGGTGATGGTGGTAGTGATGATGACAGTAGTAGTGATGCTGATTAAGAAACACATGAACATGATGATGATGATGATGATGATGATGATGATGATGATGGTGATGATGACGACAGTATTGATTATGCTGCTGATGCTGCTGATGCTGCTGCTGCTGCTGCTTTTGCTGCTGATGATGATGATGATGATGATGATGATGGTGATGATGATGATGATGCCTTATTATGATTTATTTGATGATCATGTTAAGAATGATGATGATGTCGATGATGATGATGATGATGATGATGGTGATGATGATGATGATGGTGATGATGATGATGTTGATGATGATGATGATGATGATGATGAGGTGGGAATTGGCCGCAGCGCAAGTGGTGGTGATTGTGATGATGGGTGAGCTTGCTTTTGACAGAGGGTAGCGGCAATTCTGGTGTTGCTGGTGGTGATGAACTATAACCAAATAGTTGGTTTAACCAAGGTGATTCAGACCATGTAGCAGCTGTGACTGATGATGTCCATGATCCAGACAGTAAAGTTGATGTTGGTGACAAACATGAAGAAGATGATGGCAGTGATTTGATAATGGTGATATTGGTGAGAATGGCAATGAAACCAAAACTATTTCGAGAGTACTGGTCATAAGCATGAGCTTGGCAACCACGGATGAAAACAAAGGTAATGACAACAATGTTAGCACTGGTGATGGCGACAGCTTCAGGATAATGCTGATGACCACCCGGTTTGTCAAATGACACTGATTGTCCAACTGCAACGTTGGTGATGATGATGATGATTAGGATAATGCTGAGATTTGTCTCATAACATGGTTTCCCAACACGCGGTTCTGTTTTTCGGTGGGATGGTTTTTTGATAACAGTAGCAAAGGTAGCGCGCGCATGAAACCCCAAGACAACTCAAACTAAGAACTGTTATGATCACACTGCATGTTTGGTGGGCGTATCAAATTTGAATCGTGAACGTGCTCTTTTGTTTATTGATAATGCAGTTTTGCAACAGGGTAAATTTTGGACTAACATTGCTTAACGTTCGTCGCGTGAGACATAATTACTGACCATAGCAAACTGGAATAGTGACAGCTGGGTGGAAGGGTGTGCCCCATACTTCTTTATAATGTATCATACCTTGTGGGAAAGCTTGGCAACTGATATGGCGTTTGCATTAAAAAAAAAAAACACATTTTTCAATACTCACTTAGCTCGAAATGGCACCTTGTTTGTAAGATCTTCCCAGCAAGAATGGTAATGTGTGCGCGCCTGTGTGTGAACACGGTCAGACATTCTAGTTAGCCAATTACTTGGTACAGCTTCTCCTCAAATTCCTGGAAAAACTTAGATCGGTTGAACCTTTTCTCTGCCAGTGTTGCTTGCACAGTCACAGCTGTACATTGCACAACGTTTCTGAATAACAAGATCGCTTTGATTGGATCTATCACCATCCAAAATTGTCAACAGTTCAATCCACTGATCACTACTCTCACTCAGCACTCTTATCAGGGACGAAGCCAGCATCAACGGCAGCCTTCTTGGAACGATATTCTTCCCCGGTGGGGCTGTAGTAGACAAAGTACTTGCCAGGCTGATTGCCAAAACGGTTGTAGGTACGCACCTGGATGGGGATAAAAGGGTTTAGGTTTGGACCAGAATCAGCGCCCAAAATCTTCCCATGGTAATCATTAAAAAATAGCCCAATGGCGTTTCAAGTTTCAAAGGTGAAAGGTGGAATTCAAAGAGAGATCTTGGGTTGAAATCATGATGCGCAAACATCATGTTAAGTTTTGGAGGAGTTGGCAATGAACACTTTGAAGACCAATGGCCTTCCAGCCACTGCTGTGCGTTGTCTCAACATACTTGCGGCTGGCGCTGGAGTCCGCAGATGCCTCCAAGGGATGGGCTGACAAAATCAATGCATTGATGGGTGAGTGGATTGTAGTATATTGTGCTTATTGGATGCTATTGGATGTGGTTGGCCATCTTGCTAAATTGACCATGTTCAGAGTGTCACTTGTAGCGCTTGCAATTTTGAACCCCTCGCCTTTGCAGACGGTGCTGGGATCTTCTGGGCACGGCTTGAACTCGTGGCACGTGTGGCCTGTGGGGCCTTGGCCTTTGCTTTGGCCCTGGCACTCTTGTCATCACCCTCCTGCTTTCCCCGCACACGCTTTCTTGAAGACGTTCTTGAAGCTTGATCTTGTTCATCATGTTGCTCCGATGGGTCTGGAACAAAGGAATGTGGGATTCCACGCTCCAACATAGCCTCATGCTTCGCTGATAGCTCATCCAGCTTCAAAGGTGTGTCCATGTTGTGAAACTGAATCCACAAATTCTTCTTCTCTGGCTCGTTCTTTGAAGGCTTTTTCATCGGCAAACGAGCTGAAGGCCTTTTCATGGATGGAGTGCGAGTGCGTGGGGCAGAGCCGCTTGCCGGTGTCTTTGTTCTGGGAGAATGTGTTCTTGGACTTGGGCTGGGCTTCGGGTTGCTGGCACTTGCCCTGGAAGGGGTTTTCATCTCGGAGTTGTTGTCTGCCTTGTCCTTGGATTCTTCGGTCTTGCCATCTTTTGATTGATCTTGTTGAGCATGAGGGTCGCCACGGCCACGGCCACGGCCACGCCCCGGCCCCGGGCCACGAGCGCGGCCACCAGCGCGGCCACGGCCGCGGGTATGTCCAAGTCCGCGACCCCTGCCCTTGCTTGTTGGACGAGACGTTGGCTCCATAGCATCACGTTCATCACCTGGCTCACTACATTCCAAGATCTCACCATTGCCTTCATTTGACTCATCAGGCTTCTTGTCATTGCTCTTGGTCATGGTTGGCTTGGCAGGTTGTTCAGCTTGATTGGCAGGTTGTTCAGCTTGATCAGCGGTTGTTGGAGAAGCACGGCTTTCACCATGAGCTTCTGCGCCAGCAGCTAGCCGGAAACGCACCATCTGGGTAACTATCAACGATGTATCCATATTCAAAAGCTGGGCTGGCCGAGGTAATAGGCTACAACTTACCTAAAGAGATGAATGGATGGCTGCGTCAAGTATGTGATTTTTTCAAGGTCATGCCTACTGGACGCATTGTGTCAAGACGTGTGTGTGTGTGTGTGTTCACCTTGGCATGTTTGTCTTGGTTGTCAGCGCTAAATTTGCTCCCAAGTCGCCACCATGGACATGTCTTCGATGTAGCCGGTGAGATTGACGATGAGAAGTGGGAACTGCCCGAAGTTCACACCTTTCAACGCTGCTATGAGGATCGATGTGTAGTTGTCAATACCCTTCTGGGCCATCATGGTTTCCCTTGCCCGGCGTTTGCGCTCGGCCATCTTCAAATCATCATCAGCTGATAGGCCTTCGGGGATGACAACCTGGCTTGTTTTTGGCATGACATGCTTTTTGCCGTAGCATTGCAAAGGGCGTCCAGCCACTGCAAGTTCACTGTGCGCTACGAAAGGATTGTCGTCCAGCGCCTCTGCATGAATGGCAATCCTGCCGGATGTCCACCTCCTCAACTGACTCATTGAGGCAGAACGGTCCTCCACTTCGAAGGTGTGGATCCAGCGGGTGTCAATGTGTTGCTGTTGGGCCCATAAATTGCTTTGGATCTGAGATTCTTCATCTGCTAAGCCCCTTGCGCACGATGTCCTTGCCAAGTCAGGCATCAAGAGGAGTGTCGCGTTCTTTGTCTTGTTGAGCGCGTTGAGGCTGGCAGCTGTCTTTGCCAAGAACTGGCTGTTCTCAGTGCCACGTGCATGTGGAGTGTTGTAGTCGACGAACCCAAGGATCGAAACATCTTCAAAGTTGCAGTCAGTCTTGGCTGCCTAGGAATGATGTTGCAGGGGTTCCATCATCATGTTTTGTGAATGCTGAAGACAAATCAGTGCCACATTGAAAGCATTAACACATATTAACATCATTGAATTGATTTGATGGCAAAGGATACTAACATACTCGAAGATACAATGTACCTGGCATAGTCACTGGTCTCTTTGACAATTGATGCAGTGTTCTTGCTCTCGTCGATCCTTAAAAAGGTCTCCATGTAGCCCTCAACAGCTTTCACTGCCTTGCTTTCTTGCCCTTTTCGGTGTTGGACTGCTTTCAAGTGCTGAAGTTCTTTGATCTTCTTCGGCGCTTTCTGCACTTGAGTGATCTTCTCTTGGTCATTGGCCAGGGCCTCTACGAAGAAAGACCATTGGGAAGCCTGAATTTCAACACGCTTTGTTTCGAGGTTCAAACTCTTTCGTTGTTCCTTCTCCTCCTCCGTCTTCTGGGCTTGTACTTTCTTGGTGGGAAGCATTGACACTGCAAAGACATCTGGACGATGGTTCAAGATGTGCTGAATGTCTTGGCAGCCTTGATAGCTTTCCATCTTCTCTTGCATGCTTGACACTTCATCCCCGGAGAGCTTTGTCAGCAGAAACGGCTTGAGCTGCCCAAACAAAGCGCAGCAGTTGCGGTAAGGCAACAGTACATCTGCTTGAGCTCGGTACTTCTTCTTTTTCTCGAGTGGTACAACAGCACTGTCAACGTTGAACCGATTCACAATGTGCTTGAACAGGATCTCTTGGGCCTCGTCACCAAGCTCAAGGCGCCAGTCGATTGACATAGATTGCTCTCCGTCCAACGGAGAGAGAGAGTTTGGCTCACCTTGCAGGGATTGAGTTGACTTGGTGAAGAGGAAGTTGAGTTGGGACAGTTGCTCTCCAAATGGTCCTTGGGAAAAGCAGATGTAATGCTGGCTCTTCTCCACCACTTGTTGTGCCCCTGCGGAGCAATTTTCCAACCAGTTCTGAATGGCTTTGCTCTTTTTTTTGTCGATGGGCGGCTCTTCACCTTTGTGGAAGCTGAGGACATCAGGGTGTGAGTTGTACCGCTGGATGGCTTCATTGAAGGTGATGCTGCTGCCTCCTGTGGCAAGTGATCTCAAGATGGCGCTCCATGTGAAGCTGCTCACTGGCTGGGCTTTGGAATCGGCATCCTGCTTTGCCATGTTTGCGATGACGTTGTCTGCGCGGCTGAGTGTGGCTTTGGTTTTGTACATCGTTGGGATCTTGCTGAGGCTGTCAATCAGCACTTGGCCTTGAGGGTCGAGGTCATCCGTTGACACCCGGCTTTCCAAACTGATCAAGCAGCACCAAGCCACGAATGCCCCCAGTCCTTTTTGGGATCCATCATCAAAGAGCAGTCCCCCAGGAACATTCGCTGGACCAGCATCAGGTAGCCGCATCCCAAGCATTTCACCCTGCAGGGATGTTGGACACACTTACTTGAACAACTTTGTTCAATCATTTGTTTTGGTATTGATAATCAAGATGGTGTGAGATTCCAAAATCAATCAAGGATGTGAAGGAACCATCCAGTACCCCGTGTTGAAGAATGAATGCCATCATTCTGTGACGTTCAGGGCGCCTTCTTATTGCTTCCCATGTTGTTTCAAGCTCAAGAGCTTGATGATTTGATGGGGGTACCATGTCAAACACACCTTAGGTAGGAATATCCCCTCAAAACTCCCAGACTGGCCAGAACTGTTGCAGGCAATGACTTCAGAACTTTTGTGGAGGACTGCTATGGGCAATGGGCGCCGGGCTGTGGAAAGCATTTTCCTTTAAAGTGTATCATGGGTTAGTCTAGTTAAGCATGCTTTAAAGATGGCAATGCCTGCGGCGAGCTATTTCCCCCACAGCCTTTGGAGGCTGCGGCGAGCTAATTCCCCTAAACCCCTTGCGGCGAGATATCCTAAAGGAGGAAGCGGCGAGCTATTTCCCCTAAAACCCTTGCGGCGAGATATCCCAAAGGGCGAAGCGGCGAGCTCCCCCCAGAGGAGGTCTCCACAAAATCCCTTCCCCGGCGACCTATCTGGATTTGGCAAAGGTCAAATAGCTAGCCAAAATCACTCCCTCTTACATTGGGCTCTGGCGGCGACCTCCTCCCAGAGGAGGTCTCCACAACAGCTTGTAACCTCCTATTGGGCAATGGTGCTGTGTAGTGGAAACTTTCCTATTTGGCAATGCCCTGACAATTTTTGGGGGTAGAGCTTTACCCATGTCAAATTGTAAGCGGCGACCTCCTCCCAGAGGAGGTCTCCACAAATCTGGTTATGGGGGGGGGGTTGGAGCGGCGACTTATTGGACATTCGGGCCAGCCTCCCGCAGCCTGGTTTGAGCAATTCCCAGAGCCAAGCCATAGATCTCGCTGTTGGGGACGAATCCCTTCCAAAATGAGCTGTTGCCCATGGACCAACTGAGAATGTGGGTGTCGAAGGTGACGCCAATCTCCGGGTCCTAAATTGTTTCAAAGATGTTGTTAGTTTTGGTTATTACATGCAGTTGTGCTGGTGATAGCAGCCATAGTCAAAAAATAACTGGGAGAAGTAGCAGCGCCGCTAATAACAGCAACAATGGTGGCATGGGTGCCGAGGTACTAGCGGTAGCAAGAGCTGTGGTAGCGATAATAATAATAATAATAGTAGTGGCAATGACGATGGTAGTGGCACTCGTAATAGTCAAGATAATTTTTAATGGTAATGGTGATGGAAGTGGTGGTGGTAGTCACGGCAATAGAAATGAAATGGTAATAGGGACCTTGGAAATTGTCAACGTCGTTGCTGCTGCTGCTGCTGCTGCTGCTGCTGCTGCTG
>VSDK01029286.1:0-58489 GCA_009767595.1 Symbiodinium kawagutii | reverse complement strand
GCTGTTGTTGTTGTTGTTGTTGTTGTTGTTGTTGTTGTTGTTGCTGTTGTTGTTACGATTTGGGGGGTGAACGAAATGTGTTTGAAAAGGTGGTTTCGGAAACTTTTCGTTCACCTTCCTTTTGGTCAAGTTTGGTTGGTTGTTGTTGGTTGTTGGTTGTTGGTTGTTGGTTGTTGGTTGGTTGGTGTTGTTGTTGTTGTTGTTCTTGTTGTTGTTGTTGTTGGTGGTGGTGGTGTTGTTGTTGTTGTTGTTTTTGTTGTTGTTGTTGCTGTTGCTGTTGTAGTTGCTGTTGTTGTTGTTGTTGTTTTTGTTGTTGTTGTTGCTGTTGCTGTTGTAGTTGCTGTTGTTGTTGTTGTTGTTTTTGTTGTTGTTGTTGCTGTTGCTGTTGTAGTTGCTGTTGTTGTTGTTGTTGTTTTTGTTGTTGTTGTTGCTGTTGCTGTTGTAGTTGCTGTTGTTGTTGTTGTTGTTGTTATTGTTCTTGTTGTTGTTGTTGTTGGTGGTGGTGGTGTTGTTGTTGTTGTTGCCGTTGCTGTTGCTGTTGAAGTTGTGTTGAAGTTGCTGTTGTTGTTGTTGTTGTTGTTGTTGTTGTTGTTGTTGTTGTTGTTGTTGTTGTTGTTCCTGCTTCTGATTGTTTTGTTTTTGAAACTGTCGCTGTTTGATATTCCATGTTTGTTGTTGCATGTTTTGTCGTCCTGAGTGTTGTTTCTGCGAAGCGCTTGGTGGTTGCTGTTTGTTGCTGCTGTCGTCGTCATGGTAATTGCATTGTCAGTGGTCGCTGCCCCTCTAAGCTCGATGTATTGGTTCTTCTTCGTGTTGTTGTGACAATTGCTGCTTTTGCTAATTGCGCTTTTGCGGCTGTGGTTGTCAAGCTTTGTGTTGGTAGGAATTGTTGTGGTTGTTGTTCTCTTCTTTGCGGTTGTTTGCAAGCAAGAGAACCTAGGAAAACCATAGAACAATGTTTCTTTTGGTTGGTGTATTTTGCTGTTTGTTGCCTATTGTTGATGCTGTTGCTTCCATTCCGTTGCTTGGTCTTGGTTGTTGCCGCACCTTTCATCCCAACGTACTGTTCTGAGCTAGCATGCCAAACCTCATGTAGCTAGACAAAGACTCCATCATGAAGAATCAAACCATGTTTTTTGGTTGGTTTCCCTGTCGAACGTCGGCATGATGTAGACCTTGAGAAACACAACATATACCGCAACCAAAAATGTGTTAAAGACTTTGGTCAGGGCACTGCAGGTGGCAGGCAGGATTCCTTGAAATTCTCAAGGGTCACAGAACTATCGATGGCACCCACTTTGCGAAGGAAATTGAAGCTCTGGTCAATGAGTTTCACACCACCATCAGCCCAAGCCCGTTGGGCAACTTCTATGAATGTACCCCCATGTAACAGCGGCCAATCCAGGGGTGGAGGATCAGCTGCCCCTGGCTCAGCAAACCTTCGGCTGTAGAGCTCCTGCACCAGGTCCGCTGCTTTGCGGTTCAGCGTGCCTAGCTGATCCACGTTCTGAGCAGGTGTGACAGGGGCTGCTTTTTTCTTAGCTCTTCTGGGCGCCATGGGCAAAAAAAAAGTTTTGAACTTGACCACAAAAAGTCTGCATCAAATACAAATGGTTTGTTTGAATCTGATGACTCTTCAAGAAAGCCGTGAGTGACTTGGTGAATGCCCAACTCTGCCAACAATGATTGGACGTGAAAGCTTCAGATCGAACCTGGGACTGACTCTAGGCTGTTAGAACCTTTTTGGACGCCGGTGACTAGACCATTCGGATCCATTCGGTTGGTATCCTGCGAAAAGAAACACATCATTTGTGTTGTGACGTGTTGAGCGAATTATTGGCACATATACAGTTCCAAATCAATCACTAGACTTGGAGGGATCCCACGCAGCCAGCGCCGCCAAAAGCGAAGCAGAGATCACTGGCGCTGCAAACCTGGGCAGTCGAGGGATCAAGCCTAGCAACCAAAGAAGGGGACACGAATTGAATTAAGTGAAACATACACAAACCACTTGGGTGACCAAGGAAGAAACGAATTTCCAGCCCTGCTCTTCATTTGGTTGGCTGTGAAGATTTCAGTCAAGAAGAAGGTGTTGACATCCTCCAGTCCAATTCCTTGAGATAGGAGAAACTCCTCACAAAAACAAAGATGACAATCAGGTGTGTAACACTCTTTATCATGAATGTCTTGAACTTGACAGGTCTCTACGTAAGCGGCTCCCCTGGAGTGCGAGGTCGCCACTTGGAGGTCCAAAAGTATTTGCCGCCGGGTGTGGTGCAAGGGGCAATGTTGGAGTTCTTCAGGATACCACCACGCCCAAAGTTTTGATCCTTGAGGGACAGCTCAAACTGCAACAGAAAATCAACCAATAAATAGTCACTTGAAATCATAAGTGCCTGTCTTTAACAAGGTACTTTGACAAGACCACCCCAATCAACCTAAGAGGGATTGACAAGGGGCCCAGCATTTTGTTAAAAACAGGTTATGATCATTCATCCTCCAATAACTACTCGAAATTGTAAGGCTGGCGCAACTTGCAGTAGTACTGGCTGGGATTCAAAGTCCACCCCAAGGTCTGCAAGGTTGCACATCAATGTTGCCATTCTAGCACGTTCTCGTTCTGAAAGCTTCAGGCCCATGTCTTGGTTGATGGTGTTGGCCCGGCGTAGTGATTTCTGCACACGGGCCTCGTGAACAAGAAGTATTATCAATAGCACGATGATGATCATGAGAACTAGTTGGTTCAAGTATGAATGACATCAATTGAATTTGAGTTCTTGCATGATCAATGTTTTGCTAAGTCTGGTACATGTCCCAGCTTTGAAGATTCACATTCGAACGATTGTCGCCACTTCTCACCAGAACGGCCCTCCCTCTCGCGGTTGCACCCCTTGAACAGCGACGGCGTGTCACAGCACACTTTCTCAAGTGGCAAGGGGAGGCACTTGAAGCTAGTCACCATGTTGATGATGTGGCTTGGCATTCCTGGGCGAGAATCCAAATCATGTAACACCTGGAGCGGTTTTGAGGGAGTCCGTATTCACAAGCATTAAGGATTTCGTGGGCCACAATGTAGCCCTGCCCATTAGCAAACTGGACCAGGTTGTCGACCGGAGGTTTGTAGTTGTTCTGCTTGACTTTGGCATACATGCGGTCACTGTTTTCCAGAAGAACCACTCTAGGATGGTTCTTGCGGACATACCTTTTCAACGCAGCGAACCCTGATGCTGTTTGCCCACCACTGGATCCAAAGATTTGTGCCGGGGTAGGGTTCAAAGATGATAGATCCACGCACGGTAGCCCAAGTGCAAGGATGTCCACCTCAAGGGAACAAGTTCTTGTGGAATTCGAACAGCCCCAACCTCTAACTAGATAGTAACCGACTAGATATCACATGTTTACAGAACCCAGACTAGAAAGTAATCGCCCACTAACACCAGGATGCTTTGAGAATGCCACAACCGTACGATGGTTTGATCAAAAAGGAAAAAGAAACAAGTGAAACATGTTAGTTCCAGATATGTGGCATTGGGTGTTGCCCAAAACAAGATGGTCTTGAACAATATTGAACATAGGTGGGGTTGATATCTTGTCTATACGGGGTAAATATGGCCGAGACATAGTTCAAGCCCAAGAAAATCATATAACTTGCACACATCAGTTACGATATGCAATGTAATGGATATACTATGTGAACCTATGATATTATGGTATGTGCACTGTGCATTGCAATGATTTGGGCACCCTTGCAACGCCCTGCCTCTGGAGCAACTTCGTATGATTGGGTTTTGATGTTGAAACATCTGCCTGGAACCCCATTGAAATCATCATACACCCTGGCACCAGGCCAGCACCTTTCTGCAAACTGCTGGTTTGCTTTGTCGATGTCGCACGTGAACACCGTCTCAAACTCAGCGAGTGGGCTGACCCAGCAGGGCTTACATGGCCATGATGGAACATCCCTAGCTAGATGTGGCTGTGCCCAATCTTTGCATAGATATCTTTATCTTGGGGCGCTGTCCAAGCATGGCTATCACATGTTCAAAAAAAAGGAACCACCATCAAATGAGCTAAGGAAATGGCTGAAACAGGAATTCCACTGATCTTCTTCCACACGGACTCAAAGGTTTCCACTACCATCTCAAAGACGCCAATTCCAGTTGAAAGGGTGCCAACTCTGATGGCTCGATCGGGAGCAAGGCTTGCAAAGAGGCGTTCTAGCTTCTGGACCACTGCTGGCTGGGTGTCCAATTGATATCGCAGGAAATCTCCAACCTTAGTTTTTTAAACTGATGGAAACCTCGATCGTTTACAATCACCAAATATTAAATCACTAAACTAAACAAATAGGTGGTTCTGAGCAGGACCCCTCAAAGCATATGGTTTGTAGTCAAGAAGCTGATACTGTTTGAACATCACACTGTGGCATATGATTGGCGCTGGGATGATTCTGTGGCTCCAAGTTTTCTACATCACTCTCCTCGAGAATCGACCCAGCATCAGATCTCGACCCCCCTTCTGGAGCAATATCGCTGTCGGCCCCAGACTCTTCTTGATGAGGTTCAGGCCTGGGAGCAGCATGGTAGAGAAACTGTCGCTAACTACTTGACTTGAAGATCATTGAGTCATTGTGTTGAAAACCTCGATTTATGCACCATGAACCTCCAAAGGTCGCTGGTTATGTTATATTGCCAATTTTTCCAGTTGTGTCTCTGGCGCCCGCATGCCAAGGTCGGGGCTCACTCTCGAGGAAGATCTCTGGTTCTTCTGGCTTTTCAGTCCTGGGGCCAGGCTGGGCCTGGGCATCTAAAAGGCCACGATTGCTGACAGAAAGGGGTTTACAAAATGACGAAACCAAGGCAGCTTAAGATTGTTCTTTTGCTCTTCAGATCTCACCACGAAATTGGAGCCAGGTCATCGGGTTCAGATTCATCTTCATCGTCTTGAAACTCTGATTCCCCAGAAACTTTTAAATTGATATGACGCTGTCTTGAAGGGGGTGCCCAAGCACTTGTTGTGACACCTGCGAAAGACAGCCCTGGACATCGATAGGACAGTAGAGTATGGGAAGGTGGCGGTGGCAACCGTGGCAGTTGCCCTGCACACCACTGAAGAAGAAAAGCCTCAGCATCTCCGCTAATGTCCCCTGATGCTTTGCATCTAGGAGCCATGCTTGTCAAATTCTTTCGAACCTTCTCACTGATTGGACGCTTTTCGGCTATGCCCATGGGACCCGAGTTCAGGTGATTGGCTATAGCTGAAATTTGGCTGGCAGGAAACAAAGCAATCATATGGCAGTAGGATTGATCAGCCAACCACCGCTTGCATACCAACATGACATCCAATCCATGTTTTGGCTGGTTGTCAGCGAAATCTTCAAATGGACAAAACTCCATGCTCTGATTGTGTCCGGGCAAAGAATGAGACAGATCTTGCCGGAAGCAGAACCTCAAGTAATGCACTGGTCCTCAGATATGCTTTGGTTCGGCGTCAGTGGGCCATCAAATATGACATCACCCATTTTTGAAAAAAGACCATCATGATACAACCTTTTAACACGTTGCCACCATATGCTAAGGGCAAATCATGAACATCATTTCAGCTCAGTCTCTCAAACCTTTCAACTTGATTCGAAGCGCTGAAGTCCATGATTTCCAGTCCATGGTTTCATCAAGCTGGGCAGCCTTTGCATGTAACCCCTGGGTTCTGAACTTTGCACCTTGTGGGCGCTCTTCCCACACATTGTTGATGATGTTCACAATATCAGTGGGTGTATCGAAAGTCGCTGACGCAATGATTTTGCTGAGTTGTCCGAAAAAGGCATCCAAATCATCGTGGCCTAGTTGCTGTTTTGTAGCCAGGTCTAATCCAAAGAACCCAACTTGTCAGATGACTACATGAGGAAACAATGAATAGAAAACAAAATATGAAAAATTGTTTATGCTAAACTTGGTCCCGGTGGCTGTGGCCTGATCGGAGAAATCCGACGGCCACCCATCTAAAACATTTTCTCAGGAGTAGACTGAGAAGGAATGCCAAAAAATAAGCATTTTTTCCTTCTCTGTAAGTATTGTCAATTTGAACGTGGAGCCCCAGGGGCAACTGATTCCCACATCTTTCAAGAGCCTCCCCCAAGCACAGTGCCAAGACTTCACATTGTGTGTTTGAATCTTTCTTGGTATCATCATTGGAAATGTAGAGGGATAAGAGAAGTCCATGTATCCACGCCCCTACGCAATGGACTGCAGGTCGATACAAGCGAGCCATGAGCTTTGATGGGCTACGTCGTGTCCTTGGTAATCGAAACTTGCTCTGGTCCATCCCGTCAATGGCTATAGTCAAGATAGAGCTTGCCAAAGAAGTTGCCAGAAACCTGGATTTAATGACAAGAATTTTGAACACAGATGAAAGATGATATATTTCAATGAAAGAGTTGAGCAATCCAGAAAAATCTATGAGTTAATTGAAGGAAAGCCACTTTTCACCAAACTCGAGCCAGCTTCTGAATGTTGAAGCTGACATGCTTCGCATGCCCCAGTAGTACTGCCGGTCCAGCCATTGAGATAGCAAGTGGTTTGCATAGGTCTGTTGAACCTCGCTTTTCCTTTCTTTAGTTTTTGCTTTTTTAGATTCAGATTTCAGCTTTGTGCACAAAGTGCATTGCGTATGAAGCCCCACAGAACGACATGCTAAGTGAGTTTTGAAAACCGTCTTGTACACCCGCAGGAAAGTATTATATGATCCAGGTGCCCTTCCATGTGCCGACTCCCATGCACAATAATCATAGTAAAGCACAGAAGGATTGGAGGATTGAACATATCGCCGTGGCCCCTTCAAAGTTCCAGGCCCCATGTTGGCTGCATCAGGGTTGTACAATGAGCTGTCCAATTTTTGCAGAAAACTGTTCAGGTGCCTCGATACCTCATCAACATCAACTGGATCGAAATCCCCAGTCGAGTGCTTGGCAAAGGCCGGCATGTCATACTTGGCAGGTAGAACTTCAGCAACGTTGTGATACATCACCCAAAAGTACATGAGAATACCAGTCCAGCGTGTCCTATTGTTTTCACGGAGAGCCATCTTCATTTCAGGGTGACGAGGGTGCTTGTAGCCTTTTCCATGGTGAAGGGCTGACTCTTGTTTGTAGATCTTGTTGATGGTGCCAGAACCAACCCCATACAACACACGAAGAGCATACTTACAAACAGGTTTCCCCAAGAATGTGCTGGACCACCCACTCTGGACTTTTCGTTTCTTCTGTGGATGCACTGGCGCATGAGGTGCGTCGTCAGGGGATTCATCATCAGAGCTACCTTGAAGCGGCGAAAGTAAAATCTTTAAAAAACATTTGCTTTAAAACATGTTCAAATAAGATCATACTGTATGAAATATATGAGCCCCCAAACCCCCAAAAGTTATTCATACATATTCATACTAAAAAGTTGGTGTCCAGTTACTGTAGAAGACTTTGGAGTTTTCACAAGCCTGAGCGTCATCATCACCATCATCACTTTCAGGGAAGATTTCTGGACTATGTTCTGATTCGGTTTCAGGGAAAATCTCTTCAGCTGTAGTTGGCGCAGCATAGCGGGCAGGCTGACCAGTCAACGCATGTGCCAACTGATTCTCCTCCGACAATTCCCTAAACTTGGAAAAAAAACTGGTTGGCTACCAACTCTAAAACTATAGTGGAGTAGCGAGGCCAAAAAAAGAATGGCATATTGCACTCAACAACTCAAGCAAAAAGAACTTTTGGTCTACCCACCACCTGGTCAGTGTATGTCAACGCCCGGAAACGCACACGCTCTTCTTGAACTGCCCCCAAGCAATGAGAAAACTGAGAGAAGCAAACATTGGCAGCACACCGGCAAGGCTTCTCCACAATGGCTTGCAGCTTCTTATCCACTTGCAAGTGGGAGCTGCTACTTTTCACAATCGGTCGCTCTTCATCGCTTAGGTCTGACTGGTAGAGGATAGACCCATCTGAGTCACTCATGATACTTGGAATCCTGAGCCAAAAGTTCATTTTGCTGAGAGAAATTATTAATTTGCATGTTGGTGATGGGTGCAGGTATGGTTCTTGCTCAAGCATGCCCAAACAATATGTTCAGCAAACCCCAACATCCACGCTCCATTCACCCTCCGCTTTCCCCTTTGCGGTCCTTTGCTTCTTCGAAGCTTTCTTTGCAGCTGCAGGCCGCTTCTTCGCCGCTGGCCGCTTGCGAGCGGGCATGCTCGCCGCTCTATCTAGCTATCTAAGCTACTTGTAGCTGGGGATCCACAAAGCTACACGGGCAACTAGCTAATCTTCCTGTAATGTGTGTAGCGTCAGGATATGGGTTTACTGGTACAATCCTTTGCGCTTCATGCAATATCTATTGATATATGTGATTATATGTGCTTACGTGTATGTACACGCCCATGTGTATAAGGTGGCAGCTTCTATGGGATCAGCCCTCTGTATCATTTGCCGCTCAGCAACCCTTTCAAACCCCTGCACAAATGTGGCATTGTTTACATTCATAAACATGAACCATACACTTTTTTCTATGACCGCTCTTGATGACCAAATGTGAAGACAAGAGATCAGCATCCTCAGAAGCTAGATTTACTACAGCAACCGGTATCAACAAATTACAAAAACCATATCCCAATCAACCAAGAACTAAAGGTGTTGCTAGCTAAAACAATCTATATTGTGGGTGGGAATAAACACACAAACATTCTTTCTCTCTGCACGCACCCCTGTTCAGTGTGCACCCATCTGTGGTGAAAGTTTCTTATTATATAATATAGCTGCTTGGTTGCCTACCATATTTTTGGGGATGGCAGGAACCACCTGATGACATGTCGCAGCCATCGGCTGGTTCCACGGCCGAGGCTTGACGGACCAGGAATGGGAGCTGATGGCAGCGTGTCTTCATTGCCCAGGCCGCCCTTGTGCAGACGCGCCGACGTTTCGGGCGGCTGATTGGCCAAAGCGTCGGTGAGTGAACCAGCCATCAACCAGCAATCAACCAGCAATCAAGTGATGGCTGGCTGGTTTTCCCTCTTAACTACTATCAAATGGTTGGTTGACGAATATTTTTCATAGGGGTTGACGGTTGAAACTGCCAACAAGATTATAATCGTGAAGAATTGGAATTCATGGGGGATAATCGCCAACAAAAATGGGGGATATGCCAACTAACTATACGGTTTCTTGATGGTTTGAGAGGGGATTGTGATGGTTTGTGCGTAATCGGTGGAATCGTCAATGGTTTCTCAGATTTTCATATCGATCCCCCAGAAGTGCAAACCCCCCAACAACAGGAGCGATTTGTTAGCGGTTAGTAGCCGCCATCATTTGTTTTTGTCACTTTGTTGCTGAGTGCACACGGCTATGTACAGAGCCAGCTAACAATGCGTGTTCTACACATGATGAAGGCAATGATGCCAATAAAAGTAGCCACCATCAATGGTTAATGATTGACGATTTAGCTTTGAACATTTCATGTTGGGCAGCTATGAAGGAAACATCTCATGGCGTTGGTCTCTTCAGCTGTAGCTCCCGCATGCCATGAATTGCTGGTGTTTCTCCTCAACTCAAAGATGGGTGGAGTGGATATGGTGGTCCGGGGACCTCCAAATCATCCAAGAATGATTCATGAACTATTTACAGTAATCAACCAACCATTTTTGTGCTTCCTTATTTTGAGAAACACCCCATGTTGTTGTGGATCTCACATGTGCATGAAGGATTGGTAAAAGCAATGTAGCAGCCTTCAGGCTTGCAGATTACCTTGACCATTGCATCATGGGATGGATGCTCCGATGTAGTTTTTGTTGCTCGCATGTTCTATGTTTGGAGTTGGCCATCATGTAGTTGTGTCCATTCAGACCGGCATGGGCCTGCGGTTTGTCAGGCCGCGCTCTGATTTACGTAACTGACCGGTGCTTCCGGTGCATATTGGAGATGATGCATCTAGAAATTCCATGAATATCTGATTGGTGGTTTGATGTCTTCTATTTTCCCTACTTATTCTGAACACATGGCTGGTTGACCACTATGTTTCAGAGGGTTGGAACCACCAACCAGATATGTTTCAAGTGGAGAGAGACACACCTTGCCAAAAAGTCATCTCCAAGTACCGATTCTGCTTAGTTTCTATAGCTTATAGCTTGCGATGTGCTTGGCTCTGACTGAATCACAGTCTCCAACCTAGGTCGATCATGCTTGAGGTCATGGTAGAGTTTTGACAAGTTTGCTTGTGGACTACCAGAGGGTATGTTTGTTGCACTGGGCAGTTGCGAACCATTCAAGTCAATTGCCGACCATTAGTTAGCCATGGTGAATCCTCAAGAATGTAAATTTCAACCATCACTGGTGAAATTGCAACCGCTGATTTGCATCACCATCATTTGTGCAAATAGTTTGACAGGTCACCACCCTTTTTCCATGGCACTCCATGTTTCACAAGTGCACCTTAAGACCATCCTTAGCCATCATGAACCGTTCACATTTCCTGCTTCACCATCCGGAACTAGGAACATCAGTCAGCCTTTTAATCATTTGCTATCGTGGATCAGCCGCTAATGATTTACAGCCCAGGGATATTCAACTTAATTAACCATGTCAAGGGTTATAACCATTATGACCATGTTAATATCCACTGTTGTTGATAACCATTGTAACCATGTTATTAGCCCATCAGCCAATCGTTTACGTTTTCAAATATTACCATGTTAGTACCCGTTGCGTTTGTTCTACATCATACAGTAGTATTTTCAAACCTCCGCGAAGCATTTCCCAACTGCGCCGTGCTGTTCATGGTCACCAATGGCTCAATTGACCATCATGAGTCAGTAATGAATTATTCACCATCGATCCATCAATCAATGGTTCTTAATCACGAATCGACCATTCATAAATGGCAAACATCAGCCATCACTCATCACTGTTAGCCATCGGTCAAAATATAGTTACCAGGTCATCAGACATTAGATGATACTGTAGCGCTTGTTATCAACCATCAGTTACGGGTCACTGACCATTATTAACACTAATCCCTATCAGCAATCGCAACCATCTCATCCAACCACCGATTAGTCATTAACCCCCAGTTACTCGTCCTACACCATTGGTCAACCATTGCTAATCCCAGACATATCAATTACTAATAGCCATTACCAATAACCATGACTGATCACCGTTACTAATCATTGATCACATACTGATAGTATGATGATTAATCATATCTGCAACTTCAAAATAGTCATCATTACTGGGGTGCACTTAACAAAGTCAAAAAGTCAAAGGGTATGTTTCATTTTTTATCATAGATGCTGATTACCTAGATAAATTTGCTCATGGTTTCCCTATAGAATACCCAGTATCAGCAATGGGAAATCCCATGGTGTCCGCTATCATCAGCCACTGTAATCCTATTATCTAACATTATTGGTGGGTATCATTCCTACTATTAAATCAACCACCCTTAATTAGCCTATGGTTTCTATTAACCATCATACAACCCTTGTAGAGCCATCATGCGATCACCACTTATTAACAAACCACCATACAACCACATAATGGAGTCTCACCATTTATCAATGATGCCTTAGCTCAAATGGAGCCCTTGCCAAAGAGTTGTGTGGATCAACAATGGTAATACAACGATCATAACCATTGCAACTATCATACAACCCTCACACAACTATCATACGTCCATAAAACAATCATACAATTATCATACATCCATAAAAACCATCAAACAAATATCATACATCCACAAAACCCTCATACAACTATCATATGTCCATAAAAACCATCAAACAAGTATCATACATCCACAAAACCCTCATACAACTATCATACATCCATAAAACCGTCAAACAACTATCATACATCCATAAAACCGTCAAACAACTACCATACATCCATAAAACCATCATACAACTATCATACATCCATATAACAATCATACAACTATCATACACCCAAAAATACACCATACAACTATCATACATCCATATAACAATCATACAACTATCATACACCCAAAAATACACCATACAACTATCATACATCCATATAAGCATCATACAACTGTATGTACATCCATTGGTCAGGATTGATGATCAACAGTAGACCCACTTGAGAATTGAAAGCGTTTCCCTCTCACTGGGTTTCCTTGCAAAAATATAGTTTAAATTTTGGCCACCTGCTGGGTAAGAAAAAAATAGAAAAGTTGCTCAAAAGTTGGAAGTGCACTTAAGCAAATCACTGCTCTAAGCATGGGGGTTGACAGCCCCCCTCCTTAGGACAGACTGGTACGCACCAGTCCGCTCTATCCCACATCCCGCCGTTCTATGAAGCCATTTTTTTTGAGCGTTTTAGACCCCAATGATTTTTTCACTAGTGCACTTAAGGAAGTCAAGGCGAGGCTTAGAACAGACTGGTACGCACCAGTCTGTCCTAAGGAGGGGGGCTGTCAACCCCCATGCTTAGAGCAGTGATTTGCTTAAGTGCACTTCCAACTCTTGAGCAACTTTTCTAATTTCCACTTTTTTAAAACACCTGCCTCCGATCGCTCTTAAAACACCCTGGTACGCCTCCGATTGCTCTTAAAACACCCTGGTACGCCTCCGATTGCCCTTAAAACACCCTGGTACGCCTCCGATTGTTTTCAAAACACCCTGGTTTGCCTCCGATTGCTTCTTGGGCTAAGGAAGCAACCGTACATCCATTGGCACATGGGTATGTATGTATGTATGTATGTTTGTTTGTTTGTTTGTTTGTTTGTTTGTTTGCTTGTGATTTTGTTTGTTTGTTTGTTTGTTTGCTTGCTTGCTTGGTTGTTTGGTTGTTTGTTTGTTTGTTTGTTTGTGTGCATGTATGTATGTATGCATGCATGTATGTACTGTAAAAGTTTGCATATTGTGGAAGTTGATGGCCTCCACTTTACAAAAAATAAAATTGCCATTTGACTTTTTGATTTTGTGAGGTGCAGGCCAGATTAACAATCATGAACCCCTATAAATCACTATCAACCATTACTAATCATACGCGCAGACGCCGTAGTTTGCCCGGAGGGCAAACCACGGCTGTTCCTATCAATTGAACATTGCTCGAAGAATCAGTGAGAAACACTGGCTATACGCAGTGATTGAGGGGTTAGGGTTTTTAGGGTTTTAGGGTTTAGGGTGTAGGGTTAAGGGTTTTAGCGTTTTAGCGTTTAGGGCTTGGGGCTCCTTGATTTTCAGAGTTTCAAAACAACGGGCCTGCGCAGGTTTTTGAGCAGTTGACAAGACTAACTTCTTGGCAGGTCTTGTGCATCCGGGCAAACCATGGAGTCTTGCCGTAATCATAGCTATTGGCCGCTATGAATCACGGTTAATTCACCATCAGATTATTATAACCATCTCTAGACACATTAACACCATTAATAACCAACATTTTTTACACATTGAGAACCATCATAGCGATTTGTGATACCCATGAACCACTATGAATCACAAAAACAAATTGCCATTCAAACATTAGAGCTAACATTATAAATCATATCCATTACCAATGGTGGCTTTTACTCACCATAGCCAATTTATAAGCCGCCATTACTCACCATTTATAAAGCCATCAATGGGTACCAACCATTATGACACCATGACTAAGCATTATTCACGCCATCAATGACCATTGCCAACCACTAAGAACCATCACTAATCATGCCCATTATTCCTTACCATTATTACCAACCATGCCCATTACCAACAGTATAAATCTAACATTACCAACCATTAATTAATCAATATATACCATTAATTTACCAACCATTAGTTAATCAATATCTAACATTACCAACCATTGGTTAACATTCCCAACTATTACCAACCACTTTGCCACCATTACTCCCCATTGCTCACCCACCATCGTCACACATCACTCGCAGGCCATGGTGCCGAGCTTCGTCAGCGTTTGTTGGAGCCGGTGGCCTGTTGGCCACCACGAATCGCATCAGCGACGCCGGTGGGACCTGTGGGGTCACGTGGCAGCGTGCAACGGGCGATGAGCTGATGAACTTCACGGCTTGGGGGGTTGGGTTCCACCACCTTAGACCAGTTTCAGGTGTTTGATATGGCTATGGGTCAAGGCTTTAATCAACCAACGTTCATGGGGGATATTCACCAACAACAATAGGGAAAAGAATGGTGAATGATGGGGGAACCAGGTGTACAGGGTTTCGACCCATTGCCATATAGATGATGTATCTTGATTTAGGTTGGGTGTTTGCTTATCACTTCTGGATGTTTGTTGAATTTCAGTTTGCTTGATTGTTTGCTGATATGGATGGTGTGAATTCTATTTTGATGCTCAGTTGATGGCTTCATAGCTGATATTTGGCAATAGGTGAGATGTGATCTAGCATCGAAATGAATGGTTCTTTCTGCTGAAATATGTGATCGTTTCTTGGCCAGTTTACATTTGGCAGATGCGACACTGTAGGTTGAGTACAACTTCTAGTTGCTTCACATGGCTAGCTTGGTGAGTGAATATAGTTCTTGGCAGCACGGTGTTCGGCCTTGTTTGGCACCCAAGAAACCGATGGCAGATGGCTTCCCCAGTTGGATTCTCAGCCACCGACCTCGCTACCAAGGCCCATTCTCTTGAACCGCAACGAACGCAAGCGGCGAGCCTCCGCGTCGGTGTCCGCCGCAGCAAAGATGGCCAGCTATTTGAAGCAGAAGCGGCGCTCTTCTTTGCCACATCTTTTAGGTCTCGTGACGCCTGAGGCGCAGCCAAGCTGATTCTCACCAAGCTGTGGATGATCATGGCGGAGTTGTTGAGTGTGGGTAGGATTTTGAGTCAACAAAAAGGGCAACCGCATCCATTTTTAGCTTCACAATCATATTGATGTTTCGTGTTTTGATTTTGGAATCCCATGTTGTGCTAATTGAGCAGTCTCATGTTTGACGATTGTGGTGAAGGTGTTTTACCAACGGATATATCGAGTTTATGCGGAGATCCTGTTTGTTTAGAAATCATCAGAAATGAAAATTGTAGTTGTTGTAGTAGTTGTTGTTGTTGTTGTTGTTGTTGTTGTTGTTGTTGTTGTTGTTGTTGCTGCTGCTGCTGTTTTAACCTAGAGAATGTGTTTTCTTGTTATGATCATTTGGAAACACGTCACATGCATCTTTTCACACAGAGATATTAAGTTATGTGTATATTGATGTATTCAAAGCGCTTACGTATGTAAACATATTCAATATATATATATATGTATTTATATATATATATATATGTAGACATGTATGTATTTATGCATACACACACACCCTCCCATACGCAGAATATAAACAAGAACAAACATACATGCACGCTTGCAAGCATGGATGCACGCTCATGCATCTGCGTGCATATATACAGGTCTTGACACTGCTTATTCGCCAGTCAGGGTCAGAATCAGACTGAATTCCTGCACCACAATCTCCTCCTTGACAGGTATTGCTGTTGTCAAATGTGTTTTGACTTTGATAAATGCTTGCAGCGTTGTCAGCTGATACATAGACACACGATAGGCATTGTCATTTGCCGAGGAGTTTGCCACTGCAGGCTCTGTGTATTTTGAAATGGTTTATAAAGCAGTTTGCCTCCGAGCATATCTGGTTTTCAGGTTTGCTAAGAGGCAACGAACAGCCATTTGGTTGTGTCCGGTTGCATTTTGAACCCGGAAAACTCAAGAGAATCTTCCTGTGGAAGTCTGAACTTGGACTGGGTAGTCTTGTGTTTTCTGGATGGTCGCAGTGGAGAGAAAATATTACCCTTCGTTACGTTGCTAAAGCCTGAACCTGCAGTTGGTTGCATTGACATGGCCGGTGTGTTTCCCCAGATTACTTCCGCATGGGAATGGTTGGTTCAGATATGTTCAAATGCTGAAGTACTTGCACTCACTTTCCCTTCACCGTTTTCGCTTGACTATTCCCATCGACCATTACAAGCTGTTATAGGATTAAGTGTTTGTAATTGTCATCAAGGTTCACAATGGTCACCTAGTATCGGGCATGATCAAGCATCAAACATCAGCCATCAACCATCGACCATCAATCATCACTATTAAGGTTCGACGGTTGTCACTTGGTTGATGGTTGTAAGTTGATATACCACCAGCCAGGAATAGTGTTCAACTTGATGATGCATCAACGTCCAAACATCCGGGATCAGTGCCTTGTCCGCCAAAGATTTGCGGAGAGTGGCAGCTGGATAGAGCATGACTCTAGGGCTGCAAAGAAATGCTTCTCCTATGCCAGTCACTCAGTGACAGGCTCCTGAAGGAAAAGTCATCCAGATTTAGAGCACGACATGTTTACACGTTGGGGCCCTCGCACTGAGTTTTTCCTCGCCATAGCTGTTGTTTTCACCCCGGAAATGGAAGGTCTCATCTAAGCCACAGGTGTGGCGGCAGAGTGTTAGGCGTGAGGTCGGGGGGATTCTCTTCAAGATAGCACATGGTTGGCTTGTATAGACATGAGGTGTTGGTTTTGTTTTTGCACATGCTTTATGGTTAGCTTGTAGCCATGGTTGTTTCCCACAGCACAGCTTTTGAGGTTGTTTTCGAAACGTTCATGTGCAAAGGTTTAATGTTGGTTTCTGATTAGTATCTACCTGTTGGTTTCATCTATTTTCATTACTTTAGGGAGCTTATACTAATCAGAAACCAACATTAGTGTGCAAAGGTTTGTTCATGTCGACGCTTTTTGAGACCATGGCATTGTGTCATAGCCTGTGGATCTGGCGCTGTGTCTGGCTCGAGTTTTGCCATTGATTCAATGAATGGGAACACGCTGATCCGGCTGACGTGGCTTTTCCACCCTGCCCTGTAAGTTGGAAGTGGAAGCACTGAGCACTGCAGAAGATGGCAGTAGTCAAACAACACGCGTAATGACACGGGTATAGATATGACTGGTGGGTGGTAAGACGAAAGTTAGATTGCAGTTGCATCCGGACTGGCGATGCCCAACATTTGGATATGATGATAGATAGCAATTTTTGAAAACATAATCCAATGGACCAACATAGAAAGACAAATAAGATTGACCCAAAACCCAGTTCCCACCTTTTTGGGCATGGGTCAATATCAACCACCCCAAAAATTGGTATCCAACAGTTGTCCGGCGCCATGTGGGAATACCAACAGTCATGATGCCAGCGTTGTCCGCTTTGCACACCGCCAAAATAGAGGAGACTAACATCATTTTGAGAATTGTTTGCTTACAATCCTGGTATAGTTTCTTGATATGTTCAACAGGCATTAAGTTGAATCGGTATAACGGTATAACACTATTGGTTTGGGGAGTAGTTTTGATAGCTGGTTTTGTTGCTTGGCTGAAATGACCGTCAAAGAAACAATTCTTTGGGTTTCCTTCCCTTTCACTTCGGTTTGAAGATGCGTTTCATGCTGTTTTCTTGGATGTGCACCCTGGCTTTGTAAGTGGTCACTCACCATGGTGTTTAGGGGTTATAAGCTACCTCATAGGGCTTATAACCATGGTTACAGCTCCAGCTGCACATCCAAGTTCTAAGTATAGCTTTGATGTTGGCTGCTTCTCCCCACCTCGACAACAGTGGCCATGCCGGGCTACGGTGACCACCCGCGGCCCACTGCCGTGCCACCCCCGTTGAGCGGCGAGCTGCGCCTGTGCGGCGTTTTGTCCAGTCACGTTGGGGACGAGAAACGTTTGGCGCGCCTGCGGCAATGCTTGGAGTCGGTGGTGAATCAGACGCAGATGCTTGGCTGTTGACAGCTGGTTGGTGGGGTGGGGAGCGAGGGATATCCTCATGGTATCGCTGGAAATTGGCAGCATTTTCGAGCTACCAGGAGCGGCCACTAACCCAATGCTAGTTGGTCACCATGAAAATCGTCATCCTCGTTGGTGCTGGAATTCCAGGCCTAGTGGTCTTGAGCGCCATCTCAGGGGTTTTATCCTGTGGCGAAAAATGTGGTGGGATACTTCTGCAAAGAGCACCAACTGTCCAAGTTGACAAAAGATTCTACCACTTGTGTTGCTCATTTGTTTTCCCCATTGTTGCTGTTGTGTTTTGCAGCATTGTTGGTGATGGATGGTGATGGTGTTATTGCTATTTTTGCTGCAAGTTGTAGTTGCGTTGCATTCTGTGTTGTTAAGTTGTTGTTTTTTTTACTTCGGTTATTTGCAGAAATTGTTTGATACAGTGCCCAGCTTCAGTCGGCATGGTATTGTACATCTCACTAAGTTCTTCAATGTGTCTTGAAAGCTTACCAGTTCGATATTTCTTGAAGTCCCCTTAGCCGAACGAATCAGTCACCAGTTTACTAAATCTGAGACAAAAGAGCGGATGAAGACCATGATTTTGCTGATTTTTGTTCATTTCCAAATTTCAAGCCTACCTGATGTTTGGGCATTTTTGCCGCCTTTTCATTTACAAGTTTGGAAGTATGCTGTATCCCCATCACTGGTTGCACGGAATTTGGTCAACGCAATGGAGAGAACAGGCGCGGCCCAAAGATCCTCCTGAGCCCAAGCCATGGGTGATCATCTCATGGGAACTGGAACCACAGCAGCTAGTCATTTTTGTTCAGCTGCTGTTGCCGGGTTTCCCTACATTCCTGAGAGTAGTCATGCTAATGTTCCACTGCAGTGTCACTAGTTGAATAGAAGTTGATCGATGACCCGGGTGAAACCGGGAAGTTCATCTCAGGAAGCCTGCAGCGTTCTTCATGGTCCTTCGGCAATGGTGATGGGCCATGCTCTATGTGAGAGATCCCGGGGGCTGTTGTTCGTTTTAGCTTGGTGGTTGCTCCCCTACCAGAAACCTCCGCAGTACTGGTAAGATTGAGCAACTGCATTGCTGGATGGGTAATAACTAGCAGTGATGGATGGTGGTTCTTACCAGACATCCTGGAAACTATGAACGCCGGTTGCATGATTCGCAAGTGACCAGCCAAAATCTCGGTGGCTTTTCCAAGAGGCTTTTGACTCTGTGTACGCGTTTGCTAGTGCGATAGGTTGTTGTGCCATCATCGAAAGCCCTGATCATTTACTATCATTGCATCTTTATTGATGGTCATGGACCCATTTGATGGCTGTGTAAGAGCCAATCCGGTGAACCCTGCTACTGGACAACCATACCTTCTTTAAGAGCTTGACCATTTCTCCCATGCAATCCCATGCATGAACATAACACAGAGTCGTTGATTAACAAGCAGAGACAACATGACTACACTAGGACTGATACGTGTATATACATATTTGTCGATTGTGAACTCAGCCATGAACGATCAGACACCAAATTCTCGGTAGCATAGATGGCCAAGCTTTCCATGGTTATCCCATCATTTGTGACAGCCCCAATAACCGTTGGCGCTGGTTGTTGCCATGTTCAGGATGGCTCAAGCACCAAAAAAACATGCGATTCACGGCTGTGCTTAGGTTTGGTCTTCCCCAGACTCCTTGGTTTCGGACGTTGAGACGTTGCTGCTTTCGTTCAAGGCCGGGCTTGGCCGCCAAAGGTACGACTTTTTCTGTCAAAATCCATCACCCATCCATCTTCACTGGCCGATCTTGGAGAGGCAAGAGCTTGCCAGCGACTTTTTTTTGGTTAAACTCGGGTTTTGGATGGTTGCTGCAGGGAGTTCAACTCCTTCGTTCTGAGCTTGCGAGACTCAACTTGTGAAAGGGGTTGATTTTAGGGATGTAACTAGTCATTGCAGACACCATGATAGGGATCCAACCAACAGCAGTGAGGCCTACGAAACAACATCAGGAGGGAAATGGTTGGCAAAATCAGATGACCACTAGAAGAAGACGTTCTTTGTCCCTTCCAAAGTCCACTGAAGTACCCTCCGGTAAACTAACATGGCAATGTACAATTCACCATTTTGTTCGGAAAACCTTTTAGTTTACTGGAGGGCACACCAGTGTTTGTAGATTCAGTAGATTCACCTTGGTTGATGGCTATCCAGGTGAGCACTTACCAGCGGGGTACATGTTTGGCCTCGGGTTAGGGTAGCAAGGCCGGCTGGTGCCGCGGTTGCGTGTTCAACGCAACTTCGGATTCTTTACTTCACCCAGAGTAGTCTCGGATAGGCGCGACCAAAAAGCCCAGTTATTGCTGCTGTTGTTAGCTCTGGTGCAGTTTTTGCTGGTTTGCTTGCGAGTTAGATTCGTTGTTTGGATAGATACTTAGTTAGGTAGATGATTTTTGTTCAATTGATGAGTCAGCTATTTAGCCGGTTAGATCGAGTTCGTTGTTACTAGTGAGTGAGTTGGCTGATTGTGATCGAGCAGGCCATTTGTCAACCAGATATTTGCGGATACAAGACTTATTGTAGGAAGATCTACTGGTGAACCAAACAAATCTGGCCGTCACTGTTGATCGATCTCAACTCTCAATGAAGCCATACTCTGGTATTTGTTGGTGGTTAACCCTTATCAATAGTACCTATTGAGCATTCCCAATCATTATTTGCCAACATGGTAATGGTCATCCAACATCACGCTGACCGTGACAAGCCATTTTGTTTGGTTGGTTTTTGCAAAGTGTTGCAAACATTTTTTATTTGCCCAGCTGGGATGGGTAGCTCGTTGATTTGCTCATTTTTCCGAAGTCGGCAGTCTTATCAGTTCTCAAAATGATTGTCGCAGTCGTTACCACTAGTCACTATATGAACTGTCAATATCCATAAGTTATGCACTAGTCATAGGCATGTTCATTTACTATCCATTAATGTCCCCATGACTGACTGACACATCCATACGACTCTTATTATCCATCAATCATAGTCACAGCTACGCACCATTCTTACTATGACTAACTACCCATCATTTCCAGCCTTTTCACTATGACCAACTAGCTAATCATATGTTGATACGACTAAGTAACCATCATTTTCAATCACTATGACCAATTCTCTGACCTGGTTGGTGGTTTGAAACATATGTCATTTTCCCTAGTAATTGGTTGGTTGACTTGCGCATATTTTTCATAGGGGTGGTTCAACCACCAAGCAGTAACCGTATTTTGCCATGACTAACTGACCATCATTACCCGCTATCAATCCGTTCCCCCCGGCGATTCTGGCCGGCAGGAGCGAAGCGGTTGCGTCCTGCACTCCTTACGGCAAGAGAAGCGAACCTCGCAGTTTTACGACATTCGATGGCTCTACCAGGAGACACCACGGTGGAAGAGACTATGTTATACATTTTCTTACACCTATACAATTTATTTCAAGGTTATCTTTGAAAAACAACATGATTGTATGTAGAAGTTGCATATGATTGGTCACTTAGCCAACCTTGGTAATCCCTGTGCTACTTCTGGATTTTCTGGATTTTCCTGCCCTTTTTAACTAGGTTTTGTTGCTGCTGCATGTCAGGAGCACATATCCAAAGAGCCCGAAAATACCTGGCTCCTCGGCAATATACGTGCTGGCAACCTACCCAGCGACCTGTTTGTTCCAAAGGTTTCGGCGCTCCAAAATCCAAAGCAACAAATCACAACCAGCAGTTTTTGGGATCCTGTAGGACCGGTTGTCGCATCGTAGTTGCTTGATTATTCATTTTATTATCTTCATTAGCCATTCACTTTCACCATTCAAATTCATTCATTAATCATGAATCAGCCATCCACTACTCAGCCATCCATTGATCAGACCCTTCACCCTTCACCATCCGTTGGGGTCCCCGGAGAGGTTGCTGTTCTCCGATGACGATGACCTATGGGGCCCCGAGCGTGTGCGTCTCTATGGCATCATCATCGATCAGCACGGCCGTGTGCCCGGTGTTACCGCCGTTCCCTGGTGGTTTCGGACACGTGGAGATGGGGTTGACATCCCTAGGTTCCCTACTTGGATGTACAGCTGGGGGTTAGTTCACCATGGTTAGTTACGCCCTGGAAGGTAGCTTCTAAGCCCCGTAAGGTAGCTGGGTAGCTGAACCAACCTCTAAAAACCGTGGTTAGTGACCACTTACCTAAGTGGGAGTGCACACTCAAGCAGGAGGTCGCATCCCTGGCTACTTCCCACAACGGTTGGTGGTTTGATTGGCATTTTATGGAGGGTAGAAAAATGATAGGTGATATCAACCGTGGTGGTTGGATTGACATATGTTATTTTCCCAAATGATTTGGGGGCAACTCAGTTATTCACTAATCATTATCAACACCTAGTGATCATCATTAACCATTGAAACTTATATGTTATTCACTAGTTGTGATTAATCGCTAAATGATCATTATCAACCATTATTCACCATATGAATAATTTAGTTTTATATTATTTACAAGTCAGTATATGATTATATTAATTCAACCATATGATTTCTGAGCATGGTTAACCACTATTAACCATATTATCAACATTATCAACCACTATTAACCACCCCTTCACCCTGGTTACAACCACCCACCAGACCCACCCGGTGACCTCCTGGGCGCACCCCACCGAGGTTTGTGCCACTCACAAGGTGCGGCCCAAGGATCCCAAGAAGGTCGCCATGACGCCCAAAGAGGTGCAGCAACAGCTGCTGACGCTGACCGTGAACTGCTGCTGCTGTTCGTAGGTTATCTGGGTTTGATGATTTGGGGATGGGTCAATCTTAACGACAAACCATCAAACTCATAAACTACGATATTAAACAATGGTTAATATTATGGAACCCAAACTAATTGTTATGTTTTCATCAATATTAAACAACAATAATATGGAAAACAGCCTGGTCAATGATGGGAACCAGGGGTACAGGGATTTGACCCATTGCCATTTGTTGTTTTATGGATTCTAGTCCTTTTGGAGATTGGTTTGATGTGTTTGTTTCCTGTTTCTTCTTGTTTTTTGTTTCTCGTGGTTTGCTGTTTGTTTGCTATTTGATTTGTTTGTTTTTTGATGTTTTTTGTTGTTTCTTGTTGATTCGGAGCGGTGGTGCTCTTGGTCCTTGTGGCTTTTGTTGTATCTTGCTTGTGGTTTTTGCCTGAGGGGAAGTGGTTGGTTCGTAGTTTGAGAATGTGCTTACACTGCGATATTCTGGGTGATGGTGCTACATCGTGCTTACACATGGCAAACGCTGGCTACTTGTACCTGCCCATCGTTGCTTCTTGAAGCAGGTTTTTTCTGGATGGGAACTGCAATGCAGTACTGCATTAATGTTTGCTAGCCATTTTTAGATCTGTGATTCTTAACAACAAACTTTGACTTTAACATCCTGTTTTCCTGCGTTACTTGAGAAAATACTCCCTGGATGCATGATACAATGGAGCTTTGGCCAGCGCCCCAACGAAACAATCGCTGCGCGGAGCGGTATCAGGGGCCTGGGTTACCTGGGTGCCTTCGGAACGACCTAAGAGGGGTCTCTCCTGGAGCCGAGGAAAGGTGATGCTATGCATTGCGGTGGAGTGCATCAAGAAGAGGAGCTGAAGAAACAACGAAATCAACGAACTTGAACAGCCTGAAGCAGCGTAAAGCCCTTGTGGTTTTTAGATAGAACTGATCCAGTATAGACAGTATAGACAGTAGGAATGCGTGATTATGGTTAGCTCTGGCGAATTGACTGATTTTTGACCTTGGGCTCAACCATGTCGATCCATGTCGCAGTGGATCAATGCTTGGTTCATTTGTTTCTAGGATGAAGGCAGCGCCACGCCGTTTGAGCCAGTGCCATGGCCTAGATGGACATCCGAAGCTCAACTGAGGGGTCGAGTCTGTCCACCATTGCATACCTGGTTTCAACTGGTTTTCCAAACCACCATTTTCAAACATAGAGTTTCATTATTGCCAAAACAAAATCACCACCAATGGTGAGTGGTTAACAATCAACCTCAGGCTTTCAAAACGAACCGGATGATCAGTTGGTTGTACAGTCATATTATGTGCATCAACTGCATGCGCTGCGAAAGGCACACCACATCTCAACGGACATTTGTCCAAGTACTTGATGAGAGTACCTACCAAGTAGTTGGCAATAAAAACTAGCTGGTGAATAATCATAGCTACCCTAGATTAGTACCCCTATACCCTTTAGGCTTTCTTTGCTGCCAGTGGTTCATACCTTCCTGGACCTCCAGGAGTTCTTCGATTTCGCCTGTCCAACGAGCAGCTTGGGCGTTTTTCTGGACATGTGCAACGACGAGACGTTGCTCCACCCCTTCTGCGATCTTCGCTTCTCGAGGTTTCTGCAGGAGTACTACCAGGGTGGAAAAGTGATGTACCTGGAGCTGATAGGGGCTGGAGTGCATGCCAGACATCGCTTTGGAGATGGCGGAGATCCAGCTGTTGCTTGCACCCCCCTATGGTTGATGGTAAAACACCGACTATTTATGGTTGAACTGGTGGTGCTTTGCTTGATATGGATCCACAATTATTCTTTGTTGGATTTCAGGGAAAAGACTGAATCGTGGCTAGATTGGACAGATGAGGACCAATCATGCACTAAAGTATCCCTTCTCAGGGTTTCTTGCCGGGTGCTGGAGTAGAATCCTAAATCAGGATATGTTGAGATGCGCCACGGTGCAAGAGAATTCCAAAGAAAATCTATGAACAAAAGTCTTAGCATTTGGCCGGATGAACCGACATTGAGGTGAAATAGAGTCTTGACACCTAGATTACCACAGCATCAGTGGTTGACGTACCATGGGTGATGCTCTTACATGATTTGAGCAATCATTTGCAAACAATTTCCCTCCAATATGTGCCTTGGATTTGTATGGATTTGTGGCTTTTTAATCACTGACGACTTTGCAATCTCAGCTTCTGTAGGCATTTCGTTTTTGGATCGGAGCTTTTCAATCCAAACATGAGTTCTCCAATTGAAAACAATGGAAAAAACATGTTTGAATGCAAACATAGTTTGTTGGTTATTATCTACCATTATTGGTTGGTTGACATTGACCCATGGCCACATGAGTCCTCCCATGTTTTCTTGCGCAAAGAAGTTGCATCACATGTCACACTGCACTGGCTCCAAGGTACTTCCCAACAGACACTTGGCGTTTCCAAGACCGCGCTCCCTGCTGTGAAGCACGTGGCAGTCACAATGATTTGCCTCGTGTGCTTCTCACTGGGACGAATCCATTGGTGGTTCTGGTTGCGAATGGAGATAAAACCAAGCGGTTCGCATCCATGAAATTGTGAACGGCGGTGAAGAATTGTTGGAGCAACAAGCTGGCGAAGAGGTTGCCAATTGTGGTAATGGTCGATTCTATGGTTAATGATCAGTGTGTTTCTCATTTGCTGGTTGGTGGCTTTAAACATTTAAACATGTTTATTTTCCCCAATATTGATGGGCGCCTCCAAATCATCCAATACTAGTCATTTTTATAGCAATAATACTTCCCGATTTGAAGAAACCTGAGCATAAAGCCATAATTCCCAATTATTTTGGGATAGTTAGTTGGCCTAATATCTTTCATTTGTAGCCACCAACCGGACTGCAATGATGGGTCTTAGGACAAGACGAATCCATGGGTCTACTACTACTCCACCGCCTACCGACGGCCGGAAGACGCGGAGATCTACGAACAGTTCGTGGAGCAAGACCAAGCGAGTACCGTGGTCAAGAGTCGCAAAGAAGACCGTGCTTTGGCCGACACTGGTGAGTTGAATCATGGTCATGTTTTACGACTATGAATTGCGACCGATGATTCCCCAAACAATTTTCCCAGTCCGAAAACCCCACGAACATGAGCGTTTCATGCTTCATTGGCTGCGAGGGACGGGGGTTAAACCCACGAACATGAGCGTTTCATGCTGCTGCAAGGGACGATCTACTGATAGTTTTGGGGTATCAACCGCAACTGCGGCTTGCCAACTGTAATTGGTGAACGAAGACATGAGTGGCCAAGCTTCCCTGGTTCATAATGGTATTTTCCATGTATTACCATCTATTGACCAAATAGCGATTAATAGATGGTCCATATGATAATATCCATAAGCTTTGGACCTATGGATATAATCATAATAGCTTTTAACTAATTAATCGCTATTTGCTGAATTAACCACTTCAACAGCTACGATGATCATATCCATAGGTCCAAAGCTGTAAAGATCTGCACCACTGACTTGGTCGACTGCCAGACTCGCTGCCCAGGTGAAGAAGCCAAGGTGCCTTGGTGCAGACGACGTGGGTGAGATGGGTGCGTGGCTGGTAACCACAAGGCCGTTCTTGTGTCCCTTTGACTAGGAGATAAAGGATGCGAAAAAATGCTGTTAAGTTGTTTAGCTGCAATCTCCTTTTAGCAGACTTGAGATTTTCAAAATCGCTTTTTGGATGCGCAGGACATGTTTGAATCTGCGTTTGGTTGCATCATGCAGAGGTGAAAAGTAATATGTGTTTTCCATCACGTGAAAAGACAACGCCTTTGCATGCCTGCGCAGATTTCAGGAATGATAAACAGCATTTTAACAGGCATCAACAGATTTCTGGAAACAACACAGTAGTGTTTCTAGTTGTTTCATTTTGGTAGGGGCAGTTTTTGGCAAACATTTAACTATTTGTTCATGTTTCGGCATCCACCCAACTGGTGAAGGTAGTTGTTTTTGTTGAACACCTTAAAACCGCAGTGAAAGCGGTTTTAGACCTCGACCGAACCTGGCGAACCCGGCTGCTCCTGGCTGCTCCTGGCTGCTCTACGCTGGACACTTCAAGTCAAAAGTTCTTGCAGAGAACCATGTGCATCCCAAAAACGCAAAACCTAACTGCAGGTTCAAGAATTAATTGGCCAAAAAGCAACAGCAGCATGCAAAACAGAAGTGTAAACGAAAACTAGGAATGGAAAGACACGTATCACCAGATCAAACCTCTCCACGGCTAAGCCGCCAGCGAACTTGCAAGGTTACACACTAGTCATCCTGTCTGACACATGGGGGGGCTACCAAAATCCATTCCGTATTGACCAAGCAGTGTAAGAGGGCATGGTGCGAGGATGTCTTCATCATGTTCCAGGTCACAGTCATGTCGACCACCCTTTTGGAACGCACTCCTTCCAAGTACCACATTTGTCCACTATTGATGTTTGAAACCTTTGTTTGACACAGAAAAACGACTAAGGATGTTGCAAGGCCTTGTCGTATTCCTTGAACCCTCCAAATCTTGTGGTCGGGGATGAACCAGCAGGAGCTGAGACCCTTTGCTACCGAGGCACTTTGCAAGCAGATGGGAAGTCCTGCAGGTGTCCTTCCCTGTGTTTCAGCAAGTTTTGGAGGGTCATTGTGGTGACGCCTTGCCTTTGGCTGCCTTGTCTAAAAGGAGTTGGTGGCATGCCAAGTACGTTCATTGGTTAAGTATTGATAAACCGGGTTAGCCATACTTAATAAACTCTTAACCCCATCCATTGCGGATTAGCTAGTCCTGGCTTACCACTTTTCACTATACACCAGTACTTGCCACTTATCAACCACTTATCAACCACTTATTAGCCAATTATCAACCACTTATGAACCACTTATGAACCACTTATCAACCACTTGTCAACCACTTATTAACCACTTATCAACCACTTGTCAACCACTTTTTAACCACTTATTAACCAGACATTTTGCCACTTTTGAACCACTCATTAACCACTCAGTAACGACTCATTATAGCCAGCATATTCTCTAACTTTCCCAGGCAAAGCAGAGCTCGACGAGATGACGGACTTTGTCGCAGCGCTGCGGCAGAACATCGAGGCCATTCTGATTCGCCACTTTCCTGAGACCCCGATGAAGACCGGAGAAATGAAGCTCGGCGAAACAGAGTAATCGCGACGAATATGTGATAATGATATCTGTAGGGTTTTATAGGAAACATTTATTGAATATCAGAGAAATTGAAGACAACGAATCATTATTTAGAGATATTTAGAGGAATAGTACAGTAACATGTGATGATTGATAATGAGATGTAATGACGGTTCAGAGTCAATGGTGGTTCACATTGCTTAAACAACCAACAAAGTGGGGAATAGGTTGTTTGCGCATATATGTGCGGTGGTTCCTGATAGTTGCTAGTTAGTTACTAACTGTTAGTAGTTATTGATTCGGCAAGTGTTTTTGTTATACGCATAGGGACTGATCACGAACAATAAGCAACACGATAAGTTTGTCCAGATATGATCTAGCCATCCATTGACGACTAGTATCTACTAGTGGTTTCATGTAGTGGTTGATCTTCAAACATGGCTGTTGCTGGGTCAGAATCAGGTCCCCGAACATGGTCGCTGAAGATCCCAACAATTTGGCTTCACTTTTGGGATAGCCAGGTGTGCAGGGTCACAGCCATATGATGGTTCAGTGGGAAGAGGACTCCAAGGATTTCCACCTTGTCACTCCAATTCCCGGAGGTAATATCTCAAGGCAACGATACTTTTTTTGATGTGGTCAAAGTTCCTCCCGCATTTTTGATTAAAGCAAATAAGCAGCCACAGTGGCTGGATATAACTCGGATTAGCAACAAGCATGGTGGCGTAATGATCAGGCTTGAGCGTGCCTCAAGTGGCAGATGTTTGTTCTAGTTGATCCTGGCTTCAAAGCCGTGGCAATGTCAAGGAAGCGCATTGCGGTGGGACAAGCACAGGGACAACTCTTCGCTTTGAAATTGGCGGAAAAATTAGCCAGAGAAGCGTGCGCCTCGACAGCATGTGCCGGATTTGGCCTGCGACCAAGCAAGAAATATGTTGTGGATCAGTTGTTTGGTCCGAGTTGGTGGCTTTGTCTCAAGAAAATTGTGGTGTATGCTGGTTTTGGGCAGAATCCCAGGGTAGCTGGCTTCCCTGACCCGGCAGCTGAAACCTGAAAACGCAAAGATGATGAGTTTCAGATAGAAAACGATGGTGGTCGTTGGGGTGCTAGCTGTTCGTGGTTTGGCTATCATCTTTTGTGGGGACAGTCGAAACCACGACTCTGGTGCTGATTTTCTTGTTTTTGTGGGGTTGCACGCGTTCTGTCAGATAGAACTTTGTCCCACCACCGTCCCACTACTGATTGAAACGCCTTCACAGTACATGTGAAAAGAGTTGGTACTTCGAAGTTCACCTCATAGTTGCACAAGCGTACACATGGCTACAAGTATGGGTCAGTTCACCCTGTACCCCTGGTGTACAGTGTACCTGAAAAATTGTATTCCCTATGATTGTTATCGCAGTTATAGTTGTTATCCCCATGACCTTGATGGTTAACACTGACGCAACTCGCCACATAAGTGCACTTTGCCATAGAACGACGTTGGGAACACCGGTCAACAAACAAGGAGAGACGCATGCGTTGCTCATCCCGGTGTGAGTTGGGTGAGTTCCCTCTGGTTTAACGCCATGAATCATGACCATAGCCAGTCACTTCACATCCCGCGCTGAACATTGCCTCTCCATAGGTTCTGGTTTAGAAAGGCATCTATGCATTTTTGGGTGTGCAGGGCCGTCCCTGTGGATCAGTGCAGTGAACATCCGTTTGATGCCGAGGTAGTACCTTTGGAGTTCGCTTGGAATAACAAAAAGGAAAGGTGTTCAGCTTGCGGTCTTGATGGCTTCAAATTTTGGGAGCTGGGAACTTCAAGCGAAATCATTGTACCAGCCTGACTGGGAACCTGTACGTGAGGATGTGGGTGGTTGTGGTTTGTTACCCTTTGAACAGTTTGCACGTTTTTTTGTTTGAAGAGATTTGAGATGATGATGATGATGATGATGATGATGATGATGATGATGATGATGATGATGCACATGGCCGGGTTTTCAGTTATCGTAATGAGTAATGATGGTGTTGGTGACGGCAATGGTGTTGAGACCAGCACTGAAACATCAATTCGTGATGCTATGCCATCATTGATTATTACCCTATGTTACCATTATAGGGGCTGAGGACCAGCTGGTTCTTACCATTGTCGTAGCTGGGGTTGGTTGCCTACCATTTCATGGTAGCTGGAAGCACAGGGAATGTATATCCATAGCTATTGTCTGTTGGCAACGGCGCTTTGACCAGGCACTATGTGCTGCTTGCCATACATGGCCATTGGACACAAATGGTAGCAACCTATTGGTCAGTTGATCAACCAACCGTCCTTAGCAGTTGCCACGGCTGTTTCATCATAGCTATGGCCCTGTGGATACACCCCTGGAAACGCCGCAAGACCCTCCCAGAGGTCCTGGGTTGGATGATCCGTTTCAGAACGACCCTGAGATGGTAGGGTCCGGCTGTTAGACTTTCCCTGAGGGCAACCACAATCAATCATCCATTAACCATTGGTCGACCATATAATCATTAATCAATTACAGTATCGAACCATGAATCAACCATCATCAATCATGATTGATCATTAGTCAATCAGCAATAACCATCATCAAGCATCAATGAACGCCAACCAATCAGTGAATCATCATGAACCATTAGTAAACCTGTAACCATTCTGAAATGTTTCATTAGTTACTGGGAACATCGGTTATTTAGTTGCGTTAAAAATGGTGATTAGTTAACCCAGCCAACAACTGAGAACCATTCTGAACTGGGAACCGTTACCGATCTCTGTCAGCCACTGCAGCTGTGAGCCTCAGCAACGCTCGGCTCGCCCGCTGGCTTTGGTTCACCCCGCACGCCCGCGCCGGCGCAGAAGGTGTGAGGCTCAGCTGCTGGTTTAGTTGCTATTGTTGCTGCGATTTTTGTTATTGCTTGAAGTGTTTGTTTATTTGATTTTGTACTAGGTCACTATAGTTGTGTTTCTAATTCATTGGATTCTTGATTTTATTGGATGCTATTCGATGTTAGCTGTTCTTAGTTCTTGTTGATGGTTATCCTTGTTGGTGTTGTTGTCGCCGCTGCTGCTGGCGCTGCTGTTGTTTGGTGTTGCTGTTGTGTTAGTGTGTTGGTCCTTCATGATACCTTGGCGAGTTGGTAGTCTTACCCATTGGAACTTTTGTTTCAACGCAGTGATGCTGGTTGTATTCAGCGAACGCATCCATGTGAGGTTGCTTGCAGGGTTTTGTCCTTGTTTGTTTTGCAGGGTGGGGTCCACGAAAAAACACAACCAATGAATTCTAGAAAGAAATTGCCCATTCTTTTCGGGAGAACGGCCATGGATGCAGTAGGATTCAGTAGGTCAGTTCCTGACCAACAGTTTGGTAGGTATCCTGTGCTAATGCTTCAGGCAATCTTCATAAGATCCTTTTTGGGTATAGCACAGACATCCATTGATGGGATTCCCCCAAACCATTCAACAACAGGACTAACCCGATTGCGCAGACAAACCATGTTGTTTTTTTGTGCCTTTGGGACTTTAAGATGCAAATTACATCCGTATGTCATATATCGGATCTAAAATGAATAATCATAGACAAACAGAACTACAGTATATGCTGGGACCTGCTCAGTGCTACATCATCATTGTTACTGTCCACAAGCCCTCTGAAAATGAACCCCCAACCATCACTAACAATGATCCGCCCAGGCCAAGAAATGAGCCTGAAAATGAGCTTGCCATCCTCGCCTTTGCAACGGCAGTATATGCAGGGACCCTATGCGGGACCCTATGCGGGAGGAACATCACAGGTCTCACCCCAGGCGCTGCGCCAGCCACTGAGGGGTGCACCAATCAAACAAGCTGCTTTCTAAATGGGTGATCCTCAAAATAGGGGACCCCCCTAATTATCCAATATTGATCATCTATAGTGATACACCATCCATTTTTGGGGTCCCCGTATTTTGAGAAACCACCAAATGGGATGACCATGATCGACAACAACCGCCAATTATATGTGTCCATAAATGCAAAATATACCAAATCATTTCGGTAGAATTAGAATGATTGCACCGCTGGCTTATATGTAAAGAGATGCTTGTCATGGTGTGCTCGAGCTATGATTTGTATTTTTTCGTTGAATAAGCTGCTTGGTGTGCTGATCCCTGTCTCCGAGCTGGCATGGGTGGGTGCTTAATTGTTAAGCCAGTTTCTCCAACATAAGTTGAGCTGTTGAAAGTCCCTGGAAAGCTGCCACGGCGACCAGGAGTTTGATATAGCACACTTGGTTGCTTTTGATTGGCCTACCTGTAATGATCCTCAAGCTCTCAAGATTGATCACATGCTACGAGCAGGAAAAACCATTGCTTGGTCCTCGCCCACAACAATGGTCCCCGGTGTTGTTGTGAGACTGATGAGCTGGGGCTGGAAGTGACTTGGAGATGCGCTCGTGATTTCCAAGGTTTGATACAAGGTGGAGCCCCTAGCTGTTCATTTAGGTGAGTTCACTATGGTAAGTACCACTTATGGTAGATATAACCAGCTTGTTAAATTGATTAATGAACGGAATTGACGAGCTCATATTATGGGACCCGCCTTGTATATGCTCCTCCTTTCTGGTGGTCGACCCCAAGGCCTTGAGGGAACACCGCAGGCGCCTGTCACCTATTCCATGCCCAAGATGCCCGCATCCTTCGTAATGCCGCCGCAAACTTCTCTATATCCCAAGGTCGGAGTTCAGCCGAAACGGTTTGAGGTGGTGACCCCTGGTTGATCATAGGGGATTATTTAGCCAGTGGCTGGGAGGGAGCCAGGGAGCCAGGGGTATCCCTATGACCCTTCAAAGGGGTAGCGATTTGGAGCCACCAGGTGGCCCAACCATTGTGGTTATAGTGGTTAGTCACAGAGTGACCATAGGTGACCCCTGGTGGTTGACTGTGAATGAACACTTTCCAGACCCCTGGTTGATTGCTGGGGGTTCTACTGCGTGACTGGGATGCCTCGTTGAACCAACAAGTAATGCTCTGCAGGGGTCTTGAACACCTGCGAAAGCAGATCATTTGAGCCGTGTCAGAAAAATGCATGGGTGGGGTGAGAGTTCGGCATGGATTTTTGGCCTTTGGTAGTCAAACATGGCACCATTGATGCCACTACCTCCAAAAAGTGAAGTATTTTAGATTATCTACAATTGGTGGATGTTCCAGTGTCATGTTTGACTCAAGGATGGTAGCCTACTCGACAGTAGGTTGATTGGTTGGTACAAACTTCGGGGCACAAACAGTCTGCTTCAAGTCGACATGGATCAGCAGTTGTCCCTGCATGGAAACTGTCAAACACAAGCAGACACCACAGTGTGAGAGAGACCCTCCGCGGCTGCTCCAATTCGCTGGTGCTACCCTTTTCTATTGTATAATTGGAAGACCTTTTGAACCTTTGGTTTTAGGTCGATTGTGGAAAATTGATTTTCGTAGTATCTACACAAAATAGACATTAGACGTCATATACAATATCATTATACAGTATCATCCAACAATATCATCATCCAGATCAGTATCTTCATAGCTATATACATAGCTCTAATGTTTGTCCGATATATTTTATGTATACATTTTTATGTTTCATATAGCTATGAAACTATGATAACTATCTTGTGAGCCGGGAACACATAGTTTCATAGCTATACATCAATCGGATCACACAGGAGCTCCGCTCCTTGGGAGGCGCCCGGAGTTGCTCCCGCTCCTCGTGTGTCCTCAGCTCCCTTTGCAGCGAAAGCCGGAAGCTCAACGCGAAGCTACCGGTGCTCCACAGGAGCTGTAGATCTGCACGCGGTGATGCCATCTGTGCTAACAATTGTGCTAACAACCCACCATTTCTGATAGTACTGGGATTGTTTGCACGATTGTTAGAAGTAAGGTAGATAATAAGGTGGATTTTCCACTTCCGGGATCGCTTACCGGAGTTTCATTAAGATACTACTGGGAAGTGATATGGGGCCCTGAGTCAATACACACCAGCTAAACAATGGGCAGTAGTGAACCAATCCTAATAGCTTGATTGGTCATTGATGGATGTTGACCCGCAGCTGAGTACCATAAGTTACTGTTAAATCAATAGTAGCTAGCTACAGTGAGCACATGCTAGCGCATGTTTGCCTGTACTATTTATTGTCATTTAGCTACTCATGACAAGTAAAAGCCGCAGGTCAGTGGAAGCAGCAACTGGTGATGATCACCAAGCAATAGCAGCGTGCAGTGTGACTGCTTGGCTGTGTCACTGCGATTTTGCCAGCAGGTAAGGAATGTTTTTTGAGTTGACTTCGTTGGCATGGCTTTACCCACCAAAACCTTGGGGGTGGAAATCAGAATGATAATGGTATGCTTTATACACAATTTTCAAATCGATACATTTCAATGATGATGGTTTTTGATGTCCGTTAGAAGCTTATTTGACAGGCTGATTGTGCAAGGAGCTACAACCTCAAGGAAGTGTTGGTCATGGTTCAAGATGAATCCTGCTTTGAGAAAGTGTACATGCTGGGGCTTTCCTACTGCAGGAATTCGGCGCTTTCCATAATCGCAGTTCTTCATCCAACCTGTCAATCATCAGCTTCGAAGTTGTCCATAAGAATGGTGGAGACTCAAAACCTTTGCGTTGGCTCTGGCACCCTGAGCCAAAAAGTGGATTGCTTCAGGTTGGTGATGTAGGACAGAGTACACCCTAAATCTATGAATATGTCCAGATGTTGTTTCAAACAGTTCAGCATACCGGATCATCAACGTGCACAATTTACTACCATCATTATACAGTTGATAAATCATTTGGCACTGTACACCACATGAAAGTTCCCCACGACAAAAGGGTACCTCCTGGAAAATCCGCTGGATCAAGGCTGGCCCCCCCGTCACGAAAACGCTGCAGGACTGCTGGCAGCACCAGCTTCTGTTGCTTTAGCCATGGGTTTAACTGGTTCATTAAACGCATTAAGATGCTATGATTTATTTAAGAAATAACATGAACATGTGATTTTTAAGAAAGAACATGCTGATAGTTCAAAACATCTATTTATAGCCAAGTGGTACCCAAGTGTATCGGACAATTGCTTGGCCAGTAATGGCTTGGTGAACTGCCTACCTTGGCTACCCATGACTTGAATAGAGCAATGCGCCATCCAGCAGTTCAGAAACCACCAGAACTGTATGGTAGATCACCACCGATTGAAGTGGCAGCCCAACAGTATGGTAGATCACCATCAGAATTGTATGGTAGATACCACCCAACAGTATGGTAGATCCCAGCATTGGGGTTGGTTTATTCAGTTGGCTTCGCTTATCGAAGATTCAGCTTGAGATCTACGGAGGTCACGACCGGCCGCCAAGCATCCAGTTGTTGGTCATCGTTGATTGATTTGGAAAGGGAGTCTTATGTCTAAAAGAACAACATGGCTAAGAGACTAAGATGGCTTAACAACATGTCGTTGGAATCTTATTAGCAAGAATCCGATTCCAACATGGCTACAACATTGCTTCAGAACATCATCTTACTCTTGGCTGGACATTCCAACCGTTAGAGGATGCGATGCTGTGAAATGGAGGGACTTCAGGGGTGCCCAGATCATGAGAGCAACGGGCAAGGTGTGAACGCAAATTACAGGAAATCCATGATGAACCCCCTATGCTTGATTGTGATTCCCCCGCTATTTAGGTCCATGTTGCGGCATGACCCTCCTATGTTTGATGGTGATTTACCAACTATAGTGACTATATGGTAGATTTGGGGTGGTGCTGTTCTGACATATGGCCCATATATGGCTACCCCATGACCAAAATTAACACGGTCTGTAGTTTGCCAACAGGTAGCAAGTAGCAACCAGAGAGAGAAGGAGAGAGATAACACAATGAACAAGTCGAGAGAACGTGAGCAGCAACCAATGAAGGTACATTCTGCACACACGCAGCGGATGCCCACACGCAGGGGATGTAATCCCAATTTTGACTTTATTATCAGGAAGCTAACAATGACCACGTTCGTTGGTGAACATCAGTTTTCACGCACTATGATTTTTTCAGTTGGATGTTCCATGATTTCCATGATTTTATGAGTGCGAATTGGTGAATGACATTGTTAACATGCTTAATCGATGACTAGACAACTGAAGCATGTTAACTAGACAGCTGACTAATGATGGTTAATCGATGCAACCATGGTGAGTTCTCACTTGTGTGAAAGCCATGGTTGCAACCCACGATCCCAAGACTGCTGAAGCCCTTGGCACAACTCAGAGTCGTTGGGTGTCGACCAGCGCTAGGGCTCGCGTTTCGGCTCTGCCAGGAATCCAGTGCTTCACAAAGCCACTCGGCTGGCTGTGAAGCGTCGTGAAATCTATCAACACGTTGGTTGTTGTGAGCAGGACTGTAGCAAACCATGTTTTATTCGCTTCGAGTAGCCATGGTTTGCAGTAGTAGCCCTCAAGAGTCAAACAACTTAGTATTCCACGATCGCTGATTGGCTTCAGATCTTTGGCTGTCATGAAGCGAACTGTTGTGAGAGAATGCCTTACCAAACCCAAAAATATTTGCCTTAATATGCATAGCAAAGGACGGGTTTCACCCGCCACTGCGATGCGTTCAGCGAGTGAAACTGTTCGTTTGTGTCCACTGTTTGTGTTGCTTTGAACAAAGTATCGTTTGATAGTTGGTGAAATATCTGCACCTATATCAAAAAGTATCGTTATATCTGCACCTATTTGAAATGATATCTCCAGCCACTGCAGAATTGGATACAGGGGGGGAGACCAAGTCTCAGGTGTTTCACCGGCGAATAACCAGCACTGACAGTTGTGATTGCGCTTTGTCCCAGATGTATGGCACTCAAGGCGTGGTTAGGCAACGCTGAACCATCCCACGATTGATGAAAGCTCTAATCAGTTGAGGCTATGCCATTCAGAACACATCGGAACACGACACCCTCATGTGGTGAAGAGATGGCCATGAATGATGACATTCCCATCATATCCATGAGGTTCCAGATCCCATGTTGGGCAGGTGAAACTCTCCCAGTTGTTTAAGTTTTCAGGTTATGACATCCATGTACCCCGGCTCGGATGCTTTAGGAATTTCAGTCTCTCAGTGCCAATCCTGAAAATCGGTAGTGGTTAAGAAGTGGTCAATGAGTGGTTGATATACAACTGAATGTCTGAAAAACTATATGATACATGTATGTATATATATATATGTATATATACATGATGACTATCTATTTATCCATCCATCCATCGATCCATCTATCCATTTGCCTATCTATCTATCTATCTATCTATCTATCTATCTATCTATCTATCTATATCCATATGTCTATTCAAAGTGGTGGTTAATCGAAAATCGTTGCTGAAACGAGCTTTGCAGGTGATGACATCCATTTAGCCGCCAAAGCTGGTGACATCAACGCGGTGCGCCGCATCCAGCGCGCCAAGCCTCACAGCGTGCACAGTGTGGATGAAACAGGCGGGGCCATGGGGCGAAGGACCGTGCTGCAAGGCTGGTGATGTGGTGTGGGAAGACCTACTATTGAGAGATGGGTTTATGCCAAAATAGTGCAACCGAAAACCATTGGTACCCATCTATCATAATGACCAATGGTTTCTTAGTGCCAAAAAAAGATGATGTTACTAGGAAACAATTGGTTTCAAGGGTGCCACTGTTTCGGCACAGACCCAGATCACAAGAACCCGGTGATGTTGAGTGATGATCGAACACTTCTTGCGGCTTTTCCAGCTGTGAATTACATGGATCCACCACGGATCCCTGTCTGGGACCGTTTCAACAAGTCAGACTGAAGAGTACATCTTTCACAATGTATGGAAACGCCGTTACACCCAGCACAATCGATGAATGTTCTTTCTGAATTGGGTGAGGCTCTATCAATTCTCTACGATATGCACGATGCTAGTAATGGTATATAGTCAATGATATATACAATTGCTAATTATTCTCTATCATGTATATCTATCAGAGATTTGGATGCTAGCTTTCGTCACCTACCCCTGGCCTCAAGTGCTCTATCATTTCTATCTATCAAGTATTTTGATAGTAATGGTATAGAGTTTTCATCCGCCCAACAGATCCAGAGTGGCCCCGATCCAAGTATTCAAGCGCATGGGCACTGGCTGAGACCCCGTCATATCATCCTGGGCGGATCCCCACGGCAGCTATGGATCAATCATGCCTGGTAGTGGTGGTAGTTGTAGCAGTAGTAGTACTAGTTGGTTGTTTTAGACATGTTTATGCATGCTTACCAATTTTCACTAATGTTTGGGGATGGTTGGTTGATTGACTTGCGCATATTTTCGGGATGTCGAAACTCATCACCAACCAGTAGAACCATATTTCACCTCACGTTTTGCATGGTTTTGCACATGCTGCTGGATGGGAGCTGAGTCTTGAGTGGCTGGGGGACCATCGCTCCCTGGTCAGGACAAATGCCGATACATCATGCGATCTCCAAGGGACATCTACACATCATCAACGAGTTTCTGGGCTTGGAGTAGAGTTTCACGGACCAGAGGACAGCAGCAAATAACGACATCCTTAGCAGCAGCAGCAGCAGCAGCAGCAGCAACAACAACAACAACAACAACAACAACAACAACAACAACAACAACAACAACAACAACAACAACAACAACAACAACAACAACAACAACACCAGCAACAACAACAAGAAAAACATCAACATCAACAACATGAATAACACCCATATTCGCAGCAATCCCGGCGACTGACAAAGCTAGTTGGTAACGTCAACTCCAGCCACAGAACCATGAAGTGGCATGAAGTCACCTACTTCAGCTGTTCCAACGGTTTCAAACAAACCACGATGCCTTGACCCACTAAAGCACTCACTTCAGTATCACTGAGGTGATATTAGCGGGGAAACAATGAGAATTGGCCAACGGGCGGGCTTTGTTGTCAAATCTCCATTGTCTTGCCATAATTCCCCCATGTTCCCCCATAAGCAACATGCATGTCTGGAAATTAAATGAATTCTTTTTGACATTGAAGTTCTTGGGATGCGTTGGGGATGCTAGTATATAAATGATATTTGATATAACTGAGCCATTGTAAGAACTATCAAATGGAATCTCCATTCCAAAAATCAATTGGTATCGTATCCCAATTCTATTCCATCCCAGATCAATAAAGACATCCCACCAATTGATTGTATCCCCAAGTTCAATTGGTTGTACAGTAATTGGTAGATATTGGTAGTGTCCCCATCGACAGTATTGTTAATGGATGTTGGGAAATTCCCAACGTCAAATGATTGTTTCTAAGAAGAAGAAGACCCCCAAAGTTAGTAGTTTGCTGCTACAAATATCTAGAAATGCTGAATCCTGGGTACAGTAATTGGTGCACATGTGTTTATTTTGTATACTATTTTATAGTAATGGTTGATACTAGGTACCAAAAAGTATCAAATTATTGATATATTGGGTACCAATTACTATACTATCTTGAGAAACCGCCAAGTCAACGACAGTAATTCGATGTTGAGTAGGTGGAGGTTGTAATATCTTATGACATACTTAGATATACTTCATACAGTGATCAGTGGTTGTTATTGATCGTATCGCTACTCTCATCCCGATCAGGTTACTCAGTTGCGGAGCCGACATTGAAGCTACGAACCATGATGGCGAGGATGCTCAGAGATAGGTGATCGGATGTGAATAGAGTTGTCGTTGACCTGGTACAATGTAGGAATGGTTGGTCATGGTATGTCATACCTAATTATTCATGATGAAAATGTTTGATACTAACGAGGTTTAACTAGAATGGATGGTCTGAAATGACAGGTTATGGATCAAAAACATTGAACTTCACGAGAAGAGGGGATTTGCATTACATACAACATGTATCTACATATGAGAGTTTTCAATGTTCACATGGCAGGATGTGGCGAAGAAGGAAACCTCCACGTCTGGAGCAATGCGCAGGAAATACAAGAACAAGTGCTTTGCCCATCATGTTTGCTCTATCACAGTACATATATTGGATGCATATATGCATGCATATGATCTTTGACATTAGCTTAATCATTTACACACCACCCAACACATTGGGGTGATTGAATCAACTGGTCACCCCACACAATTTTGAGATGCCTACTGAAAAGAAACATGTCAGGACGATTTAGCCGTTCCTAATTATGTATGTCCAGTTTGTCTACGGATCATATGGCAGCTGATGGTTGACGTGTGTTTGATTCGTGCCATGTTTAGGTCACCTTCTCTCAAACCATTGCTGGCTGGCTGTTCTTGAATTGATTTGACACCACCTGGTTTGTAATGGCAGTCATCATGATGCATTGAGGCATTGTTTGTCGGCTAAGCACGCAATGAGTCGATGACCAATCTATACTGAGTAGAACCAGATTTTGTTGGAAATTTCTTCAGGTGTTCTTTCCTTTGTTGGCTCAAAGCTATCCTCGCGCATCTTGTGTTGTCACTGCTGCCCATCTTCGTTGCTCTGGAAGATCATGGCAAAGGGTATGCAATTCGCAGTGCTCCTGGCCACCCTGGGTTTTTGCCGGGGAGAGACGGAGCCTCATTCGCAGACCTTCCGATGCCCCACTGGCGAGGTAGAACCCAACCCTTCGCGAGCTCCCTTGGATTTTGCTGGCGAGTTTTGTTCAAAAAGGCTTCAATCAGAACTGCTGATGCTGGGGTTGGGAGGAAGCTAAGGAGCCAGGGCTATCCTGCCCTAGCCCTTTGATAGTGGGAGCCAGTTGGAGTGAGTGGCCGTTCACCAAATGGTAATCAGCTTTGCGTATCAAAAATCAGAGGTTTGCTCAAGTTAGAGTGCCAAAATGATCTTTAGGACAGATCATCTGATGCATAGACACTGACCGTCTTCATGCGAAGGGGGTACTTGCAACAGGTTCCGAACGAGATATTTTGTGAGAAATGGTATATGTCCATTGGTTGATTTTCTGAAATAAAATCTATATCTCGGTACAGGCAACGCAAATGTCCAGGTCCGTGACACAGGTGTAGCGCACATCTTGGAGCACTTGTGTGGCAATTGTTGTTGTTAGAGAGACTTGTTCTGATGATAAAAACTGTCATGAGTTAATGGCAACGTCCAATGACAGGAAATATTGCTACTTCTGTGTCATTACGAGACATCATCCAAATTGATACTGCAGGATGATTCCGAATTGTTCATCGTTGTGTTTATGAACTCTTGTGAAAGACTTTTCGGGGACACGTCGTTGTGATATGTGTTGTAATAGATGTGTCTTGTTGAGCTTAAATTGAGCAGCCTTGAGATGCAAGCATTGAGGATCGCAAGGCCTTTGCAGACTTTATGGAAAAGTACCAGAAGCCTCTCGGCAGCAATTGGTTTTTTCATCCTTCCGGCTCAACCCTCAGGATTTTGCATACCAGTCATCGTGTACCCTGACGGTTTTACATGGTGGTTTCTTCAAATGGGGACCCCCCAAATCATCCAGTTCATCAACCAAGAAAAATAGTAAACCAACCATTTTGGGGGTTCCCCATTCTGAGAAATGCCCACATGTCTACTTACACTTGTGGGTCAATACAAATAACCTGTTGGGAAGTTCTGTAAGCTCCGTGCCATGAATTCTTTTGGCCGTAAAGGGTGAGCAGTGTTGCGACCCATGACCCACAGCACAGCGATCACATGACATATGCACTTTTGGGATTTTTTGGGAGATGGGGGGGAGCAACAAAACAATGCTTTGACAAGCGCGTCCCAGTCAGGATCAGTCAGATGATTCAGCTGGTATCATCTGGTGCTACCCAAGGCGCCAGGTTCAACCTGCCATTCCCGGCTGAGGAGCTACGACTCAACCGAGGAGCAAGAGAAGCGCTTCCAGATCTTTGCTGAAAACCTGCGACAGATCGAGAAGCACCGTGGCGCAGAGGGCAGAGCCCCCCGCAACCCCTGCAGAACCGAGCCTCAAACCTTGCCTCCAACCTTGCCTTAGGATGCAATGGGGGTTGATGAAACAAGGGAAATGCCTCCAATACATGGCGATACCGTTATGTAAGTTATGTAGTTATATAAGTCATATATAATGTTTAGGAAAACTAAACTACACAGTTTAGCCAGCAAACGATGGCGGACATAAAAGACACAATTCTGCGATGTTTTACAGGTACCCTGAGTTGAAACCCAGATTAGGACATTGCTGGACGTAAGCCAAAAACTGCTTAGCCGTGAATATTTCTGAGTTTTTTTTTGTCCAGCTAGGGTTAGACATGTTTCCCCGAAACTTTCACATCGGACGATGGGCTCATTTTCACTTGGCAACTTGCCAATGTAACATCCCCATCATCAGATAAACCATGATGAATCATCAGACATCAACAGTTGGGTTTCCATTAGCCATGCCAGGGGCTACCTCCATTTGCCTTCAGGGCTTTGGCCTGTGGCTTCGTATCGCATGGGGCCTCACTTTTTAGCAGCGAGGTATTTCGTGCCAGGAGGTGACCACAACTCATCACGGGAACAGTAGGCCCAAGCCGATAGGCCGGTTTTGAAAGAAGTCATAGGCGTAGCCCACCTAGGCTATGGCACATCCACATCAACGGTACTGCTGTTGTTCTTTTGCCATTTTCTTGTTTGCACATGATACCTTGAGCAATGCGAGAGACAAACTGTTCTTTGCTTGCTTTGGGGGTTGAGCTATTGACGCATCCCCTTTTATATAACCATCCCAAAGATGGCATCTTTATCAGAGAGACAAAGCACATGGAGTAAGCTCGGATTGATGGCACCCAAATAGTGAGGAGTAGTAGAGGGCACATGACCAGGTTTTTCCGCAGCTCGAAACAGCTTCAGGCACAACCAAGAGGGCCACAGTTGCTGAGCTGAAGCCAAAGGTGCTGAGAACTGGGAGAGCTGGCGGTTTGAATCTTGTTCAACCTAGAACACCAATGAGGTGATTACGTAGTGAGAGATGATTGTTGACACATGTTGAAGCCACCGACGAGATTATTGTGTTTTGAGCGCGGAATTTTGAGATTTTTTGGACATGCAAGTGACATGGATTGCGTCATGGGCCCTGTTGGTTGCACAGCAGCGTGGCCTATTTGAAGAGAAATCCCACCGTCAACCGTCCATTTTGCCCGTGACGACGCTCAAATGGACACAATGGGCACCCAATCTAGCAGTATCTCCAGATGTCATCTATAAAGATTGTTTCACTAACACCAGGTTTCCCGACTTGCATCACTAACCAGCTGCAAATGCATTCTGTTTATTTTATCATCTTGCATCCTCAGAAAAAACATAGCTGCAGAAGGTTCACCTGTGCACCCCAATAAGGTTGTTTGCCAGGTCCACACATGTCATACAGTCATGCGGCCTATCCGGTTCCAAATGGATATATTTTTCAAGTCATTACGTGGGACCTGGAAATCCAAAGGGGATAGCTAAGTTAGTGACTACGGAGGGTAACTCTCAGGTATGGTAATTATTACATACACCCAGGGCGTCCTTAATCCACCTTTTTATGGGTTGAAATTTAAAAACCTGGTTTTGTTGATGGTTTTAGGAAAAAACCTGGTATTTGTTTTTAAAAAACTGGGTTTCCATTTTTATCCACGTTATTTACCCGTAATTTCCTTGTAACCAAACGCCTTGTTTGAAAAGAAATGTGGTATTTAAAAAACACTTTGCTTTTTGAGCAACCCAAAAAAGGGTGGGTTATTGAAGCTGTAGGTATGTATGTAATCATAGTCAACCAGCATATGAACCAAATTATAACATTTGAGGGCCCCGGTTTGTTGTAAGTGTTCAAACTTCCCCAAATGAGAGATCCATGTCAAACCCCAGATTTGATGTGCCATTACTACAATTCTCATGGTGATATTCAATATTCACCAAGGGCCCCATGGTGAATATGAACTGCTGCACCTGCGTGGTGAATCCATCAATTGCATGAACCAAGGGCCCTCGGGCCGCCCAAATCAAGTGCCAAGGCTATGAGCTGGGCATCAATGAATTCGCTGACAAGAGTCTTGGCTTAGCTGGGTGCGGTCGGGTAGTCCTTGCGGTAGCCGTTGAGGGGTAGCTGTGTGCGGTCACCCTTACAGTAGCCCGCAAAAAACAATGTTGGGCTGGTTGTTCAAGATGATTGAACTTCATCAAGGCTTATTCGCTACTGTAAGGGCTTATTTTCAAACATACCGTGGCTTTCGAAGCTCATCGACTGGCGCTCTAGGTGTAGGTTTCACCCAGTGGGCAAGGACCTCAGCAGAGACAGTTTTGCAAGGGCTCAGCTTGCAGGGTGGAGGAATCATAGGAGAACCGGAAAGGTTACAAGCACCAACCAGAATATCATAAACAATGTAGTATTCATCATCATTTAGATGGCTATTTCGGAGTACACATTCACCAGCAATGATGTGAACCAATGTACACGCCATTGGTTTTCAACCACTGTAGGTCTAACCAGTATCAACCATTATTGAGTTATCAATACCCAATGTACATACGTTAACCATGCCCTGTTGAAGCAAACTTGGTATAGGTATTGACAACTCCACACTTCACCAACTTGTCGGATTGCAACCATCAGGCAAATGTGAAGTCATGGGCTGCAAAAATGGCAGATTCCTTCAACGGGGTGTTGCCAGTCTACCTGTTTTTTGGGGTTGCGACATGTTGCAATGATGAATTCAAAGATACTAAAACTAGACCCTCAAAGCTCAGCTGGTCGGTTGCTTGGTCGGCAGCAACCGGAAGCTCCATATTTGACGGTGATCTGCGATAGCTACGACAATGAATGCAATCTATTTGGAGCAGCGATTCTAAGGAGTTCGGAGGGCAGATCTACAGCAAGTGGTGTCAGGGAAACCAGTTTTAGTTGTGTGTTGAAACGAAATTAACTGGTTGAATCGAAACTTTTCATTCCAGCAGCCGTACCTGCTTTAAATGCGAAACCTTTCAAAACAGTTGTTCAACCAAAGTGGCCACTCTGACCAACAGACGCAAAACAATCTGAGGTGATCTGAGGTGTCTAAATAAAGTCTTCATATCAGCTAGCTGACTTGTTGATTAGGCATAGTATAGTATCGGTGTCATTCTTCGCAACCATTGATCAACAATTCATGATTTTACTCCTTCACAAATTACATAAGTACAGTTGATGTATCAAGTTGCAGTGCAGTTTAATTCATTGGATATGTATGGGTATATAACTCGTACGCATGACTGACTCATCATTATTTGGTTGGTGGTTTTTAACAGTTGTCATTTTCCCTACAGTAATCATTCACAAATGGTTGGTTGACTCGTATTTTTTCATAGGGCTTGAAACCACCAACCAGTTTCAGTCTTTAGTTTGGATTCTCCTTCAGCCTCAGGAAGCAGCACGAATTCAGCTTGGACCACACCGGATGCATGAAATCTTCGAAGCCATGGTCCTCCTTGCCATATTTGGGCCGTGAGGAGTACGAAGAGGATTCCGAGCTGCCCGAAGCCCTGGACTGGTCAGAGAGACTTGAGCTTGGATCCACCGGGGAGAAGCAGCTCTCAACCAGCCACGGTGTGATAAATGCCCGAGTTCGTGTTATGTTTGTGTAATATGTTCAGATAATGCTCAAACATACATATGTTTGTTTGTGATTTTGTGGGTTCATGAGTACTTCACCGTCTCGACTAAAGGCGGGATCCATTTACTGTGGACCTACAAGGGGTAGTGGAGAGTGAATATGACAATGACACTAGTACTGAGCGTCGCATCACGTTGATGATGTTGGTTGTTTTGCGATTGTTATCATGAATCATGATGTTGTTGGTTTCAGCATACAAAGATGATGAACAAGATAATGGTGATCGTGCTGATGACTACGGTGATGATGATGATGATGACGATGATGACGACGACGATGACGACGATGATTCTGACAACTAAGGCAATGTTCCAGTGACATATGTTGAGCGGTGCTTTATTGCGCAAAGAATGTTTGTAGTAAGACAAACACATACAAACACATACACACACGTCAAAGTTGTGGAACTTTGAAGATGCATGCAGGAAAGAAAGCAAGTTGTGTCGGATGACTACTAGAGGGGAGTATTGCTTTTTTTTTTTTGGGTGGGGGCACGATTGCTCATACAGCTGACGATTCACTGATGATTTGCAGTCCTGAGGATGCAGTATTTTATGATGATCCACTTCATTGTGTCATCTCAGATTTCCAACCAGTATATACATTAGTACCCATGGTTATCACCTAGTGCCATCTATTATCAACCATGATTAATTAACCATCAATTAACCATCCAGCAACCAGTGGTTGATGCAACAGAGTAGCAGTGGGTTTCGTGCGATGCCGATGTGTAGAAGTCGGCCGCACAGCCGGTTGGGATGCCGGAGATGTGCTTTTGAAATCTTTTGAAGACATGCCAAGAATGATTTAGAAATGCCTAAGTCATTTTTGGTCAGTATGTATACATTTAGCATTGCTAAGTATTGTATTTGAGGCTCGGAGCCTGTATACATAGTTTGCTACTGCTTCAGCCTGTCCAACTGACTCTTGCACTTGTCTTCCTCGATAGATACTGGTACTCCACGATGAACCAATAGCTGCCACTGATACAGGATTGATTTGCTCACGGGTAGGACTTAGGTGGGGGTGGCCCAATGTCAATTGAACAATGGGCTTTATTGCAGCTTTACAAACGCTTATAATTCTAGATTTCCATAGATTGTCATTTATTTGTATGTACACAATTGTGTATCAATGCACCTGCTTTGTAGCTGCGTTCATTGGGCGCGATCTGTTGCGTGCCTGTTGCAGACGTGTTCCTCCCCTGGTTTCGCCGAGGAAAGGTGCCGTGACCGATGTGAAGAATCAGGGAAGGTGCGGATCTTGCTGGTCATTTTCCACCACTGGGGCTTTGGAAGGAGCAGCTTGGCGGCAGTTGGAAGCGAGTCTACCCAGCGGTGGTGTTGGTGGCGATGTTTGATTTGTGTATAGGTTTTGTGTTGTGGTTGGCGATCTATATGCGCCGAACAAATCTAAGATCCAGATGCAGTACAAACATCCAGATGTACTATAATAGCTATGTACTTTTCAGCCTTTGATGGTTCGCGCTCAGAACGCCTGGGATATGATGCAGCATTGACAGTAATGATTGATGCTACGATTGTGACTGGTCGGTGGTTTTCAACATGTTTATTTTTCCTGGTAAGTATTAACAAATGGTTGGTTGATTTTTTCATAGGGCTTGAAACCACCAACCGGGTGAGTTTGTGTTTGAAACCAATTTTGTGCTATTGAATTGTCCTAGTTCCAGCTGCTGGTCAGTCATTCAGTCATTGATTTCATGGTTCTGAACCTTCGTTACTGCTGTGTCGAGATGAGTTAGCTCGTGTTCAATCATGCTTGGGGATAATGGCTTCTAGGTGACTAGCATATTTTTGGATGGGGCACCGATGCCCCCCAAGCAGCTTAGTTTGGGTACCACCATGGACAAAACAGAAGAACCCACAGCATTGTCGCAAAAACAAGATGACCCAAGACGATTGTCCCCAAACTGCTCTGACCGGATTAATCACTGGGTTTCAGGTTCAGAACTGACTACTATGATGGATGATCAATGACCAGGGTAATGATTGGGTTGAGTTATCATCGGATCCCAACAACTATTCCTTGATCAATCCATTCGATGATGGGATATTCTTCAATATCAACTTTGCATTTATGATTGGGTACCCAGTGATGCCCAGACTGGAGATGACTTGACGCCAAAACTTGGACTTTGTCGATTGCCAGCTGCTGCTACATCACAAGCTTTGGTGTCAAAGGGCACTGAACGATACACTCCAAATATGTCCAAATCATGTGAACGGAATGCTGGTTGCAATACCTATCCACAGCACCCTGATTGATTCTTGCCGATCTCATCCGATTTTCCAGGATGTAGCGAAACTTCCTACGTCCAGTTGTTCATGTCTGCCGACAATTAACCTTTCCTGACCCCTAGTAAGCATGGTGTTTTGACTGCGATGAGCCATTGTATCAGCACCACTACTGACTACTATATAGATATCCTACATCCTTTCATCATTTTATATAATCATCAACCGCGGATTAGTAGTCCGTCATGTCTAGACGCAATCATCAGAACACTTAAGCTTATTGATTACAGGTATTCTCCGCGAGTAGAGCCAATCATTCATCACTGGTTGCTGGTTTTTGACATGTGTTATTTGCCCCAACATTCGGCGAAACCAACCACGAACCAGTGATTGATGCATCGTTGACACCACAGGGCATCTAAATTACCATGAGCCACGATAACCACACTGACTACTATATTGATACTCTTCAACTATAGTAGTATTCGAAACCATTTGATTCATAACCATTTGCCACGATTTCAACTATAGTAATCATTGATCATTTATTACTATTTTTGCTAGCTATTATCCCCATCAAACAGCTAACAGTAATCATTGATCATTCGCCACTGGCACCATGGAAAATTGATACTCTTCAACCAGTAATCAATGGATTTAGTAACCATTGATCATTGATCATCCGGTGAGTACTATTGATACTCTTCAACCGGTCAATATTGATCATTCGCTACTGGCAGGCTTGGAAAATCGCCACCGGAAAGTTGGTGTCCCTCAGCGAACAGCAGCTGGTGGACTGCGCCAAGAACGGAGACTTGTTGGACCGAGCGGACCGGGATCGGCGACCGGTGGTAGTGATCGGTCCCTGCGGTGAGTTCCATGGATGGAGGATTGACTTGTCTAAGTGGGTCAAAGCTCCAGGAGGAAGTTGTGAGATGGAAAACATGGTTGTAAGATGTTTTTAGATCATGGTTGGTATGATTCTACCATATAAGACCAGATCAAAACATGTAAAACCGGCTTTTAGGTTGCTTATTTGGCCCAAGAAGCTTGTGGGGCACCATTATATTGAAGTTTCGGAGGGCATCGTTTTGTGTCTCTTTTAGCTGGCCATGGTATCCGTCGGTTACCATTTTGGGTGGGAAGTGCATCTGTCACCATAGCCAGATGATGCATTTCCCTTCTAGAGGTTGTATATGTTGTGTTTGTTCGTGGTTACAGCCGGATAGGGGGTCAACCATTGTGAGCCACTTGGCAGAGCCAGCCTTCGACTGCATGCCGAGGAAACATGGGATGCCAGGGAGGTTCCATGGACCTGGCCTTTGAATACTTGGAAAAGCACAGTGTCACTTGGCGCTGGAGTTCAGTCGCTGCCCCCTTGCAAACGAACCAGTAGACTGCAACACAATGTAGACAAGAGACTGGCAATGTTCTGCTTGGACATGGCTGCTGTGTGAAAATGTAGACTTAGCAAGTCAAGAGCAAATGGGTGCGGTCAGAAACGCAAGAAACGTGGCCAATGGTTTTCAATCAGACTTCAGGTTCTTGAATGAATAACAAGAACAACAACAGAGTGCAGCATGTGGACTCAGTGTCAAACTGTGTGGTGACACAAACTTGGCATGTCAAGCACCAGCTGGTGAATATGCAAACATCCATCTACGGGCTTGGCCAAGAGGAGCATTTTTTGTGTAAAATGGCGGGTTGTATAAAGTGGCAAGTTCAGTTCGGCAACTTATATTCAGGTGTCATTTCTTTCAGCCTTGTACATTCAGCAAGCAAGGGGGTTGTTCAGCCTTTCAATGTTTTCTGGATTTGGCCGATTCTTATACTGGGACTTGGATATGGACCTGGATTAGAACGGGAGCCAGTGGTGATGAATCTTTCCTTAGCTATGTGAACTGAACATTCAACGAATTACAAGCAGTTTGGATTGGCATCCTAAAACGACATGGTTTGTTGGAGGTGTTGATGCCCCACAAGGGAACGCAGCGATGCTGAGGTTTGCGAGGAGGAAAGTTATCCTTACCTCGCCAAGCAGGGCACTTGCCACCAATCCAACTGCTCTGCTCTCTGGTTGCACAAGTCGTTGTGCTTTAGGGATTCCATGGGGAGAAGGCGCAGTGATGGTTACCTTTTCATCATATTTGGTTTGAAGCCTAAAACGGGCCAACAAGTTCATGGGATCTTTTGTTTGCATAGTGTCAGTTGTGTTAAGGTGAGAGAGGGGTGGATGAGCTGTATGGACGGATGTTTGAATTTTCCGGGAGGACTCGTGTTGTGTACTCAGAGAATGAATAATTGTGAGAACATGTTTTTTTGCACGGGGAAGTCACAGTTGAATTCTTGAAAGTCAAATGTTTCAGTCTACCGGCTTTTTTGAAGCTTTACATAGACCTTCCCTATCCTGTGCTTGTCAAACGGGCAAAGCAGCAAATGGTGTCAGTAGCACGGAATAGTGGCAAATCATCACTTCAAGATTTTCTGGCAGTTCCAAATCGAAGCCAGCATGGTTCCAACGCTTTGCAAGCCCCCTCTCCTTCGTCAAGAACATGTTGCGCTCTAGACTCTAGGGTACTCGGTGATGCATGCCATTTAGTACGTTGGTTTTACATGGTTTAGCCCCAATTAGCACGGTCGGTCTGATCTTCAGACCTCTCCCAGATGTCAGCCGTCAACATCCCTGCACTGTTCGTATTCCACCCAGGCCATTGGGAATCAGCAAGATCTGACGATGACCCAGGTTGTCCATTGGGGAAATGATACGACCGTGGCGAGCACCACTGACTCCCAGCACCTGAGGTGGCTGTGCCTGAGGGTTCCATCGTGGGTTTCAAGGACGTGGATTCTCAAAACATGGAGGCCTTGATGCAAGCGGTGTCCAAGCAGCCCGTCTCCGCCACTTGCCTGCGACCTGTAGGTGCGAGCAGACATGCGCAATCAGCATTAGCCAATCTTAGCCAACCATCATGAACCAGATCATTAACCATAATATCAGTACTGCTGGCTACGAGAATATATGTAGTACTTGTCATTCTTGGCTAGTGATGAAGTATATAAATGTACCATATATGTACTATAGCTGGCTTTATAGTACTGCTGTGATTAACTGTGTACCATTCTAAATCCATTCTCAACCATGATTGTCATCGGCTACTGTTGAACTTCAACCAGCTCCATGGCTCTACCGGCCACCAGCTCGAGGTCGCGATCGAAGCGGATCAGATGGCATTCCAACTCTACAAAGGCGCCCATGATGAGCCCGGTTCGGCCGCGGTGGTTTCTAGTGCCCGTAGGTTTTTATGTGAAATCACAGCTCGCTCAACTCGTTATGGAGCATCACTACTTTTGTGTTTGGCGTTTCGAATCATGAACCATCATACAACCTTTATAAAACTATAAAATTAAATAGAAAGCCGGTGATAAAATCATTCCTGAAGCTGCTGGCCCTGCTAAGTGGTGATACAATCCATTGCTATCAAGACCCAAGCCTCAACATCCAATCATAGAGGCGTGCCTATGTGTTAGTCGAACATGATGCTGACAAAACAAGAGGGGCTTGATGGATTAATGCTGATTGATGGGCTAATACATTGAATAATTGTCGTTTGAGAACGGTGCTGTCCAAAATGGCTATACATAAGTCGATGGATTCATAATGTAGCCCAACTTGGTTACAAGTTTCAACCAAGCAATAGATCACATGTGGGCGTGGTTTGTGCACTTTTTGTGGGCATAGGCGCTGAATGGATGCAGGACACATGTTGATGGGACCATGTGAGCATGACTGATGTTGACCTACCCAGAAACTGCTGCGACAGTGCAACGCTACAATTGGCTGCAGTGGTTGATAGTGTGAACAGAATAGTCCAAAAGCAAGGAATTCCAGTAAAAAAAAGACAGTATTGGAATAATTCCAGCAATATAGGCGACACAATTATTAACAAAAGGACTTCAGCTGAAATCAGGGAAATGCCATTGATGGTCCAACTGATTGTACAGCCGTGTCACCTAGGGACTGTATGGAAATAGCACGATAAGATATGGTTGTTTCTCAAAATAGGCGTACCCCAAAATAATCCAATTTCAACCAGTCAATAAACCTACCAAAGCTTTGGGGTCCCGTATGGATTGAGAATCTACCATATTTCACGTGGAGGTATGGGTCGCAGGCCAAAAACGGGCTTAAGCTTATGGTGACGCCTTGGACGCAGGTGGCATTCTGAGTCAGAAATGTGGTACCTCGGACGTCGGCCTGGGGGCGTTGGGAGTTTGCATCACATGGCCCTATGTGTGCTCACGCGAAAGAAAAAATGACCAAGAAATATCAGAATGTGTAGATGCTTCAGGCTTCAACCATTTCGAAACACAAGAAATGGTAACCTTCTCATGATGGTTTTCAGTTTGAGGCATCGAGCTATTTGTTTTCATGAATTATGATTGATCCATTTTTTTTGCAGCAAAATGAATCGCACAATTCTCCTAGCTGCTCTGTTTGGTCTTGAGACATTTGTGGCCGATCCTTTCCCTTTGACCACCAATGAGCCCACGAAGCCAAAAAGAGCATCGGCTTCAGCCAGGTTCATTGCATATACAATCCTTATATGATGATTAAAAGACAAATACTCAGCCAATCATACAGGCTTCAGTGTTGATTACCCATAACATTCCCACTCACCACCAAAATAGCCCAGCAACTACAGGTACTTTTTGTTGCAATTTGAGTTCAGTTGAATTCTTCAGGTATACGCTTGTATTTGTTTGATTAGCTATGCAAATGAGTTGAATTCAGAAGGTATTTGGGATTCAAATGTGCACCAGCGCGTAGCATTGGGCGGGAGTGCTTCAAGGGTACACCAGACATCTCCATATGGGTCAGTTGACCCTGTACCCCTGGTTCCCCCATCATTCACCAAGCTGTTTTCCCTATGAAATTGGTAGGTTAGGAGGTACCTGCTGTGACCCATCCTACCGATCCTTGCCACATGGAGCGCCCCTTCAGCTGGTAGACCCAGGGACCTTTGATTCTCAGGGTCCCAGGGTCCATGGCCATGGCTACAGCTAGCGAGGCAAGAAGCTCGACCATGGTGTGTTGCTGGTGGGCTACGGCACCGAGAACGGCATGGACTATTGGAAGGCACCTTTTCTCAACACTTCGCATGCCATGAAGGATGCAAGTGTGTTCATCATCGATTCCATCATTGTCATCCTCGTCATCATCATCATCATCATCATCATCATCATCATCATCATCATCATCATCATCATCATCATCATCATCATCATCATCATCATCATCCTTATCATGGATATTGCCATCCTCTCAATCTTCCTTGTCATTTGGATATCGGTCGGTTCACCCTGCAACCTGGTGTACCATCATTAACCATCGCATTCCTTGTGATTTCTGGTTATTGTCCCCCAGAAGATTGAGGGTCAATATTGACCCAAAGTCCATAGCCATTTCTCATGTTGTACCACCCGTGATTCTCGCCTCCACTATCGTCTAAGATCTTCAGGTGAAGAACAGCTGGGGAGCCAACTGGGGAGAGAATGGCTACATTCGTTGCTTGGGAGCAAGTAATTCGGTGGTTTCTTGCAAATGGGGAACCCAAAAAATCCTTGGTTTGGTTAAGTTTATTACTATGATATCGATGTTTAAGTTTGATTACCAAGTATAATTTTGCAACAATTTGATCAAGTAACTATGATCCATAAATTACTTCGTATTTTGGATGTTTGATTACTGTGTCACAAATTGAACAACAGGCAATTACTATAGGTATTGATTGTGTTTGTTTGCCATCAGTAGTGTGTTGTTTGATGTTCGATTACATCATCAATAGTCAAACATCAAATTGCCAAATTGCTATTGAGACGCGGCTTTATTCCACCATGCAACAAATCAACCAGCAAGTTCAGTAGAACAACCCCCAAACAACCGTCGGCAGCCGTTGGCCGATGGAATCAACCATAGCTGTTGGTTGTTTGCCGTTGCTGTCAGCCGCTGTTGGTGATTGATTAATCACTAGAAGAGCTGCTAATGTCAGTTGATCATGCTATGCACAGTGTTCACAGCGATGAAGTTTGAAGCTGATGGTTGATCCCAGCCGTAGTTGATTCCATTGCTACGAGTTTCCACTCCTTGTTTCAGTTCAGTCATGTAAGGGTGCATCATACAGTCCCTGGGATTCCAACAACCATTGTTCTATTTTTGTCCGTAACAACCACTGTTTCAGTAAGGGGTTTAATCTAAGAAAAAGGGACTGATAATCTATTAACCATGGTTTGAATGGTGTTGGAATCCTTCGGTAATTGCATGTATAATGGAAGATTAGGCAAAAATTAACGGCGGATAAATGATTGGTAAAGATGCTTGACCCAGCATACTTGCCGATGCTGCATCAATCATTGTGATAATCAAAAGCTCGGGTATGTTAGTCACATTTTACGATTACTTGTTTAGTGGAACCAATCACATTACCTTTATCACAATGGGCTGATTGGCTAGTGGTTTACGGTTGATTAAACATTATAAGTTGTTCATGGCTCGTGAATGTTGATGGCTTCACATCGACAACTCACAACAGTGTACCGACATAACAGCTTTGATAGGTACCTGCCAAGGATATGGAAGGATTTGTGTAATAGATACGTCGGTTGTACTTGGATCATTTTTTGGCAGAATTTTGGTGATGCACCCATTCTGGACATGATGAACATGGAGATTGTATGGGAAGATTTGGTCAGCAACTTGTCTCGTGCATGTCATCCCATTACTGTTCTTTCTGTCTGGCTGTGGATGCCTCAATCATACTTGTGCTCAGTTCAGGGATACAACCAAGTTACCACGGCGCTCCCAAAATGGAAGGGGGCAAGGAAGGGCACAGGGCGCTTCCCCACGGTTTGGATCTAAGGTTTGAAGCGAGGCGTCCCCAAGGATGGAGAGTTGCCCGGTGGCGTTGACGGCTGCGGTGTGTTTTCCTTGCTGCGACTTGAAATATTATCAGATAGATGCAATACGACTAAAGGATAGATCAATATAGGACACTAAACTACACATAGAACTAGACAAGACTATGAGGATATAGTCGTACTGACCATCGTATAAAACTAGAGAATTGACACTACATGCATAGGCAATCAATGGCACACAGATACTTACATGCACATTCGCATTTAGCGTGCATCTGCACAGAGGTTGATGGGTAGCTCCCACACCACCCCCAAGCCCACTTCCTGCCTGACAAGTCTAGGTTCACGGCTTGGCACCGGAAAAAACATGCCAAAGACATGAATGTAATGATGGACTTTTTCAGACGTTGGGAAAAATGTTCGAATTCATCGTCGATGCCGCTACATACATATTCAGACTATTGAAATACACTTTCATGGGTGTTTCTCAAAAAAGGGGACCCCCAAAATCATCCTAATGATCATTTTTAGTAATAGAACAACCATTTTTTGGGTATCCCTATGGCTTTGGAAAGCACCTAATATGGAGATCCCTTTTCGGCGTTGACTGCCGAGGTGTGGCATCAAGGATCAGCCATCGTATCCCATCGTGAAATCCCAAGAGTCCGAGCTCGTGGTCTAAGCCGCGCGTAGGCGGTGATGAATTCGCACAGGTTGTTGCTAGGTCAGTTTGTTGCTGGCAGGTGCTATCGCTGGCTGTTCCCTTTGGCCAAGAGTCCATCTCGCCTTCTCAAAACATGAAGTTGTTGCCCAGCGCAGGAATAGAGACCCGTCCAGAACTGCACAGCAAAGCCCCTGCTGCTTCCTGGAGCTGTACAAAGTGAGAAGTCCAAATGCATTGACTCCTCGTCCGTTTCCCAACAACTGCACCAGCAAGCGATGGAAGATGACGTAGCCGGACACTTCACCAGTGGTGTTGATGACGGTGTGATTTCTCACGCCAATGCCCCAATGGTTGCCTTCCAAGATTTCATCCTTGGGTCCTTGATAGCATGTTTTATCATGTGTTGGCTCAAATTTTGAGGATACTGAATTGTGATTTATCTCATGTTGTTTCCATCTTTTGAATGACAATAAAGCTGAATCAATGGTGAGTTCAGTTCATGGTCAAAACAAGAGATTCCTTCAGGTTTCACAGCATTCAGAAGCAGTGGAAGCATTCTTTTGCCGGCTGCGTCATAACCTGGACAGTAACCATCGCAGTGGCTCAAGTGCTGTGTCCCCGTTCCTGATTGGGGAAGGGACACCGACCAGCCGACAGCAGCCGTGAAAATCGGAGACCGGGGAAGGTGTTGCCAGACCTCCGTTCTGCACTAGATGTCGTGTATGAGCATGTATATTCCATATGTTTGTGCTGAGTCGAATGTAGCTGCTTGTTCACCTATAGATGTGAATCAACTTGGATATAATATGTATATATGTGCACAGGATTGATTCTATGCCGTGACTCAATGAAGTGGATAGGGATATGTTTTTTTCCACCTGTGACCATGACCCCAGGTGACACTCCTTTACACCACGGCATCTCAGAGGGTAACGCAGAGGCTGTGGTGGTCGGACACCTGTTGTGGTTGCCAGGCTATCAACGGAAGCCACCGGGCTGACCCACCATGAAGCATCACAAATTTCACCAGCGCATCCCTCCCCTGTGGCGCTTCCTTACTGCACTTTGTGCCTCAGTTTGATCACCTCACGTTGTACACAACTCAGAAGTGAGAATATTCTTCGAAGACTGGAACCACTGAGACTGATTCATTGAACAGCATCAGGAACCAGGGTCGCTGAGGTGTTCAAGGGATCCTGATGATCACAATCATCATCATGGTCATTCTTTCATCATATATCATCAGGATCATTGTCATCATTACCACTATTATTATTGTCGTCGTCATCATCATCATCATTTGGATCCTTCATCATCAGTTATTGTGGTGAGCCCATCTTTAATCAACGAGCCTCTCGCGGGACCATCACAACTGTTGCAACATGACAGATTCGCCAGCTGAGCTTCACCCGTAGCACACAACTGGACCGCCCTGCGACAATTCACCCGTAGTCATGATCAGCTATGAATGGTTTTGTTAATAAGCGATTCACATATCCCCTCTTTTGAGAAGCCACTATATAGATCCATACACGAATAGTTACCGTATGGTTGATAATGGTTGATACTGGTCAAGATCAATGGTTCAGATCATGTGGTTTGTGCCAGGAGGCCCCTGGTACCCTCTTACTCTTGTTGATTCATCAACCAGCAGCTCAGTGGTTTCGCGGACATGCAGCTGGCACAGTGATAGCGCCAAGTTGTTTGTTTTTTGATTGGGGGTTTGATGGACATTTTGTATGGGGGGATTATAGTGGCTACTCAGAGGGGATAGCACACAAAGAATCAACAATTGCGGCTCAACAACCAGGTAATTATAAAGCAAATTGTTGGTTGACGAGCATATTTTTCAAAGGCTTTGAAACCACAAAACAGTTGTTTTTTTTCTGCTTGGAGGTTTACGCGGAATGATGTGTTGTTTTTTCCGTGGTTGGTGGTTGCAAATGTTGCTATTTTCAAGCGTACCTGGGGATGATTGACAAGCACATTCTTGGGGTGGATTCTAGTTAGTTGAATGTTTCTCAAGATAGGGTCCCCCAAACAAAGATGGTTTTTGATATAAAAGACTCATATTTGGATGACAACTGGGGAAAACCCGGTTTGAGAAACTAGCCGACTAGCCAACTAGATTTTAAAAACTATTTGGAGAAACTACCCCTACTTATGTTAAAAAAGCATATTCAAGACCACCAACATCCATTCTTGTGATCGATTACAACTACAACCATTCTTAACCACCAACCCAATTGTTTAATCTTTCGGGCCAAGCACCGGCTGTGGCTACAGCTGAATCCTGACAGTCATGGGTCGCCGAGGTGAGCAGACTGGGGCAAGGTGATTCGTTGATGGTTGGCTAAACTAAGAACCGTCCAGTTCCCTGGGAAGTTGATGGTGCCGCTGGTTCTGCTATGTTAGACAACCAACCAGGCACTGCTGTATGGTTTTTACCAATGGTTTTCCCATGCTTTTCCTATGGTTTTCTTATGTTAGATCACCAACTCGGCAGTTTCCTATGGTTTTCCGATGGCAGTTAAAACCAACCGGCAGTTCCCCTAATGACTTCTGCCAGCCACTCCAGGTGGTTCGATTGCTGCTGGACAAACGCGCAGATTTGCACGCTAAGGAGAAGTTTGTGGGCCGGGAATCCGAGGGCCAAGGAGTCCTCGGTGCGTTCACTTAGAATGCCAGGTTTCATGGTGGTTTAGTACGCTTGCCCTTTGGGAATCAAAGATAGCAAGAGAAAGTGGCCATCCTCAATAGTTAAACCATCTAGAAGTTACCAGAGGGTAAGAATTCTTGGTTATAAGTGCCAACAACCAAGCATAGCTCACTATCGATGATTTGTTTGGCTGGTTGCTATCCTCAGCTCATGGGTTCTAAGCCCGAAAACGTTAGCAAGATAGTTCATGTATGACCACTAGTTCATGTTTGATCACTATTTTCTCATATATGACCCGTTTATTGGTATCAACCATCACAATTGATCAGTATCATGAATCATCTTTGCCAACCATTCAACCAGCCTTCCACAATCCAGATACTGTGTGTATGGTTAGTATGGTCAATTAGGATGATACCAATAAACTATCCATGATATAAGATAATTTATCCATGAGATGATTTACCCGCAAAATCTGGGTCATTTTATAGGTCGATGTAGGAAGCCAGCACCAAAATTTGGGTGTTGACCACTATGACCCTGCAGAGCTCAGCTCTTTAGGGGTGGCATCCCAGTTCATTGTTGTGGTTCGCCAATGAAGGATACCGGGTAGTTCAGAAAAAACAGCCATCCGAGATGAACCA
>VSDK01029283.1:18694-33966 GCA_009767595.1 Symbiodinium kawagutii | reverse complement strand
TGGTGATGGCGATGGCGATGGCGATGGCGATGGCGATGGCGATGATGGTGACGGTGATGGTGATGGTGATGGTGATGATAATGGTGATGGTGATGGTGATGGTGATGTTGATGGTGATGGTGACGGTGCTGGTGGTGATGGTGATGGTGATGGTGATGGTGATGGTGATGGTGATGGTGATGTTGATGATGATGGTGGTGGTGATGGTGATGGTGCTGATGATAATGATGATGATGATGATGATGGTGATGATGATGATGATGATGGTGGTGATGATGATGATGACGATCTCGGTTTCATGATCCTGTAATCAGTTGAAGTGGCAGTTTCGTTGGTGATGACGACAGTGCTGAGGATTCCGTTGTATCATTTACCATCATTGAATTTCATCATGCTGCATGTTTAATGTATGCTGCTTCTTTCAGTTGAACCTCCTGTCTTCTCTTTCTCTCTCTCTCTCTCCACCGCCTTGCTCCCCCTGATTGAATTTTGGTTCTCCTGCGTCCGGTCTGAATACGTTTGTGCAAAAGACGGAACACATTATATGTGGGGTTATCTGTTTCTCCAACTTGTTATCATCGAACCCACAGCAGCGTACAGGTTTTCGCCAGATATGACCACTGGTGTTGGGAACGCTCTCGCCTGCCTGCCGCACAAGCGCGGGTATTGTTGTCCCATCGTTTGAAGAACTTTTGGTTGATGAATCGGTGAGTACTGACTCCAAGACATGGGATCTGGTCAATATGGCTATGAGTCAAGACCCCGATACCCTTTGTGAATGCCCCTGAAATTTCCAAAGTCGTCCAACTGTTGTGATGGGAACTATTACCCATGGCTTTTGAATGCTTGGTCATTACATGTTATGGCTATCCCATCTCATCATATCTCATCCCCAGATGTTCCATGGGAAAACGCGGAAGGACCCCTGGGGCAATTTGCTGGACACCTTGGGTGGCCTTGCCCCTCGGCGCTTGACTTCGTGGAAAGTTGGGCACAAATTTGCGCTGCGACTTCTGTTTTTGTAGAGATTACTCTCTGGCAAACTAACCTGGAAACTGAAAGGCCACTATTTATAACTAGATTTCCTAGAGAAAATAACCATTTGTGGCTTCTGGCTTAGTTTCCCAGAGGGTGTAGTGTAGGAAAAAAATGTGGAAAAAATCAGATTGACATTGTTCGTGACATCCCCCCAAGAGTGACATGACCTGCAGGTTGTCGGTGAAGATGGCCATCCCAAGTAGGTGAACCGCCAACTTCTGACTAGTTGAGTGTCCAATCGCCAGCCGGGGAATCCACAGAGTATACCACCACACCAACTAGTTGGTTCAGTATGGGCTTAAATCCAAGGATCAGCCATCATTGATGCTGGTTGCAGACTTGGGCGTACCCACGCAGTAGCAACAGTAATAGCAGTTGTTTGTATTGTCGTAGCTGCTACTGTTCGGGATTCATTTAAGTGGTTAGTTTCTTCATAATGACCGGCGGGATTTTGCATAGATGCGCTGATTAGGGATAAGTTTGCGCAATCAGGCTGTCTTGTTGGTAATGATGCTGAATTGTAGTTCATGATGGCAAGTCTAGTGGTCCATAAGGCAAGAAAGGTGACTAGTCAAAGTATCCCTATGCATTAAACAAATCTGTATTCAATTCCTGTCCAGGATTCAGGACAATTCAGGCGGTCGTGAAGGCTGATCAGTGCTGTTGATTTAGGTTGAGTCATAGGATGATCAGCAAGGCCATAGGGATTCACGAGAGCATTAGCGGAAAGGCCGCCTCCCAACTTGGACCCCAGTGAGTGGTTGCGTCTGACGACACCATGGCTGTAGGAGTTTGTAACCCTTCTGGTTCTGCTTGTTTGGTTTGCCTGCCAACCACAGAGAGGCGCCGGGCAATGGTGAGCCACGCCACGAAACGTCAGAGGTGGGCCCGGAAGGGTTTGCAGCAACAGGACTAGTTCATTGATTGCTGCTTGTTAAATGATAGACATCCCGTTTACATAGTGGGAAACAACTGGTGAATGGGTGGTACTTGCATGGGTCAGCTGTTGTGGTGGTCAATGTTAGTTGATGCGATCAGTGATCCGTCATCAACCTGTTGTTGGTGACTAAAACCCACCATCTATAACCAATCACCATCAATCATCCATCATCCATCATCCGTCATCCACAATCCATCATCTTCATGGTCGTCATCACCATCATCATCCACCACCAACCAGTAGCGCATTGGTTCTTGGCTCGTAGTGATAGAACCAATGGTTTCAAGGATTGAAGATGGATGACGGCGTGATCTTTGCCAGGTCGCGCTGAGAATTCGATGACTTCACATCACTGCTACAAGCAACGATGCCAAATTGAGAGTTGTGTGTATACAGTGACTTAAATGGAGATACGGCCGTGGGTTGTAACTCATAACCAATCAATTGTTAAAGCTAAAAACTAATGGCTGCAAATGAAAGAAATATCTTGAAGTAATACACATCATGTCACATCATGCCACCGTATTTGTGTTATCCATGTGGCTGTGGCTCAAAAGCCCCTGTACCCCTGCTGTTATCAATTGATTGGTTAATGTTAGTCCTCCTTGACCGTTGGTTATTGTTAGTTCTTAACCAACCTTAAGCAACCTTATGGGTACTCTCGGTTGTTCTTCATTCAAAAACAGGAAATCCAGCCCTGCAAATCATGGAGATGACCACGTGCCACCGATGTTGTGTTGCTTGCTTCTCCGATGCATGATTTGTCAAGCATGAAAAACCACAAGGTTAACGTTCATGAGTCACCACTAGCAATGATATGCCCTAGTATCAATTCTTGACAGCTGCACTCTTTGTTTTTATTCCCCAGAAATTCACCTCTGAAATATATCCTGTTGTTTAGAGACCATATTCCCTGATTGTTCACCCCATAATTACTATTGGTGGATCTTTTTTCCCAGCGTACATTAGGTTGTTGCCCCTATGTTGTTGTTAAGCATTGTTTCATCAACTGCGACTGAGCATAAGGAATAAACATGAACAAACCAATTACTGATTGATGGATTTGTGTTAACCATTGTGGGTATGTTCTTTGCCAATTGTCTCTCTCTCTCTCTCTTCTCAACAATTGGTACATTCCTTATCATTCGGTAACACTTGTCCTATTGGTAGATTGATTTCCATCGATGCTCATTATCACCTTGTCTTTGATATCGCCAGTTGCAAGTTCATTAGAGACCATTTCTGAGGGATCAGGAATGGGATGATTATGCACCAATTTACCATGGCTTTAGGTTCCTTTATGTCAATAATAATCATCATTTGCCAGGAACCATGGTCGAATTTTGAGGTTATCATCATTCATTACCATAAGTAAAACCATTTGCCACTTACTGCTTTTTTGGGTGCCCCCATTTTGAGAATCCACCATTTTTGGGAAATCCTTGACTAAGCATGATTGAAACATGATCTCCCCAGCTGTAGCTTCGCAGGAACCCAGAGGCGACGATGGAGGCGCCACGAGCTGCGGTGTGTAGCAATGGTTGGGGATGGTGAAGCATGGTGAAGCATGGCTGGTGATAAGGGAGCGATGAGTTTCGCCAGGAATATCCTGCCCTAATCTGCCCTCCTTCAATGGGAGAGCCAATTGGACCAGGAGTGTCCTCACCAAATGGTAGTCAAGAATTAAGAATGGTGAATGGATGGTGAATGGTGATGTTTAGTGAGATATATATATATATATACATATATATATAGGTATGTAACTTTTAGATGCCCAAAGTTTCACAAGCGTTTAGTGGTTGAGAACGCTAACACTAGTGGTTAGCTAGCGTTCATGATGATTGTCAGTCCTTAGTGGCTATTCATCGGGGGTTGATTGGTTAAATGACTCAGAAGCTAAAGTAAAGCATGGTGACTTGCAGTTGATAATATTTGTACAGAGCATGAGCAGTTGCCAGTGGTTGATAATCATTCAGCCAGTTGTTCAACCAATGTCCTGGGTGTTCCAGTTGAGCTATCCAGGATTTGGTACATTTTGTAGCTGCCAAATGCTGTTGTGATGGGCTTTTTGGGAGCCACGGCGGACCAGGGAAAGCCATTGGAAATTTTGGTTTCCTAATTCTACAGCACTTCATCTAGAACCATTGCAGGATGCAAAAGATGTGCATTTTGAGTTGTGGAGACCTATTGGATTAATTAACATAATAAAAACTTAATGACTTAATTGGTTGGTTTGAGATGTTGCACATTTGGTTCCATTTTGTTGTTGCCGTGTCGCCTTTCCGAGGCCCTGCCACAGAGTCACAGCGACAGATCAGCTCAGGTAGCAGTTCGGGAAGGCGCGAGCTCTTTGCTGTTGATGCTGGCTGTTGCTGTGGTGGTTGTCGTAATGTTGTTGTTGTTGGTGGTGGTGGTGTGGGTGCTGTGGTTGTTGTTGTTGCTGCTGCTGTTGTCATGTGTAATTGCTGTACTTGTTTCATTGCGTTTTGTTCTTGTTATCGATGTTGATTGTTCTGTTGTTCTTGTCCTTTCATTTTGTCCTTGGCTTGTCAATTAGTGGATTGTTTGCCCATGTGTGGTTGCTAGTAAGGGATTTCCTCGTTCACACAGAAAAATATGCGAACAAGTTGCTCATGGGCTGACCTGGTCAAAGTTCAAAGATATGGCCATTTTGGAACATATGAGAACATGCTTTTCAAATGTGTTCAGCTGTATAATTACACATGGTTTCTTTTTCAGGGGATTACCCTGAACTGCCCGGGTCCAGATTGCACAGCTCGATTGTTTCTGAAAAATGCAGTTGCTTGATTGCCCGCAAAAATGCACAATTATCCACCTCTTTTGGACCATGCCTGAAGAAATGGTTGTCATAGTTTGCCTCTTTATAGCTTTTTATGGATCACATCAGCCACAACCACGTCGCGATGTGCCACAAACTTCTTCAGGCCACCGCACGACGATGCTGCAATTGATGTCCCAGTTGCAGCGGCACAAGTCACGCCAGCGCAGGTGGCGTCTCTCATGTGGCAGTCCTTTCCCCGAACATGCATAGATTTGAAGACTAAACTCTCAACGGTGCGTGGGGAAGGGTATGATCTTTGATGAAGGGAGGAGATGAGGAGATGAGGAGATGAGTTCAGCGGTTGCTTCTGCAGAGCCGATTGAGCAACCAACGGCTAGTGAACTATCGTGTACTAAGGATGATGTAGGATAGTCTACAAACTCGGAAGTAGGAACATGATATAACAAAGTTCAATGACGTAGTGATGGTTATGGTCTTGGAGAAACAGAAGAGACAGCCTACTGCAGGATGCAGATGTCTTGGGCGAGAGCCACACATCGCCAATTGACGATGGAGGCTGGATACCGCAATGCCGAAAGCCCATCCCCAAAAATTGAAGTCCTGTGCTTGATCCCTGTCACCACAGAATCCTGGTCATGTACGGTACATGGTTCATGTCTTTGAAGTCGCCGTTGAGCAAGCAGATATCAGGACAATCGGGACGTAGCACAGACGGTGCAACCCAAATCAGATAAACAAGATGAAGTGAGCTGTCACAAATTCGCTTGAGAACATGCCCTGTATGGATGTGTTTGTTTTTCTCCAGGCGGATCAGCTTTAAGCATTTTGCCACGGATCTATGGAAGGTTCAATCATGACGTTACAGTTCGTTCGATCATGTCAATCGTGATGGACTTCGTATTTTTCAATTATGACTTTTGACAGACATACCGGCGCATAACTATACCATCCTGAAAAGGGTTTGTGATGGTGGCGTAAGACTGCAATACTCTTGCCACGTTCTGCATCATCTCTTATGACAGACACGCTCATGCATAACTACACCGTCATAACTAGGGTTTTTCTACATTTGATCAACGAACTAATTCCCACGACAGCTATCCCTAGGTCGGTCAAATGCTAGCAAGCCAAATTTCAGCTTCCATGGCGGTCCCAGTGTACCTATCTTTTGATTTGTGCAGTGCATACTCAACTTGGAGCCTGAGAATTAGACTAGCAAAGTCGGCAAAGAATTGTTTTTTTTACGTATCGGAGACAGTTGCTTTGGAGGGTTTTATGTCCAACTGACCGGTTGCAGCTGATGTTCGTTCCGCTCATTTGCCAGGCCTCATCCTAGAATCCGTGTCTGCCGTGCGACAGATCAGCTCGGACAGTAGCGGCTCGGAAAGGCCAGGGCTATTGCCAGAGCGGTATGTGCGGATTGGTCGCTGATGGTCGCAAGGTCAGTTCGTACTTTTGATGTTCCTTGTGGTTGCGTCTCTTGTTTTTCGTTCATCTGGGTTGGGTACTCAAGTATCCTTCTTTCTTCTCGTGCCTTCGAATTTTGGTTCAATTACTGAAGTGGCTTGCAATATCTAGAGTTCAACCCTGCACTTGTTTGATCTTTGACCAATACATGTTTGTGGTCCTTTTGATACTCTACTTCTTTAAGCCGCACCAAGTGAAACGGTTGTCGTATTGTTTTCCAGGTGGTGTAACCTCTCAACATGTTTTAATGGATCACATCAGCCACAACCACGTCGCGATGTGCCACAAACTTCTTCAGGCCACCGCGCGACGATGCTGCAATTGATGTCCCAGTTGCAGCGGCACAAGTCACGCCAGCGCAGGTGGCGTCTCTCATGTGGCAGTCCTTTCCCCGAACATGCATAGATTTGAAGACTAAACTCTCAACGGTGCGTGGAGAAGGGTATGATCTTTGATGAAGGGAGGAGATGAGGAGATGAGGAGATGAGTTCAGCAGTTTCTTCTGCAGAGCCGATTGAGTAACCAACGGCTAGTGAACTATCGTGTACTAAGGATGATCTAGGATAGTCTGCAAACTCGGAAGTAGGAACATGATATAACAAAGTTCAATGAGGTAGTGATAGTTATGGTCTTGGAGAAACAGAAGAGACAGCCTACTGCAGGATGCAGATGTCTTGGGCGAGAGCCACACATCGCAAACTGACGATGGAGGTTGGATACCGCAGTGCCGAAAGCCCATCCCCAAAAATTGAAGTCGTGTGCTTGATGATTGTCACCATCAGAATCCTGGTCATGTACATGGTTAACCTGGACCATCGAAAGTGTTACTTTTTTTGTTCGACCAATTATTTTTGGTTTGACCAAAAAAAGTTGGTATTTTCCAATGGCCGAAAATAATTGGTCTTTCACTGACTACATAGCAAAGTTTTTAGTGCATTTGCCGTTGGTACAAAACCCAAGCATATTATTTCAAAAGAATGGTTTAAAGATCAAAAATGCTTAATTTGGTTCCAAAATATTTTTTCTGCAATCTTCCCGCACGCCTGCAAAGGGGTATACAAGATGCAAACATGAAAACACTTTGAGGCCTTGTTTAATTGTGCAAACGTTTGCAAACAATACCAGTTGCATACCCACGTTGCGTCCAACAAAGCAAACACTGACCAGTCCTTGCCCTGTTAAACAAAACCGTTTTGTGTTTTTGTTTACCTTTTTCGTGATTTACAAAAATGCGGCAACATTCTGAACAGGTCTGTCCCTCAAGAATGCAGGGTGTTTCTCTACTCAAATTATGCACAGGTCCTGTCTAAGCTGTCTTGGCGCTGTGAGATGGAGAAGTTGTTTTAAAAGTTCCCCTTGAACTATATGATGTTTGCTTCACCGTGCCTATTTGCCTTTATGCTGTCTTTTCTGTGATGGTTGGGTGCCCAGACTTGCATTTACATCTTGAAAGCCCCGGTCCTTATGAAACTGCAAGCAGTGTTTCTGATCCAAAGAGTCCGTGCATGGACCTCTCAACTTGCAAAGCCCAAACTGGTTTACCACCCAGGCTTTCATAAGTTCCAGCAAACCTTCACACTTGAAAAAGTTAAAACAGAGCAGGAACTGCATGGAAGCAAAGAAACTGAAGCGTAAGAATGCGTAAGAAAACCAAGAATCCGCGTAAGAAAACCAAAAATAGGCGTAAGAACGCGTAAGAATGCGTAAGATTTTTGTTGACCCAGAACGTCAGCACACGCGACCATAGTAGCATGTTCGTGATATTGCCAGCTACGCGCATGTTTTGCCCACGATCTTGATAGTCGGAAGGAGCTCATCACGAGTCATGCTGAGTTTGGATGGATTTCGTAGTTGCAGTCCTAGGGCTGGACAATCTGACCGCAAAGGGCCACTAACACAGAGACGGTAAAGGGTTTACCAGTCCAGTATAGTCCAGTGTTATTTTTTGGGAATAGTTTGATTTCTGATGATTTCTGCGCATTTTGACTGGTCTTCCCTTGCATTCAGCCCGTCACAGCCCCTTATTTTGGTTTTGCCCATTTTGCAGAAAATGAGAATGTGATGAACAGCTCGTAATTTTGCCACCTCTACTTGACTAGCTCAACAGTCGTATCCCGGATACCAACATTGCGAAACATTTGCCTACCTCTTCAGAATTTGGCGCGGCAAGCCAAAAAACGAGGAAGGAAAATCAAAACACAATATGACAACAATAGAAATGCGGCTCCAAGGCTGGCAATGTCTCCGGAACAGAAACTCAAGGAGGAAAACAAGATTGAAGTACAATAGAGAAGTGAGTCGGGGGAAGTATTTACTGCCAAACCAATGATTGGCTTTTAGAACCAATGATTGGCTTTGAAAAAAAACCTTTTTGCCCGACAGTGTTTGGCAAATGAAGCTGACAGTCGGCCTTGTCATTATGTACAGCAACAATTCATAGCTTGTTTTCTTCTTGTGATCAATTATTTTTGGTCAGACCAAAAATTTTGGGTCATTGCCAAAAACCCAAAAAAAGTGCTACTTTGGATGCTTCAGGAATGTCTTTGAAGTCGCCGTTGAGCAAGCAGATATCAGGACAATCGGGACGTAGCACAGACGATGCAACCCAAATCAGATAAACGAGATGAAGTGAGCTGTCACAAATTCGCTTGAGAGCATGCCCTTTATGTATTTTTTGGGGGGAGCAGCATTTAAGCATTTTGCCACGGATCTATGCAAGGTTCAATCATGACGTTACGGCTTGTTTGATTATGTCAACCGTCGTGGACTTCGTATGTTTTCAATCATGGCTTTTGACAGACATGCTCGTGCATAACTATACCATCCTGAACACGGTTTGTGATGGTGGCGGAAGACAGCACTACTCTTGCCAGACATGCTCGTTCATGACTACAGCATCATGACTAGGGTTTTTCTACATTTGATCAACGAATAAACTCCCACCACAGCTTTCCCTAGGTCAGTCGAATGGTAGCAAGCCAAATTTCAGCTTCCATGTCGGTCCCAGTGTACCTACTGGATCCTACTCGTATTTTTTCGTTTATGCAGCGCGTATTCAACTTGGAGATGAGAATTAGACTAGCAGCAAAATTGGCAAAGAATTGTTTGTGATGATTTTTTTCCAACTGACCCCGTTGCAACTGATGTTCGTTCCGCTCATTTGACAGGCCTCATCCTAGAATCCGTGTCTGCCGTGCGACAGATCAGCTCGGACAGTAGCGGCTCGGAAAGGCCAGGGCTATTGCCAGACCGGTATTTGCAGATTGGTCGCCGTTGGTCACAAGGGTATTTGCAGATTGGTCCCTGTTGGTCACAAGGTCAGTTCGTATTGTTGATATTCCTTGTGGTTGCATCTCTTGTTTTTCGTTCATCCTGTGCTGCTTCTTTCAATAGACGTTGTTGTTCTTGTGTTTCTTTTGTATTTGTGTGCCATTTTTTCCTGTGATTTGGGTACTCAAGTATCCTTCTTTCTTCTCGTGCCTTCGAATTTTGGTTCAATTACTGAAGTAGCTTGCAATATGTAAAATTGTTCAACCATGCACTTGCTTGATCTTTGACCAATACATGTTTGTGGTCCTTTTGATACTCTACTTCTTTAAGCCGCACCAAGCGAAACGGTTGTCGTATTGTTTTCCAGGTGGTGTAACCTCTCAACATTTTTTTATGGATCACACCAGCCACAACCACGTCGCGATGTGCCACAAACTTCTTCAGGCCACCGCGCGACGATGCTGCAATTGATGTCCCAGTTGCAGCGGCACAAGTCACGCCAGCGCAGGTGGCGTCTCTCATGTGGCAGTCCTTTCCCCGAACATGCATAGATTTGAAGACTAAACTCTCAACGGCGCGTGGAGAAGGGTATGATCTTTGATGAAGGGAGGAGATGAGGAGATGAGGAGATGAGTTCAGCAGTTTCTTCTGCAGAGCCGATTGAGTAACCAACGGCTAGTGAACTATCGTGTATTAAGGATGATCTAGGATAGTCTACAAACGCGGAAGTAGGAACATGATATAACAAAGTTCAATGAGGTAGTGATGGTTATGGTCTTGGAGAAACAGAAGGGACAGCCTACTGCAGGATGCAGATGTCTTGGGCGAGAGCCACACATCGCAAACTGACGATGGAGGCTGGATACCGCAGTGCTGAAAGCCCATCCCCAAAAATTGAAGTCGTGTGCTTGATGATTGTCACCATCAGAATCCTGGTCATGTACATGGTTCGTGTCTTTGAAGTCGCCGTTGAGCAAGCAGATATCAGGACAATCCGGACGCAGCACAGACGATGCAACCCAAATCAGATAAACGAGATGAAGTGAGCTGTCACAAATTCGCTTGAGAGCATGCCCTTTATGTATTTTTTTTGGGGGGAGCAGCATTTAAGTCAACCGTGATGGACTTCGTATGTTTTCGATCATGGCTTTTGACAGACATGCCCGTGCATAACTATACCATCCTGAAAAGGGTTTGTAATGGTGTCGTAAGACAGCAATACTATTGCCATGTTCTGCATCATCTCTTATGACAGACATGCTCATTCATAACTACAGCATCATGACTAGGGTTTTTCTACCTTTGATCAACGAATAAACTCCCACCACAGCTTTCCCTAGGTCAGTCAAATGGCAGCAAGCCAAATTTCAGCTTCCATGTAGGTCCCAGTGTACCTATCTTTTGATTTTTGCAGTGCATACTCAACTTGGAGCCTGAGAATTAGACGAGCAAAGTTGGCAAAGAATTGTTTGTGATTTGTGATGTTTTTTTTGTTTCGGAGACAGCTGCTTTGGAGGATTTTATGTCCAACTGACCGGTTGCAACTGATGTTCGTTCCGCTCATTTGCCAGGCCTCATCCTAGAATCCGTGTCTGCCGTGCGACAGATCAGCTCAGACAGTAGCGGCTCGGAAAGGCCAGCGCTATTGCCAGACCGGTATTTGCAGATTGGTCGCTGTTGGTCACAAGGTTAGTTCGTACTGTTGATGTTCCTTGTGGTTGCATCTCTTGTTTTTCGTTCATCCTGTGCTGCTTCTTTCAATAGACGTTGTTGTTCTTGTGTTTCTTTTGTATTTGTGTGTGCCATTTTTTCCTGTGATTTGGGTACTCAAGTATCCTTCTTTCTTCTCGTGCCTTCGAAATTTGGTTTAATTATTGAAGTGGCCTGCAATATGTAAAATTGTTCAACCATGCACTTGTTGATCTTTGACCAATGCATGTTTGTGGTCCTTTTGATACTCTACTTCCTGAAGCCGTACCAATTGAAACGGTTGTCGTATTGTTTTCCAGGTGGTGTAACCTCTCAACATGTTTTTATGGATCACATCAGCCACAACCACGTCGCGATGTGCCACAAACTTCTTCAGGCCACCGCGCGACGATGCTGCAATTGATGTCCCAGTTGCAGCGACACAAGTCACGCCAGCGCAGGTGGCGTCTCTCATGTGGCAGTCCTTTCCCCGAACATGCATAGATTTGAAGACTAAACTCTCAACGGCGCGTGGGGAAGGGTATGATCTTTGATGAAGGGAGGAGATGAGGAGATGTGGAGATGAGGAGATGAGTTCAGCGGTTGCTTCTGCAGAGCCGATTGAGTAACCAACGGCTAGTGAACTATCGTGTATTAAGGATGATCTAGGATAGTCTGCAAACTCGGAAGTAGGAACATGATATATCAAAGTTCAATGAGGTAGTGATGGTTATGGTCTTGGAGAAACAGAAGGGACAGCCTACTGCAGGATGCAGATGTCTTGGGCGAGAGCCACACATCGCAAACTGACGATGGAGGCTGGATACCGCAGTGCTGAAAGCCCATCCCCAAAAATTGAAGTCCTGTGCTTGATGATTGTCACCATCAGAATCCTGGTCATGTACATGGTTCATGTCTTTGAAGTCGCTGTTGAGCAAGCAGATACTGTATCAGGACAATCGGGACATAGCACGGATGATACAACCCAAATCAGATAAACAAGATGAACTGAACCGTCACAAATTCGCTTGAGAACATGCCCTGTATGGATGTGTTTGTTTTTCTCGAGGGGGAGCAGCATTTCAGCATTTTGCCTTGGATCTATGGAAGGTTCCATCATGACGTTACAGTTTGTTTGATTATGTCAATCCTGGTGTGTTTCGCATTTTTTCGATCATGACTTTTCACAGATGTGCTCGTGCATAATTGCACCATCCTGAGTATGGTTTGTGATGGTGGCGTAAGACTGCAATACTCTTGCCACGTTCTGCATCATCTCTTATGACAGACATGCTCATTCATAACTACAGCATCATGACTAGGGTTTTTCTACCTTTGATCAACGAACTAATTCCCACGACAGCTATCCCTAGGTCGGTCAAATGCTAGCAAGCCAAATTTCAGCTTCCATGTCGGTCCCAGTGTACCTATCTTTTGATTTGTGCGGTGCATACTCAACTTGGAGCCTGAGAATTAGACTAGCAAAGTTGGCAAAGAATTGCTTGTGACCATTTTTACATCTTGAGACAGCTGCTTTGGAGGATTTTATGTCCAACTGACCGGTTGCAACTGATGTTCGTTCCGCTCATTTGCCAGGCCTCATCCTAGAATCCGTGTCTGCCGTGCGACAGATCAGCTCAGACAGTAGCGGCTCGGAAAGGCCAGGGCTATTGCCGGAGCGGTATTTGCAGATTGGTCGCTGTTGGTCACAAGGTTAGTTCGTACTGTTGATGTTCCTTGTGGTCGCGTCTCTTGTTTTTCGTTCATCCTGTGTTTCTTTTTTTAGTTGACGTTGTTTTTTATTTTTTACATTTTTTCCTTCTTTACGGGTACTCAATTATCCTTCTTTCTGCGGATGCTCCAAACTATTTTGTACTAATGAAGTTGCTTGCAATTTCATGCAATTTCTAGAAGCGTTCAACCATGCACTTGTTTGTTCTTTGGCCAATAATACATGTTTGTGGTTCTTTTGATACTCTACTTATACTTCTTTGAGCCACGCCAAGTGAAGCGGTTGCCGTATTGTTTTCCAAGTGGTGTAACCTCTCAACATGTTTTTTAATGGATCACATCAGCCACAACCACGTCGCGATGTGCCGCAAACTTCTTCAGGCCACCGCGCGACGATGCTGCAATTGATGTCCCAGTTGCAGCGGCACAAGTCACGCCAGCGCAGGTGGCGTCTCTCATGTAGCAGTCCTTTCCCCGAACATGCATAGATTTGAAGACTAAACTCTCAACGGTGCGTGGGGAAGGGTATGATCTTTGATGAAGGGAGGAGATGTGGAGATGAGGAGATGAGGAGATGAGTTCAGCGGTTTCTTCTGCAGAGCCGATTGAGCAACCAACGGCTAGTGAACTATCGTGTATTAAGGATGATCTAGGATAGTCTACAAACTCGGAAGTAGGAACATGATATATCAAAGTTCAATGAGGTAGTGATGGTTATGGTCTTGGAGAAACAGAAGGGACAGCCTACTGCAGGATGCAGATGTCTTGGGCGAGAGCCACACATCGCAAACTGACGATGGAGGCTGGATACTGCAGTGCTGAAAGCCCATCCCCAAAAATTGAAGTCCTGTGCTTGATGATTGTCACCATCAGAATCCTGGTCATCTACATGATTGAGCAAGTAGGTAGATATATATCGAGAAAGTTGTATGTGTTTTCTGGTTACAGCCCATGGCACCATATTGATTGCAGCAAGGTTGTTGCTGGTTTTGGAACCATCAATCATGATGCTATCTTCTGACACGGCTGTTCTCAAAGAGTGCATGCGGTTGTCAATATTGTACTGGGCTACTCCAACAGGCCCCCTGACACATGACGCTCGTCGGACTGGCCCATGCCAGGCCCTGCCATCGAACCAGTGTGTGCCGTGCGACACATCAGCTCAGACAGCAGCAGTTCAGAGAGGCAAGGGCTGCCAACGATGGAGTCGCTGTTGGCCAAGCAGTCGCCTCAGCAATTGATTTTTACAGTTGATATTGGTCGTGAGTGGCATGATGTTGCTGCTGCTGTTGCTGTTGCAGTATTGTCGATGTTGTCGCCGCCACGGTTTTTGTTGTTGATGTTGATGTTGTTGTTGTTGTTGTTGTTGTTGTTGTTGTTGTTGTTGTTGTTGTTGTTGTTGTTGTTGTTGTTGTTGTTGTTGTTGTTTTTTGCGTTGTTGTTTCCGTTGTTGCAGTCGCCGTCCTTGTGGTTGTTGTGGCTGCGGTTGTGGTTGTGGTTGTGGTTGTGGTTGTGGTTGTTGTCCTTGTTGAAGTCCTCGTACTTGGGGTCGTTGTTGTTGTTGTTGTTGTTGTTGTTGTTGTTGATGTTGTTGTTGTTGTTGTTGCTGTTGTTGTTGTTGTTGTTGTTGTTGTTGTGGTGGTTCTTGTTGTCGTTGTTGTTGTTGTTGTTGTTGTCGTTGTGGCTGTGCTCTTTCGACCGCTTGTCTGGGGCAGCTGTCTGTTTTTTCTCGGTGTCCGCGGTGTAGGGGGAGCTAGTTGTTTTTGCTGGTGAATGTTCGATGAAACCCTGGAGATTTGCCACAAGTTAGGGATGTAGCGATGGTGGTTTCTGACTTATCAAGCAAATGCCTAATGCTACAACACCTCTGACATCCTATGACCAAGAATTTTCTGGTTTGCTGAGTTTGCTGCATAGTTTTTTACCAGCAGCGGTAGAGGAAATAAAGCCAGAAGCCAAGAATGCAAATGCAAGTTTGTTCTTTGAGACGACGCAGTCCAGTGGGGTTGCTGTTTCATTCAATCAGTGGAGATGATGGTGGTTATGTAGTTATTTATGAACCACCATGGTTCATGATGGTTTAGAGTGGTGAATGATGGTGAATGGTGATTAATGGCCAATAATCCCCACACAGCATGGTGTTTGAACATGATTCAACGATACCCCCGAATTACTGATCTCATGGACTTGGTTGAAAACAGAATGGGCAAGCTACAGATTCTGGCTTTTCCCAATATGGTTGGTTGGTTGGTTGGCTAATAGGGTTTTAAACCACCAGCGAGAATCTATTTATAGCATTTTATAACTTCATAACATTTTACTTCTGCAGGAATG
>VSDK01029283.1:7116-17116 GCA_009767595.1 Symbiodinium kawagutii | reverse complement strand
ACAATAGTGGGTGTCTTCCGTAAAAAGTGCCGATGCGCATTATTTCCAGTCTCGCAAACAATTTCATGATCATTTTCATGCGTCCAAATGTGCCAATTGTCGTACAGTACTTAGTTTCACTAACAATAGTGCCTGGCTGGTGATTTTTAAACTTATTTATTTTCCCCAACATTTCGGGATGGTTGGTTGACTAGCTCATACGTTTTGAGAGTGGTTACCACCAACGAGGTGCTCACAAAACTGAGACCCCATGATGCCTCCATGCTGAATTTGCAAGCTTCGCTCTAGGGGACCCCAGTTTCAAGCGCTGGAATCATGGTACTCCAATGTTTGTGAAGGTCAATGGCCAGGCTTATAATTTTCGATACGGATCAAATGTGTTTACCTTCCGCTGAACTGGAAGCGAAAGTCATCAGCATGTTCTACACAGTAACCAGCTATAAATAGTGGATTTCCAAGCTAGGGGATACCAACACTGACAGTGACATTTTTTTTCGGCAAAGCGGTTGCCCTAAATCTATGGGAAAGCCAGGACAAAGCTGGAGCTGCAAGGCCGCAACCAGGCAGGCCACGTCAGCTACCAGGATGGCTTTTGATTTGATGATGTATCATGCGATGCTTAGCCTGTGGTAAAACCTTTGGCTAAACTATGGAATGATGGCTAAAGATCATCACAGCTGTTGCTTCCTGAGTATTATTGTTATCTCTCAACCAGCAATACTATCGTCAACCATCATCAGCAATATCAATCAACAGCCTTTTTATGGAAATAAATATGCGCTCTGCTGGTGGACAATCCTCAACGACAGCAACAACAAGAACGCAGCATTTTCGAGACTGGGAGGCTGTTCTTGAATTCATTTCATGACAGCCAATGAAGTTTTGGGTACTTATTTTTCGTTCATCGCCTATTCCTGCTTTATGCAAGCTCTCCAATGGTACTGGGAATCCCTCTTAGCCAACCATCTGGTGCTTTGGAGGTTGCCCCGTCAAAAAGATGGATCAACACCAATGACGACGTTTCACAAAGTGGTGAGTAATGATGAATTGGGTTGCTAGCCAGCCAAAAACACCAATTTACTTCAACGTAACCATGGTAAACAATTAGTTGAGTTAGACATCATTGAGTTGCATTGCAGTTATTACCAACTGAGCAAAAAAATTGGTGAGTTGGGTTATTTATACTTTGACATGCAAATGAGGTTGTAATTGCCATGTAACCATGGTAAATGACTTCACGCGGTGGGTGAACTAACCCCTATAACCAGGGTGAATATAACCACTCGAGGGGGACGCGCATCCAAGACACCATGATGAAAGACTCTTAAATTTTGGAAGACGGTGATGTCCTTTTGATGTAACAACAACCCTCGGGAAGCTTGGGAGCAGACGTGCCTTCTGCAAAATCTGGCCTTCAGCCTGTGTACCATGGTGTTTGTGTTCTGAGCAACCAATTTCCAGTAGCGCCTCCAGATAGTGATAGTCTTGTTGGCAAAAATACAACCAGGAGGTATTGTTTAATCTTCCCCAACAGGCTATGCACATGTGGTTTCAAGATTCTGCGGCAATTAGATGTTCCTGATGTTTTTGATATATAGTCAGATTGGGAACGTCTTGATATGCTGTGAATTTTGTTTCGAAAGGGTGAGGGCTGACAAAATTTGATGCAGGGGAGGCTTTCCTTCATGACATCAGCAGTGAAACCGTACACAAGCAGAAACATACACATTGTCGGGGTTACTTGGGACCTCCATTTGTGGAATTTTCTGGACGCTCCCCATATGTCATTAACAGAGGTTCCCAAGAATGGATGGACGGTCCCAAGAGAAGACCAGTTTGATTTATAGAATGTTCACCAGGGATACAGGGAATTGACCCGCAGTCATATGGTTTCGAGCTTTGTCTTCGAACGTTCAATTTGCTAAGTGTCCATAAAAGGGTGCCCATGGGCACTACAAAACGTGGCACAGGGACCCGTGGAAAATGCGCTGGTTGGACAGTTTCCGAATCTATTGGGGTTGTCCAGAGCCATGATCGTACCTACTAAGCATCCAAGAATAGCCATTGGCAATTGGGAAACAACCAATTTCTTAACAAACCCGTTTGGATTTTTTTGGGGTCTCGCGAGAAACTTGCTTTCTGTCCCTCTCTTTTCGAGCATCGCAAAGGCACTCAAGATCACCCCTACTTTTTATGTTGATATGTTTCTGCATTGTTTGGGCAGGGCATCCAACAGTTGTATTGCAAACTTTCCGTCCATTCCGTCCACCCATTCTTTGCAGAACCATTGCATATCACCACTCACCATGGGCCATGCTCGGTTACGATATGACCTGAGCAGGTGCCATGGGCAGCTCTGATTCCTATTCCGAGTACGAAAGCTATGAGGAGGAGCGTGCCATTGCCATCATGTGCGGCCGGGGTTGATCGTCCAGGTAGGAAGGGTGCCATCACAACTTTTGGTTTCAAACGTTCATTGATTTTCCCCAATATGTTTGATGTTTGGTGCATTGAGTAATTTACTATTTTTCAGAGGGGTCAAAACCACCAGATGAAGATTGTCAAGAAGCAAGGAAGGGTCTAAATCGTTGCTTTTCCTCCAATTTCATGGTAGGTCCATAAACTGATGAGCCACGCTCAACTTCATTATCATTCGCTGGTCATGTACGTTCCAGGTGGTATTGATTTGGATCGATTGGTTGATTTGAGAAGTGAACTACAACCCGCCCAATAACACTGGAGCATTGCCAAAGGGGCGCCTAAATGTTCCTCCAGGAATCTGAAGAAGAGGAGGTGCTTGGATCCTGTTGGAGTGGGACAAGGTGAAGAGAGGCAGATACCCAAATTCCAAGCCCTGACTCCTTGTTTACTATGGCTGAACCGGTTCATGTTTACAGAGGTCCATCAGCAGTTTGTGGTGGGACTCACAAGGTAATCACTAATGATCACTACGTAATGATGATGATGATATATCACTAATAGTTGCTGATAATCACCAATAACCACTGATTGACTACTACTAATTACTGATAATCATCACTGATTAATCATTCATTAATTAATCATTGAGTAACCACTGAGAACCAATGATTAGCCACTAATGATCACTGACAAAACACAAAGAACCAATGATCAACCCCTAATGATCACTGATTATCCACCAATAATCACTGATGAACTGCTAATGATCACTGATTGACAGACAATAATGATCGACAATCATTAACAATCACTGATGATCAACTAATAATTGCTCATTAACCACTACTAACAACTGATAATCACTAATGATGACTGATTGCCACCAAGAATCGCTGATTCACCACTCCCTAATCACCAACAAATCTTCTCAGCGGCGGATCTGTCCGTTCTTCCATGTTTGGTCTTTCACTGCGCCAGGTTCAAGGAGGCGCAACGGAAGCCGCGGGGGGATGCGCTTTGCTTGCCAGGGTGTGGAACCGCAATTGCATAGTTACAGTCTGGTAGTTCCTAACATGTAAATGATGCCATTGGTAAAACATATGAACTATCATATATAGCAGTACATAGAGGTTATAGTGTTTAACAATGGAAACCGGGGTCAATGACTCTCCTTTGGAAGTGGAACATCCACCACTAATTAAGCTAAGCCGTTTACATCTCAAAAAATGGTACAATCATCTTGGGAAAATGAAATTTAAGAGAAGCTAGCACAAGCAGCGCAATCATGACCGACATCATGATCAACGTGTGTTATCATCATTGTTATCATCATCATCATCGTCATCATCATCATCATCATCGTCATCATCATCATCATCATCATCATCATCAGCAGCATCATCATCATCATCATCATCATCATCATTATTTGTGCATCATATGGGTTCCGTTCTTGTAAACTAAGCTATTTGTGCATCATATGTAATCCACCACTGGTTTGCCCCTAAAGCATGGTGATTAACTTAGCTTCCAGATGAATTTACCAGAGCCAGAGGATAGATTCGGATAGATGGCGATGATGACATTCCATGGTCAGGACAAACAGCTTCAACGCCTGAACCTGGCAGTGCTTGGAGATGATTCCAACAGCAGTAGCTGTTCGTGCTCACCAGACATGATGTGTTTCATAACTAAGGGAAGCATAATCAATGGTTCATTAAGGATTGATGATCATGGTTGAGATCATGAACCATTGGCGAACCATTGCTTAGCCATTGGTGGATCGTAAGGACTATAAACCGTACATGAATGGTGAACAAATGGTTCATTGATGGTTGGTCTCATTGATGCATGTTTGTTAAGAGTGAAATGAGCGTTGAGGCGTATCAACACCAGCTAAAGGCTCGAGGCTTGCAAGGCAATGTGTGGGGTTGCTGAAAATTATTATCGGGGCTACTGACAACTTAAGATTTTTGCAGACAATTTTAAAGCTATATTGACGCCTTGTCTAAGCGTCCTCTGAACTTCTAACTACGCATTCGTACTAAACAGATCTAAACAGTGCATGTGGATGCATCGGGCTACCCATTTGGCTTTGCCACCCACTGGTACCAGGCGGAGATGCCGCGATCATGCTTGCGGATATGGCGCGCTCTGCCGTTGTGTTGATAGCTTGCTTCGACGTTGTGGTTTTATCAGGTTTTATCTCTTGAAATGTACAGCTCAAAGACTAAGTATTTTCTATTTCTATGTAGCCAATGGACAGCACACTTTAGCTTCAGGTATGGTCATTCATCATGTGAATGGAGCAAATTTGTGATCGAGATGCAATCTAGGATGCTAGGATACTATTCGATGCATTTCGACCCATGCCACGCTTGTCACTGCACCAATGATGATTGAGCATTGGAAAATGATATCCCAGTTCCATGAGTTGTGTGTGAGAAACAATACTTCTGTCACGAGTGCTTCAGCGAAGATCAACCAACAAAACATCCCGGCTTTGTGACTGCAGGGCAGCCACCATATTGGCGCCTAATGATGGATGTTGATCTGGGCATTAGGCCCGGCCAAATCAATCGCCCCCAAGATCCCCCAAGTGTTTTATGGCTTGTAATGTGAGATTGCTGATTGAAATAGATGAAGTAGCAAAACCGCATGCAAGCTAAGCAAGTGAAAGTCACTGGGATGGATTCCCTTGGACCACAACTTCGGCTCAAAAATCGTTCTTCCCATTCAAGGCTCCACCGAGATGGCAGTTGTGGGCCTCCGTGTTCGCCTGATAAACTTGAAGCGAGTGGATCTCAATGGTTCTTTGGCTGTCGTGGTATCTGTGGGAGGGGAACGTGTGAGTGTGGAGCTGGAGAATGATCAACGGCTTTCTGTACGACCACAGAACCTAGAACCTTTAAACGATGATGTGGAAGCTGACTGCGAGTTTGCAGTTGGGCAGTGTGTGATGATCAGAGGGCTGCAGAGCCGGCCGGATTTGAACAGCCGCCACGGCATCATTGTGACGCCCAAGACATCCAATGGACGCTGGGGGTTGGGGTTCGGAAGCCAGAGATTGGCGATTGCGGAAGGCAACTTGGTAAAACTTCCATCTCCTTTGAATTTGCCTGCCCCTGCTACTCGTGCCAGCCTACACCGACAGGATCTACTGCTCCTGCACTTTGCCGCCAGGTCATGTCATGCTTCATCCATTGCGATGCTTCAAGATCGCATGTCCTTCCACGCAGCGTGCTGCCTCCGACAGAGGCTGTTGTTTACATGGGGAATTTTACCGTCAGATTCCAAGACCTGTGTCAATCTGGCTGTGGCTCCCACGCTGGTCTTCGGTATGCTTGCTGCGAGTGTGGAACTGGGGGAGGTTTTGAAAGTGCATTGCATCGGTGCCACTCCTGACTTCGAGGGCTGTGCTGATTGGTCTGGGCTTGGGGAGCTGTTAGCGGCAGCAGGCTTTGTCCTTCCAAGGGCTGTGGAGATCACCTACTTTGGCAACGAGCAAAGCTTTGTCCTACCCCCAGGAGTACGTACATGGTCATGCTGAACATCAGAATTCAGCAGGTTGATGGGCTTTACCATGCCAAAAATAAAGAAACGCCGGATGTGGCTTTGCTTTGCCACCCGGGGTTGGACAACTACAAAGAGCTCTGGCACCCGACCATGGGAGTCCTTTTCCGTCTCAATGTCCCATTGAAACTCGGGCCATTGGTGTGATGCGGAGCTTGTTTGGTACCGGTTGCTTGTGAGGCTGGCATTAGGGCCTAGAATCGTTACATCCAAGCCTTTCCAGAATCATGGGTAACGAAGGCTTCAAACTTGGTGCCAATGAGTTTTGGGCTTGGTCCTAAGATGGGGATTCAATACTTTGCCTTCATCTGAGGATTGTTGCTGGACACACGAATTTCCTGGCGCCTTCCAGCGATGCAGTCATGCATCAAGATCTAGGTCTGAAAGCCTTTGGTGCCAAGCTCATTCAGCCGCAGATGTGGAACCCATTTTGCCAAGCCTATGAGGACAAAACCAAGGGATCTTTGTTGGCCCCCCCGGGGCAAGAGCACAATCATTGCAACCTGGGATTGCTTTCTATCAGCCGTGGTGGGGACTTGAGACCGTTTGAGGAGGTAAGTTGGGGAAAAGTTGAAACCTACATGTGTTTTTCGTTTTTTGGCCGTGGATTTCGGAACCTTTTTGACTATGTTTGATTGTTTCTGATTTTTTCGGACTAAATTGTCTTGTTTCGATGAGATCATCTCAATTCCATTGGGAGCCCTATAGGCTTGAGATCAAGTGATCCAGGCTTGAACGGCCGGCCCAGTGAACCCCATTGACGGTTGATTGGAAGCTATGCGCAAACACCATTTCTGTTGAACGAGAATTTGCCCGTGCAGGTGGAAGCTTTCTTGGAAATCTTGGATTATTTGTCCATGCCAATTCATGGAGTTCTGCCTTTCCAAGCCTTGGGGCCCCAACTTCGGAACACCTGTTTGCGGCTGAAGTGTCCACACATTTCAGATGCTTGGATGAAATCTGATTGTCTCGTAGTGGCCAGCATTAGGGCTGAGCTATTGATTAGTTGGAGGCCATTGGGGTAATTGCAGTGTACGTATCCTTGTGGTTTCAATCATCTTTGATCATTTCCATGATTGGTCCCATGTTCTTGTGAGATCCCAGCAATGCGGAGAGTCTTTGATTGTACCAGTGTCCAAACAATCCGTTTACCAGGCTAAATGATGCCAAGTAAAACGGATAAAATACCTACATGTTCTACAAACACAAACACTGTACCCATGTACCTTTTTTGGCAAAATTTCTTACTGAAGACCTGCAAGCTCAGGACGTGGAGCGCAGCGCTGCAGTTCAGTTGGTGCAAGACTTGACCCAGGGCACTTTGCCATGCTCCGGTACTCCTGGAGAATTGCTAGAGCTGCTGAAAACGAGAGGTTTGTATCGACACTACGTCCGAGGACGAGGGAATTGGTGAGATTTATGTGGCCCGGCTGCAAATTCCAGTTGGGGATTGAAGTGGTTTGAATGCTCTGACTGGATCGTTTCGAAGCCCTGGGCTGCGTGAATATGTAGGGTCTGGGATCTTTTTGTTTTCCTGATACTTCTCAGTCTGCAGCTGTTCATGGGAATTATATTGCATTGCTTCTGCCCAAATTAGCGTTCAAGGTTGTCAGGATCCGAGAGGTTGAGAAAGTTCTCTCATTGGATTTCATGGCAGCAAGTCGTTGCAAGTCAACAATAAGAGCAGACAGGCTGCCAGCAGGACCAAACATATGGAAATCTTGATGTAACCCTGGCAATGCTGATTCTAGACATCGCTCTTAGCACGAAAAAATGCAAACAATTTTGCTTTTGAACACCAAATAGATGGGTTGTACTTGGACCCCCATCAGAATGAAAACTTCTTTTTCAGTGCCCATCCTGTAGTCTACCTAAACCGCGATAGATCATAGTTTCCTTTGTTTGGTTCCCTGATGATGTCTCCTCAACTCAGGACAATGACTTGGATGATTTGGGGTTTCCACAACCTTCGCACTCACTAATTTGCAAGTAGAGAAAGCACACATGAAGCACATGACCTGTTTGGCAAATACATTTTGAGGATCTTTGATGGGTATATAACTTCTTTTTGAAACATGGAGAGCATAATTTAGCCATCAATAGAATGCAGATAGTGCAGGTCTACAACTCCACTTTTACAATTGAGTTCCCATGGTCTCAGCTGTATCAGGCCCAGTTGCTACTTGAGCTTCGGCCGGTGCCATGAATTCTTTTTGCATGGGATGGACAGAGGTTGTTGCGCACGCACCGCGACGGAGGGCGCGCATGTGGGGCGAGTGGAAAACACGCCTAGCATGTCCTCTAGTGGGAACTGCCCCCGCAGAGGAGAGGGGAGGGAACTGGAGGGAACTGGGGGGAACCGGAGGGAATCCAAAGATCGCAAAGGTTCCCTCTTGTTTGCTTCCCATGACTTTGGACAGTCGAGATGGAATCCATTTCTCTTTGTCTTTCTCCCTCGCTTTGGATATCTTTAGATGGGCCTCTTGGACTGCAGTTGTTAGGATCATCCTGATGCGCAGGCTGGCCTCTGATGTATCCGTGGCCCAGCCGCGGGCAGATGTACAGTGTATCGATCCTATCAGTCACCAGCAGCGCCAGGATTGATGGTCAAAAGATGGGTGGCGGGTTGGACCTAATAGCGCCTATGAAACTGTGACGGGAATATCAAGCCAGTGTTCCGGTGGTTCTCAAGCCTCCTGCTTTGGCAATGTCGGGAGTCTTGTTGCAGCAAGGAAATGATCAGCACTCAGTCGCCAACCACTGCAATTTGATTTTCATGGTTGAGGCTTGACGGCTTCATCCTCATGTTCCTCCGTAGTTCGTCTCGAATGAACATGAGAATGTTTGCCATTCGCGTGGGCTTTGATGTTTTATAGGCCTTTTTTGTGGGTCGATGTCCTTTTTTGAATGCCCCTTAGATTTTAAGTCTTGGGGTGCATGCCCTGGTGCTAGTGCCGGATATTATGGAAGTATCATCATCTGTCATAGCCGTAAGCATTTGCTAGCGTTTGTTTCCCCAATCCCATTATTGGCAGCTGCAGCTTGTTTCGGGTGCCAGGGTTCATCGTCAGAGCTTCGCCCTCAGTAGGGCATGGCGGGCCCCCAGAACGATGGGGGCATCAATCTCAATGATCACAAGTTTGCGTTCAGGATTGGTGAACCAACGCCAACCCCTTGAGCCTGTCATAGGATCAGCTAGTAATATACTTAGTCATCAGAAGAGGTCTGGTTTCAAAACAACGCTTACTTAATCTGCGCGGTGGTTTCAAAGTAATTTGGCTTATTTTCAAGGATACCACTTGGACCTCACAGGGATGAAGGTTTCGACAAACAATTTTTTTGGATTGTCACAACCACCAGCCAAAAAGATTATACGTTCCTGTGTTTTTGTTATTCCTTGGGATTTTTTTTGCTTCTGTATGCAACACCTGTTATTAATTTCGTTGCTTATTGATCAAACCAGCTTCTTGTAAAGACTTCCTACCCTTCAAAATAATGACATAATTCATAAGCCTGTAATCAGGCCGGGAGCAAAATTTCCAGTTGCCTTTTAAACTTAGGTCGACCCCTCGAGCAACTCGACCGGTTGACACTGAATAATTTCCAAATTAATAAAAAATAAATAAATAATTTAAAATATAATTAATAATTTTCTAAATTATTATAAAATAAATAACTATAATAATTTAAATTTCTTTAATATATATATATATATCTATTTATTTTTTATTAAATATAAATATAAAATATATCTTAATATATTTAAAAGAAAAAAAAATATATATATAAATAAAAAATATTTAAATTTAAATAAAATATTAAAAAATACAATACATTAAAATAATAATAATATTATTATTATTTAAATATAAGTATAATAATTTTTAAATAAATAAATAAATATAATATATATATATAAATTTATATATAAATTTATAAATTAAAAGAAATATATAAGGTTAAATAATATAAAAATATTAAAAATTATAATATATATTTATTTTAA
>VSDK01029260.1:212356-222995 GCA_009767595.1 Symbiodinium kawagutii | reverse complement strand
CAGAACAATGAGTTTTGGGTAAACATGAATGTGTGATCTGGATTGATGATGTTTAGTAAAGATGTTTTTTTTGCATTTTAGGGTCTGGTTTTGGAATAGCTGGCGCCTGTGCACTGCCGTGGCGCTTCCTGGCGGTTGCAGTTCAGAATGCTTGGTCTGAGAGAGAGAGGGTGTGGTAGCTGCCTGGCAGTGCACAACTCGACCGGTCATGTTTGCTTGCTAGCTGCGCTGCCCTTGCGTTTGCAAGATGCTTGCCAAGGGTGTTTTGTGGAACCAAGTGGGGTCTTTGTTGACAACTGGTAGCGGAGGCGATGGAGCTTGATGTTTGTGCTTTTGTTCGGTCATGGCAATCTTTACTTGCTGTTTTGCGCACTTGTAGTTGATGCAGACATCAGCGCATTAGCGCGTTGATGTGTTTTTCAGCCCAATGTGCACTGTGCAAGGCAACTATAGCCAACTTGTGTTGAATGGACAAACAGGCCTACTTCACACCATAGAAAGTATTGCTTCAAAAGCCAGACTGGCATAGAAGAGGGGAAATCATTGCTTGTTCTGCTGAATGCCATTGAAAGGTGTGATAGGCAAAATTAAGGAGGCTGAGTTAAAATCTAGCAGTCTACAGAGTGCTCCAAGAGTTCACGCCAGAGCAGCTGCAGCATGCCACTTGTCAATTCTGCCGCAGGCCGGGTGGGGGCTACAAAGGCCTGGTTTTCAGGGCGCCCAGCAGCGCGGCGCGCATGTTGCCGTGAAGGATTCAAATCGCAGGCAGGGGTCAAAGTGTTGGGGCGTGCCCCGCCCGGCATCCGAACATCGTTACTCTCATTGGGTTTGGATTTCATGGTTACTTAGTGTATGAACTGAGTGGCTTGTTCGGACTTGAGAGCTAGACTGTGCTCCGACTCAGAGCTCCGTTGGCGAGCGCGAGTGCAGGTTGCTCATGACATCAGCCAAGGCCTTGCTTTCCTGCAAGGGTGTCGCCCAAAGATTCTTCATCGCGACGTTAAGCTGGACAATATTCTGCTTGACGCCAAAGGCGCTGCTAAAGTTGCAGATTTCGGCTTGGCGGTGCTGTCTGAAACACCTACCTTTCACTCTGAGGTGTCCGGGCAGTCGGATATCATTGCCCCAAATTTCGGGCAACAAACGTTATGAGCGAGGCAGCAGACGTCTTCGGCTTTGGCGCTATTACATTCGAGCTACTGACTCGTGGGCAGACTGCTCGCCATGGGCCGCCGCAAACATTTGCCGTAGCAAAAGCGCAAGTAGAATTTCAGTGGCCAGAGCATATGGCAGGTGTGCTGGTTGGCTCGTGGCGCGCGCCAAAGCGGGTACGGGTTTGTGGAGAGTGTGATGTTTGCAGTGGAGGAGCCAAAGTGCAGGCCGAGATGTTCTTATAAGATCTGTAGAAAGAACCGTGCGGATGGTCAGTTCAAAGGGCGCTGTTCTTGCCAGTCCTTTTCCATCCTTTTCTCCTGGCAGCAGGGTGTCTTTTGGATTCTTTTGGCGAATCTTACAAAGGAAGATGGGATGAAGTTTTTTCAGAGAGTCGCAGCACGATAAAGAGATCCTCAGCTCGGTAAGTCGAGGGTAAGGGGGTTGAAGGCTGGAGTCAAAGACCCTGAAGATCTTGAGAAACTGAAGGACCGGGCGCAGAAAGGCAAGCGCAACGCCGCCAAGCGTATGCGCCGCGCCGAAAAGCGCAAGGGGCTCAGAACTAGACCCAAGTGAACACAGAAAAAAATCAGATTCGCATCTAAGGGGCCAGAGAAGGGCCAGCTGGTGACAAACGCGCGAAGGCGTATACAAAGCCGCCCAAAAAGAAGAATCAAAGGAAAAGGAGGAGGAGGAACAGAAAGAGGTGTCTTCCCTGAGTACAGACACCGAGGAGGACAGGGACGCGGCTGATAGAATTGAAACAAAATGGTTCTTGGGTTGCCAGGATGTCCCTCCAAGGGGCAAGGGCAGACAGAACAAAGGAAGGGGAAAGGGCAAGGCAGAAAGGATGCAGAAAGGCGAGAATACCTTTGTTACCAATTAAGTGGCCATTCATAAGTTTTCTGTCTTGGCAGGGCCGGAACGCCTTGCAAAGCTTAGCAGATGCCAAGGCGAACCAGTCACAGTTGTTTTTGATTTCACAAATACATTTGATTTGGCTCCGGAAAGGGAGCGTGGGGCACAATTTGTTTATGCGCATACAAGTTTGCGCACTTCATGCCAACTTCCATCGTAGACAGACACGTAAGTTCAATAGACCATTGTAAAATGTTGCAGTGTTGTGTCCCTGGATGACTAATTGTTGTGTGCGATATGAGTGAAGTATCATGTCCATAGATTTTGTTTCGTTTTGTCTATGGATTTGTGCGGTGTCATGTCTTTAGATTGCTAGGTTTCACATCTGTTTGTTTGCTGCAGTGTTATGTCAGTGAATTACATTCGTCTGTTTCCCATTAGTTACCTCCCATGTGTTTCCCGCTTGTCCCCCGCTTGCTTCCCATGGATCCTTGAACACTTGTCTCCGACTTATCATCCGTATGTCTCCCATCAATTGTCTCCCATCAGTCGTGGTTTAAATCAATCATCGTCGCAAGCGTCCTCATCCTTGCAGCTGTCACCGTGGTTAATCCAACGATGAAGATATTCGATTATATGAATATGCTCTGAAAAAATGACAGCCAGAAACCAACCAAACAACTCATCCGCCCCCAGTGCCATACAGCTCAGTGACGACCTCCATGGCCCTTCTGACCGAGACAGTTTGGATAGACAGAGGGGGTTCAAAGGGGGTAGGGTTAGATCAGCCGTTTTGCTACAAAACATTCCATGAACCGGCTTACAGACATTATTCCTTACTTACCAAAAGCATGCATCAACACACAGCGCGTGCACAAACTCCCAGTGGGTCACACTGCATCCAACCAAAAACCCCAGGTTGCTGCTTACAAAATGGCATGGGAGGTTTGGCCATGACATTGCAAAACTTTAGTAACAAAAACACGGGTCCTTACAATGTGGACAATTTAGTATGATCTTCTTACCTAGGTTTGTTCGATTCATCGCGGTCGCCTTGCCGCGGCGCACTTAAAATCTGCAACATGATGTTACAAAATTAGTTGTAAACCAATTGTTTGTTTAACGTTGGTTACCGTTTGTTTGCTTTGTCATTACTAATAGGGGCCAAGGTTTGCTAGCTTTGTTTTACTGAGTTTGACTTATATGTTTCCCCAAAAAATATACCTCATTCAGAAAAATATAGATTTTTTGAAAACATACTTCTTCAGAAAAGTAAAACATAAACACAAACCCTCTGCAACCAAACCCCCCTCAATCATGTGCTGCAAATAGTTTGGTGACCTGAAGCAGACCAGTGTAGAAGAAGTGACATCTTCACGTCAACGGATAGGGCAGCGCTAGTGATGTACAACCAGAACTTTACCAAAGGAGACCATGACTAAAAAACACTAATCCATGACCAATACGGACTGCAATCATCAACCAGTTGTATGTAGTTATTTGCTGTATCAAATTCCGAAGCTCTGTCTTGTCAACCACATCCTCCTGACAACTCCAATTTGGGTACCCAACGATGGGCAAACTACGGAAACTCGATGGTTCGGAGCTAGCTTGCAAGAAGTACCTTCAAGCTACCTTGCTCATTGCGAGTCCAGATCGATTGCTCTTGTGAAGTTCCCACTCTCGTGTTGTCGCGTCGCCGCCTGCCAGTTTGCGAGTGGTTTCATGGTGGAGAAGGACCCACAGGCAGAGGGTTTTTGCCAGAAATGGCATCGCAGTCATCCTGTTTATTAAGGGATTGCAAACGACAAATTAGGAAGAAAGACGAAAAAAGTTGGAACATGTTGGAACAAACATCACCAAACAGAAGGATATTCAGCAGATGCTTCATAGATAGGGGTTGTGTCCTTTAGGCAAGCTGATGTGTTTGAAGGCGTGCATTCCCATAGCAGTTGTTGCCCCAAAAATATTGGTTTCACAAGAAAACGCGGCGCTCATTTACTGTGAAATTATGATTAACATAGGCATACGTGAGAGGATGGTCAATATTGATAACCAACAAAGTAGTAGTTCACCAACAAAGGCTAGTTTGGTAATTGATGATGTTCACCAAGGGTGTGGGTATTGACCCACAGCCATTTATGTATTTTAAAGTCATTGGCCCCCAAAAAGTCAATTCGCAGACATGCTGAGTTGCGGAATGAGATTTAGATGGATTTTTCATAATATTTCATATGTTTACATTCATCTGAGAGTATCTATAGAATATGGGTATATTGGTACCTTTACACACATTTGTATAAAACGGTAGATCCATTTCAATCACCCTCTTCAACTTTGACGATTCATTGCCAGCGATTTTCGCAGCAACTGATGATGCTGGACTGGCTTCAACTGGATCTACCATCAGCTACATTTGTGAATGCAACTGGATGTGCAGGCAATTGGAGTTACTTCCCTGGGATGTATCCATGTCAAATAAGCCTACATCTATAAGGTAGGTGAACGAACCCCAAACTCGTCATGGATAAGAACCAATGACCAGTTGGTGGTTTTAAACATGTTCTATTTTCCCGAGTAATCATTGTAACAATTGGTTGGTTGACTAATATTTAAAATATTTTTTAGAGCATGTTTTAGCTGTTTTGGCTTGGAGTGGGGAAACCTTTGAGGAAGATCTGCTTAGAATTTTCCATAGGGGTGGTTCAACCACCAACCAGCCAAGCATTTTCATGACTTGGAAGGTAGTTGAACGAAGCCCGGTCACCATCGCTTCACCGATGGGCCGATGCAGCCGCGGGGAACGCCGCCTCGCTACAGTCGGCCTTCCTCCTGGGTTCAGCCACAAGTGGCATCTTGACGGCCCGGGGGCTATGGGCCATGGGCAATGGTAGCAAGCAGCCAGGATTGGAGTGGTTACTGGTGGTTAGTAGTGGTTATATACTGGTGGTTAGTGGTGGTTCCTAGTGGTTAAAAGCAGTTGCTAGAGTGGTTACTCAAAGATCGCTGGTTGGGATGGGTTGAAACCACCAAACATTTGGACAGAATCTGCGCATGCAATTGTGGGCATCAATACGCATGCGTGTAGGGTTGGTAAGTGCAGTAATCTAAGATGGCGACAAGGGGAATAGAGTGACATGTAAAATTATCCTATCTGATATTTGGTGACTACTGAACCCACAGGTTCGGCAACTGCCACCAACTAGCTGATAATGCCACTGCAATGCTTATGTAGGACCTTCACGACGAAGTCAATGATGATGAATTGATTAGTGCTGTGGTCAAACAAATGATAGTTCACTAATCAACACTAATAGGCAACAAACCTTAGGCAAATGATAGTTCACTAATCAACTACTACTAACAGTTTCCAAGTTAGGCACTGGCAACTGACCTCTATCCCCAACAGCTCCTCCTTGGGATCAGTTCGCTGACACCCAGTGCTACACCAAGGCCGGAATGTTCCCACGCTTCTTGAGCAGCAGAAAGGCTGAAGACAAGCGCCGGCTGAAGCTGTTGGAAATATGGCTGTTGACAAGGCATTTGGCTTAGCGATAACACCTATTAATCATATCAGTATTCCTAACCACTTACCACTAGCCACAACCATTATTAGCATTCGTTTGGCAGACAACATGTATGAATTCGTGGGTTTCATGATGTAACTTTTCGAGGTGAAGAGTTGGCCCATCAGTGGTGGTGGTGAGTCCTGCAGTTCAGATGGGTGGTTTCCTTGAAAAAATCAGATTTGGGGATGGGTTCTATCACCCTGTGTCATCACCTTCTTGTGGAACACATGGTCCAGGTAAGTCCAGGTTTCGGGGGAGTTCTTGTTATGGTTTATTAGATAATGATTAATCAATGGCTAATCATTCCTGACCAATTATGCATTGACTTACCGTTTATTACTCCAGGTAAGTGGTCAGTCAATGCATCATTGCAAGAATATGTCAATTGACTCACTGAATTATGGTATGCATTACCCCGTCATTGACTGAGGAGTGAGTTGGCAATGTCCTGAATCTCTTCCAGCACTCAGCCCGCCACCCCGACGTCAGGTGATGCCAACGGGCTTGGTGTCACTTCTGGGGCTGATGGCCGTGGCCTTAGAGTGATGTTCGCATCCAACTCGGTACCCCCGGTCTGAACATCCAAAAATAACCACAGAAGAGGTAACTTATTACCTTTATTGGTCAGCATGTTACCATGCGCCCATGGGGACTTTGCATCAGTGTACAGGAGCGAACCTTTTTTAACGCAGCCGTAGGTCCACAAGCCGCGATCACTACAGAGCTTCAGCGGTCCTAGTCGGAGATCAATGGTTTTTTCATGCAGCCACATGATGTTTGATCCTGGTGGTATCCCCAGTACCTGGGTCAGACAAAGACGAGTGGTACCAAGTTCATAGGATTCGTTTGATCACAGCAGCATGGTGATTCGAGGCCTTTGCATACAACTGCATGCAGCTCAAGAAATGGTGGGATCCAGAGGAGCTGCAGCGGGGGCTGGTTGCGCCTGGCAGTTGTGATCTATTGATGGATTTGTGGCAGCCCATGAACTGGAAATGCTTATGAAGCAGAAATGATTTTTCATGGGACCCATGAAGCTCATAGTTCGAGGTGGCTTCACTCTGGTGTATAAGTAGCAACAAGAATAGGGCGGGGCACCAAGAAACCGTCCACGTTGGGGTGTCTGCCCACATGTTGGGACACACCCATACCCGAGAGGGGCAGCAAGACTTTCAGCAAAAACAAGACCATTCACGTCAATTCGTGTAAGTTCCAGATGCAAGTGCACAAGTGCTTGGAAAAAGAAATGACCCAAGTCCGACATTGAACCCCAAACCAAGCCAAGTCGAGTCATTTGAGCTTGGGAAAAGCCTCGGACGTGGGTTTAAAACCCAAATATAAAGACCTGAGCTGTGAATCTGGCAGCATAGCTTTCCATTAGGCAGTTTCATTGTTGCTTCCCTGGCTTCCTTTTCCCACTGGAAGCTCTCGCAGCATCAGGCCGGAGCAGCTGCGACATAGATTTATATCATTAAAAACTTGATCAATGGAAGGCTACTAGCCAACCATGAGCAGCAAGAATGGGGGCAGGTTTACTAATCAATTTCCATCAGTCACCAGAACAACAACCAACATACAAACAACAACCAAGGGCAGACGCAAATGAGCACCACCGTGAGCAATACAGTACACATAAGTTAGCATTTCTCGGTCCCAATGGCAGTGCTATCCCATACACACGACCTTTTTTGCTGCTTGGGTGCCAGTCATTTCAGTCATCCATCAGCCAAGTGAGAAAGAAGATGCGTCACAGCCGAGCACTGATTACATCTAGCCATGGAATGCAGCTACCATGAGTATGCGTCAATGGACCAATGGATGAGTATTCATGAGATCATGAAATATTCAACCTGCCTTCATAGAATAGACATGATTGTTTATACGCCAGCTACTTAGCTGTTCGCGGAAGAAGCGATTTGGTGGAAAAAAGCAGCCATTGATTGTACTGAGTTGCAGTTTTTGTTTCCTTGGTTGAGTTTGATCGCCATTTATACCTTGTCACAATCTGGTTGCGATGCAAACGTCCGATGATTTTCGCAGCTGATATATGGCTTTGGCATTGCGATGAATTCATGATGGACTGATAACGAGAATTCATCGCCCGGCAACTGCGACTCGTGTCAGTACCCGCGTCCGTCTCGGTGGCCCGTCAACTGTGCTTGAACAACGAGAAGAAGCAACCGACTTGATCCAACTTGTAAAGTGGTCACAGAACAAGGAAGTAATGAGGTTATCAGTCAAACCAGAAGACCGATTCACGAGTGTCCACTGCATGGGCATGGTTTTGCAACCAGCTAGGCGACAGTGGTGATACGAACCAAAAACAACCACCGGGATATTAAGCAATCAAGAACCTCAGGATTGGTTAAGGCACCCCATTCTAGTCAAAATAGGTCTGTGTGTGAACATCGTAACCGTTGAGGCTCGCCGTTGGAAATAACACTGTACCTGCAAACGGCTGGTTGTCGTTCAGGATAGATAGTCACTTCATTGGATTGCAGCTACTAACCTGCAGCACTGTGTTTCAGCAATACTATACATGTATCATCATGTATCTTCGTGTACCATCATATAACATCATGTATCGTCAACTATCGTCATGTACCATCATGTATCATCACGTATCATTATGTATGGATGTATGGTCATGTATCATCATGTATCTCCATCAGCACCTGAAAACCGGAGAATACCGTCATTGTCCATGCAATCGCAATCGCGGATCGACCCGTGGTCCCAGCATGATGCGCGCGCATGTCCTGCACAGGAGCTGCCGTTCCTGAAAGCCAAGTGAGCTTCGGCAGGCCTGGGGCAGCGGCCCATTTTTGGATGTTTTTGTTTTTCCTTTTTTTACATGTTTGATTATGTTGAAAACATCCTTTTTATGTCAACATTTTTTGATTTATGATTTGGTCAGCATCATTTGTATCCTTTTAATTCTATTTTACAATCTACAGCAGAGTGCTTTATCCTTTGACGAACAAATCGCAACGAATACATCCACCAATTGCATCTCGGACCGACATGGCATGTTGCATGGAGAGCATCTCCGAGGTTGTTGTGAGGGGTGAGATGTGGCAGTGGGTCAAAACCCTGTACCCCTGGTTCCCCATCATTCACCATTGTTTTCCCTATTATTATTGCTTATGATCCCCCACTATTGGTTGGGCAATATTGACCCATAGCCATGTTTGTATCAACAGCATCCAATCATATCATCACAGGCGAGTCCCATGGTGGCGAGCAATTTCCTCTTGTTGCATTGCCAGCTGGTCGCTGACGGCAAGATTATATGTGCTCTTTTGGTGTCAAGTGTTGTTGGTCCACTTGTCCCACAGTGAGTCAAAGATGTCAGACGATCACCAGCTACACTCCAGTACTAGAACATAGCGGCGGAAAATCACCAGATTTTACAGAGAAAGCCTCGGAAACAATCTACTGCAACCATCAACAATAGGTGGATTTTCCATTGCTATCTTCGATTACCAGACGGTATGTTTCATAGATTGACCAAACCGGTATTACTATAAATGGTTACTCTACCGGTGGAAGATTTTGGGGATCCCCTCTTTTGAGAAACACCGATGTAACAGCATTTCTGCTGACCAACCTATTATATATAATTACAAGCTTTCACCGCTGACCAAGTGAGCAGACTGCTCATCAATCGTGATAGCCCCGCAACCATACCAAATACTGTTTGTTTTTTCAGGGATTTGGACTGCTCCAGATTTTGAAAGTACACTATCTATGGGCACAACCAGATCTTTGGTCTGTAAAGGTCGTTGTCCTTACATCATGTCACACCATTCAGAATGAAGCATCATTGTCTTTAGTCTTTATCCATCATTCAGCATTATGAATCAAAAATATTGTCCATCATGATCCATCGTTGACCATCAGTTTCCATCATCACCCATCAATATCCATCATTAAGCATCAGAAAATATTACGCATCATTATCCATCATTTTCCATCATTGACCATCAGTTTCCATCATCATCCATCACTATCCATCATTAAGCATCATTAAGCATCATAAATTATCATCCATCATTATCCATTATTAAGCATCATATATCTATATATTTATATATATGTATATATCCATTATTATCCATCATTGACCATCAGTTTCCATCATAATCCATCACTATCCATCATTAAGCATCGTTAACCATCATGCACCATCACTCCGGAAAGTCCCTGCGAGCAACTTCAGCTCCTTTGCACATCATCACCGGCAGCGCTGTTTGGCTTGAGCGACAGAAATTTCGCAACCGCAACCGATCCTCGAGAGGGGACCAACCAACGCTGAAAACCACATGGCTATGGATCAACGTGAACTAAACAACAATAGAGGATGATAAGCAACAATAATAGTTGGACTATGATGCTTTATAAAGATGCTAAAGTTCTTGGTTGTCATCCTTGCTGATGCAAATCTCACCAATAACCACAGATAATCAAAGGCTTGTTATGATTTGCCGGGTAATCCCAATTATCATCAAGCCGTTTGGAGATTTCTGTCGTAGCTGTCGTATTTTTGTGTAAATGCAAGATTCAACTCGCCTAATTACGCAAACAAAATCTTCACGTCGCCACATCCCTTCGGGTAAAAAAGACCCAGGAAAACAATGGAATCCATGCATAGCAGCATAACAAAGTGTAGAAAAACACCAGTCTCCCTGAAGAAGGGTCTTAGGACCACGTATTCGCCACCATTCATCGTCATTTCCCAACTATGAGAATTTTCCGCATAATGACCCATCATGATCCCTTTTTAAACATTAAGAAGGTCTTCTTGAACCACAACCTGGCTACTTGGATGTGCAGCTGGTGCTATAACCATGGCTAGTTACCCCCTATAAGGTAGCATCAGGTAGCTGAACTAACCCCTGGAAACCATGGGAATTGTGACCACAGCTAGGAGCCGTGGGGGTGCACATCCAGCCGTACCAATCATCACCAGCCCTGCGGAACCCCACGGTTACCCGGGGCCGTTGCCGCCACGCGGGGCACGCCGCCATGGCCAGCGGCTTGGGGGGGGGGGGGGGGGG
>VSDK01029260.1:188507-212346 GCA_009767595.1 Symbiodinium kawagutii | reverse complement strand
CTGGGCCAGCGGCTTGGCGGGGAAGGTGCGGCGCAGCACGGAGTCCGATGAGTTCGACCTCAGCGGTTACGACCAGGCGGGGGTGGTCAACGGGTGGCGAGATGGGTCAAGCAGTTAACCAACCAATAATGAGGGATAATGACCAACAGTAACAGGGAAAACAATGGTTAATGATGGGGGACTAGGGGATATTAGCCATAAGGTGTTGAATAATATCTCTAGCTGGGATGGTGAAAACTGACCTTTTCATATCATTGATTTGTATTAATCACGATCGATGTTGAATGAGATGGGTACTTCTCAAGTCATAGGGGTGCCCCCAGCTATCATCCAGTTTAGTCAGCATTTTGAGTAAGAAACCATCCATAAAATGGGGGTCCCCCATTTTGGGAAACCCCAAATGGTGAAAATGATGGATCAAATGCTATTTACATGAGCTGATCAATGAGCTGGTGAATGATATCACTAGCTGGGATGGTCACTGAATGGTTTATGAATCAGCTAATACTGCTAGTGAATGAGCAGATGAATACTGAAATGAATGATATGGGTCAGCTGCTGGTTAATTATAGATGGTGAATCACCAGGGATGAGGGAAACCATGGGAAACCATGGGAAACCGTAGTGATGCCTAAGGTCTGAGCTCCTTGTTTTGCTGCTTCCAAGGTGAACAATCAAAGTGTGAACTTGATCATAGCTCACGTGGTTGAAAGATTTGGGGACGGAAAATCTGGAGCTCAAATCATGGGTAGCTGGTTGACAATTTTGGTGGTTGGGTTCAAAGGGAAATTGTTCTTCAGTCCTTACTTTAGATTCCTGAATTGGTTATATCGTAATACCTTACATTGTTTGGTCTTTATGTATGTTTAAGTCACATGTTGCGACTGCCCTGTTGAAACCTTGTTGCTCGATACCCATAATTACATAGATCTATCATCATGTCAGAGGGGTCCTTGCAACTTACTGCCTGGGTTCAATCAACCACACTTCCCAACACCTTCCCAGCACTCTAGCTTGGCCTGGTTGATTGATGTTGTGACCAGATATCATATGATCAGTTTTGATGCATTATGATAAAATCCGATGGAAACCATTTACAAGAATAAACCAACCATTTTTGGGTCACCCATTTTGAGAAACCACCATGAATGATGTCATTTCAGGCAATTGATATACAGATGCTTCGCACCCATGGGCAGCTCCTCCCAATGCCCAAGGCAAGATGTCATGAGTTGGCCAAAGCCTGCTTCGCTGATCCCTTTCCTGTCAAGGTCGGGTCCGGTCGCTGCTACAGGTTTCATCAGCAGCTGTTGGTGCCAAAAGGATGTTGGGGGATGAAATGACAATCATCATAAATGGTGGTTTCTCAAAATAGGGAGCCCAAAAAATGGTTGGTTTATTACTATAAGTAGCTGATAAACTGGATGATTTTGGGGGTACCCCTATTCTGAGAAACCACCAAATCTTTCCTATTTGGTGAATCTTCTTGATTGTCGGATGTCCCGCTTGCAATCCCAAGTACCAGCTGGGCGTTAGCCCATACCTACACTGGTATGGTTTGCATCACCATGAAAATGATGGTCTTTGAGAAGGTGTCGGAAATACCCATAGACTGTGGTTTTGACGCAATGGTGTTGACTTCATGGATTTTGACGGTTTATTCTCGATGATTTTCCCGCTTTTGCCAGTGATTTCAGCACTGCTGAGAGGAGATGGTGAGAATTTCCTTTGTCGTGGGGGGAGGCAAGCTGGTGCGACAGAAACTCAGCTTGTTGGACTTTTGGGATTTCTCCACTTGTGGCAGTTGGTCGATTGGTTGGTTGGTCGATTGGTTGGTTGGTCGGTCAGTGGGTTGCTTGGTTGGTTTTGAGGTTTTGAGGCTGGTGAAGCTACTTAGCAGCCATGACGAAGTATGGCTACCCATACAGGGAATCTTCGTTAGTCAAGGGAATGTGACCCCCGCAATGCTTAAATGTATGAGGATTGTTTTGCGGATCTTGCATGTATTGACATATTTAGCGCCAAAGGAGCCTTTTCAAAATCATGGTGTACACTGTGTTTGTAATGCCCAGCCGCCCGGCGTTAGATATGTACTTATAGAAAAGACACTTATAGTATATGCTCTATTTTCGCATATAATCTCTGTCCCCTTTGTACCTTTGAGAAATGGTCCAAGTTGAAACATGTTTTAGCTGATGATATCAGCTTCATCAGTGCTCCCAAGCCCTGTGTTTCGCATTTTTTGGAAGGTCACCGGTGGATCTGCCCAGGAAATATTCGGATGATTTGCCCAAATTCATGGCCACTTGGTGAAGCAGGGCTGGAGCGACCAGCCGTGCTTGGAGCAGCAGAGGAGTTGCATCAGCAGTAAAGTTGGAGCCGCAGAACATGCAACTCCAAGAGAATGAAATTGAACTCAAGGGAATCCATTTATTAAACCATCAGCTAACCATGGTATCAAGTAACCATGGTATCATGGTAGTCACATTTTTTCATGAAGTCAGCTCCCCCAAGCATCCCAGCGTCCCAGGGTTCGCCACTTGAGGTGAACGCCCTGGGTGCCATTGGGTTCCAAGAGGAGAGCGTGGCACTTGAGCTGCTTGGTTTCTCTATGTTTCCCTAGGAATCATCAGCATTTAGGGAAGGGGTATCACCATTTATGGACACAGCCAACTGTTGCAGTTTACTTTTTACCATGGTTTCTGTTCGTGTGAAGCAATCGCAAGATGAAACTTAAGATGCATTTGGATTGTTGTATTGTGGCTGTGATGTCCTCAACTGAAAAATTGGTACCGTGGTTCCCAAGAATGATTGGAAGGCCCAAGTCTTGAAATTGCACGCATTTTTGGTGATCGGTTTCAACTCACGGTATGGTATGGTAGCACGATTGAAGGTGGTTCGCAGGGCCATGAATTGCGGAAAATTCATCGGGTCCCTTCACAGATGCATCTGCTTGCTCCTTGAGCCATGGCTAAGCACTTGGGAGACCAGGTTTTGCAGGTCAAGCTGGGACAATGCAGATGCGTTTTTGTTAAGGAACTTCACCTGTCCTAGCTGCGGCGAGTGATTCTTGATGCTATTTGAGGTTAGGACATGTTAGGAAAGGCATGAATTAAAACTTTTGCATCGCTGCAACCATCGCATGCGGTTGACCAGATTGTGTCCTCCAACCAGCTACAGTCTGTCTCCACCGCCACGAAAGCAGGACAATAGTGCCACTGTGGAAGCTGGTTCTGCGGGAAAGTTTAAATATCACCATGACACTTGGTGCAGGGTGGGAACAAGTCGTGACCGGGTTTTCACGGCTCTTGATGTTTCTTGCCAAGAGGCTGTCGAAACATGTCGAGACACATTTTTTACCACCCCAATCATCACATTTCCAGATGGGTTGCCCAATCCCGAAGTTGAACTTGACATCCCGAGGGTGTGAATACCACTGTGGCCATGCGGCCGGTGAATTCTTTTTTGTTCAGAGGTCCTACTTGAGCAATGGATGTCAATTACTGCAGTATTTCCAAGCGATTCCTCAATGATGGTTTTGACATAGGAATTATTCAATTGGGAACCCGGGCAAGTGACACAGTATGAGACAGACTTTAACTGGCAATGCATGGTGGCAGTCAGACATTCCCATCCCTACGAAGTAGCCAGCAAACAGATATCTTCATTTGCTTGGACTTTACCTTCTCAGTACTGTAGAATACTGTAAGTATGTTGGTTTTCCTATCAATCAAAACATTGGACCCAAAGGACACAAAAACACAGATCGTCCTTTACAGGGAAACCAACCATTTAGGGGGCATCATTTCCACTTCGAGAATGCGGATAGTCTCAAAACAAATCCAAGGGTAGCTGGTAGGATAAGATGTGATCCAATTCCGCCCGCCAATCTCCATGTTTCAGATCAATAGCTCCAGACATCTCCAGACTTTCAACTGGCTTCAGATCGATCCATAGCAGTAAGAACTCCTCAGCAGCAGCGGAGTTGCATGGATTCAATTCCAACAGCTAAGGTTGCTCATTCGCAGCCCTCATTTATGCATATATTTATGCATGGGTTTATCTACACCCATCTCTGACCAGATTTCTTTCGTCGGATCCAATCTCGAAACGTTGACCCGATGGGCCGGGCCGAAGTTCTCTGGGCTGAGGATACCAACAAAAATCTGAAGTTTGTTCACGTCTTTCCCAAGCTCGCCTGCGAGGCGCGGTGCTGCACAGGGGTATGGGGGGTTCGTTAATGAGCAGCAGCTGAATAGTAAGGAACAGTTGGTCGAACATTTTTCAGTGTGTTCTTATTGTTTTTGATGGTTGGCTGATCAACTATTATATATATATAACATAATCAACTAATATATATATATATATAATATATATATATTGCAGCAATGTGCTGTTTATGGTAAAGCGTAATTAATGACCAATCATTGCAAGGTGATCATCGATGGCAAGCGGTTTCCAATTACATGGTAAGTCGTTTTGATTTTCATTGGAAACCATGTAATTTGGAAACTGTCCATGTAATTGGAAACTTAAATCAAGTTTCCAAATCAAATTTTCCAAATGATTTGTTCTAAGAAGTAATTTGGAAGCTGTCCATGTGGCATTTTTGTCTGTCGGAACTTTCATTTTCGGGAGGAGCAGGATTCTGATGGATTTTTGTGGCTTGGCTTTCGGTTCTCAAAGAGACCAATGAGGAAACACAGGTTCTGTTTTGTTGTTGCTTACATCGTCATGGCTTGATTATGGCCCTGTATACTCTCTATGGCGTAGCCCCAGTTTCCCTGCTGAAACATTTTTTTTTGCGTGATCGCTCGGTACACATCATTTTCGGATAGTACAAAAACAAAGCAGACCCAGCAACAGGTATATCGATGAATGCTGATTACTGAACATTATATTTACCATTCGATCATATAAACTGGTCTGTTGGTCCCAGCCCATCCTTCCAACCGTCCACTCTCTTGAGAAGGCAAATGCAGCTGTGGAGGAAGCTGCTGACGACGAGGAGGCACCGAGGGTCGTCAAAACTCCTGAGGAGCTTCTGATTGAGACTCTTGGCTCCAGCCTGTGCTGGGATGCAGCGCAGAGTGGGGAGGTTCTCAGCTACTTGGCTATGGGTCAATATCAAACAACCATAACAGGGGGTAATAACCAACCAATTTATAGGGAAAACAATGGTTGATGATAGGGGAACCAGGGGTACAGGCTTTTGACCCATAGCCACTTTGGAAACATCCTGAAAGCCTGTGGGCATTCTTCCTTTGTATCTAGTTCCAGTGTTGAGTGATATTTTCTTCGGTGTGGTGAACTTCATGTCAAATTTGTAGCATTGGACGTCCCATTTCTGTTCTGACCAGGTAGCCAGCGGAGACCGATGGTAACCACGTAATCTACGGTCCCATTTTGTTGGACATGGCATGACATGGCTAATGTGCAGGCCAACTGGGTTTGCCCAACTGGGTTTGCCTCGCTGGGAAATTTGTTTCACCCATCTTGAGAGGGGATCGACGCAGTCTCAATACTATCCTCAAGTGTTGAAGATATGGATTCGTTCATAGATGGGGTACTTTCAACACTATTTGATTCTTTACTTTCAAGATCCTGTAATGATGTTGGAATTGTTTTGGGCTGTCCAATGGAAGTGCCGGCCGGCATGTCCGAAAATTCGGACCCCATAAAGCAATATATTTTTTCCGTCAACCTTTTTGGATGACTTCGCACAGCCCGACAATGACTTGACTTTTACAGGCTTGAACTCCAAACTTGGCATTCTGTGACAACAGCGTAAAGGCCTAAAGGATTCAATGCCGCTTTTCTTCATCGTCATCCTGATTTGTTTTGATTTCTTGACCTCCAGAATCACTGTCCCATCTCCAAGGAGTGACGAAGCAGATTTCACTCGCTTCCTGCAGACGCACTTGGCCACATGGACAAAGGATGGGAGCATCTGATCATGGGTTTGTCCTCAACTTGCACACTCCAATGGTCTACCTCACAACTACGGTCAACATATGTGGGTAATATTGTAGGGTGAAGTCATTTGATGTCATTGATGACCAGACCCAGACCTTGGGGATCCAATGGATCTGAGTGAAACATCACACTGAAAAGGACGAGGCATGCCCTCTTTGAAGAGAACAAACTGTGGTTCTCTGGAAGGAACTACTTTTACAATATCATCTTCATAAAAACTCCGAAGACCCAAAAACCGAGAGTGGTATAGTATAATTATATAGTATAATTAATCAGTATTAATTGATCTCTAAAAAAACTCTAGGAAGACCCCAAAACACAAGAGTGGCAGAGTTCCAACCTGGTCGTTTCGCCTTCGGCAGATCCTCAGGTGACCTATGCGCAGAAACGCAAGCTACTGGAAGTCTTGAAGCATCGCATCGCTCACTTGGAGGAGCCGGAAGGAAGGTAAGGGAGGTTAGGCAGCAAATGAGTGGAGCAAGGAGAGTTTGAACCGGTTTTATAGGGGTTTATAGTGGTTATACCGTTTAATAATGGTGAATCATAGGGTAGAACAACCAAGAAGAATGGATGACACTGGTGAACACTGGCCTTGTCTTTTTGATTTTCTTGTATGTGTGTGTGTGAGTGAAACGGAGGTTGGATAATATTGACAACATTTGACAACTATTTTAGTTCATTGATTGGTAGGTTGGTGCAATCAAACAAGAAACCATCAGCAGGCACTTTGCGACTGGAAACCTCTGCAGTATGAGAGAAGGGTTAGGGGAAGATCCAATAGTCCTGTAGTCATCACCTTGGAGTGATCTTGCTGTTATGGAGGTTGTACCTGCACACAAATATATACACATATGACGCTGCTTATGCTGCTGGTGATGATGATGATGATGATGATGATGATGATGATGCATATAAATCGTTACAGGGTCCAGCCTGATTTTTGTATAATGTTATGTTCATGCGTGTGCATATGCACATGAAAGATCAATTTACACGCATGTGAGTGAATGCCTCTGAACTAATGAGTATGATGGGATATGGCGCAAAGCCATGCTGCTAGGAACCGGAAATGGTGCAGTCATGGGTCTCACAACTCAACATGATGCCCCAGGTTTCACATTCTTGGCATTCTCACAACTACGTAGTGTTTCGATCCACTCGCTTGTTGATGGTGATTCCGGTGGATTTGTATAATGTTAGCCAGACACACCTCATGGGTAAGCCCATGGGCAGCAACTTTGACTCTCACCAAGCCTAAAGGATTGGAGATGGGAGATGATGAGAGATATCCATCAATATCACCACTAACAGGTGCAGGATCATGATCCATGAATTGAACAGCACAGTTAAGTTATATTGCCATAGTTCACTGGCGAAATGTCCATTGCTGGCTGATGAATCCTGTGTGATGCTGATCTACCTGGCCTTCAAAATCTGCGACCATGCTCATGCTCCTACTGACTCCTGAGTGAAACATATGCCACTCCCATAAACCAGGTACGTTTCAGAGCAGTTGGTGGATCCGGTTGCATCACCTGCAGCTGTCAATATTTTTCTGTTGCATCATGACATTTCCACCATGGATGGATCCCAATCATTCCCGATCTACCTTTTGGAAGTCCAATATGTGCCAACAAGTTGTCTTTGACATATATATATATATACACAGTACATACCATGATGACCATGTGACCATGTGTAATTCATTGTCTAATTCATATCAACAGCCATGACCGTTCGACCCGCTCACTCCGTCGCTTGTATCGACAGAAGCCATGGCCATGGGTCAAAGTTCTCGGGTGAATGCATCAGATCCACCAGCCATCTGTGAGCCAACAAGAAATGTCTATTGACTGCTTGGAAGTTTGACAATTTTGTGATTCATGTCACTTATCATTAATTTGTTTGGATGAGGTCGACCCATGCACCAGTCATTTCTGCTGGTGATCTTGGCCCAGTGAACCTTTCTGCAAGCCTCAAGACCTGCCCTGGGTCTTGAGGCTTGGGAAAGGATCAACACACCAGACAGTGATATGTACATATATATGTACAATTTCATATGATATGTTGATGTGTTGATATGTTGATATTACTGAATTATCCAGACATGGTCGAAGTTCTTTGGTACCCTTTCATATCATTTGGTACCCTTTGTGCATTCAAAGACTCAAACGGATGTTTTTGCATTGCTTCATCCGGGACCCGTAACTGGTTGACCTCGCTTGGACACGGTGTCATGCGGTGTCCACCTGTCCACCTGTCCACGTGTCGTGGCAGGAGATCGAACAGAAGTTGTCTCGCCTGGAACGGCTGAGCGATGAGGAGCAAGGACTCTTCGATGCCATTGGCTCTGAGGATCTGCGCCTCAAGGCGAGGCGCCGCGGAGCGCCACAGAGCGCCCCCGGCTGTGGCTGGCCCTGGAGGGAGGACCTGGTCACCCCTTGGCGAACAGAATCACAGTGATGCGAGGCGAGAAATTGGTGTTCGCTAAAACATCACCCACCTGTGGCAGTTCCTTTGTTGTGATCATTGTTGCAATCAGGAGAAGTATTGAGAAGTAATTAATCATGAGTTATAATTAATACTATATCACTGTAAGCTCTGTCATAGTTGTTGGCCCCCAACATTGGCCCACCCACGAGCTGGTGAGTGGAGTGTGTCAAAGCATCATCACCTTCGACTTGGGGATGGGTAGGGGAACATTCCAACAGTTGGGTTGCGAGTTTGTTGGGCAACCAAAGAGGTACTCCTGTGACCTTTATGCCAATTGGCTTTCGGATGCTTTCGGAATATCACTCTTGAAGCCAATATCCTCACTACAGCCACCAAGAATAAAGAGTTGATTGTGGCGTAGCTAGTGCCAGTACCATCATGTGATGACTGAATTTAATCATGAATCAAAGTCGATGAACATGGCTGATACATGGCTGATACCATCAACTGAAGCTTGGTCCGCAAACAAACCCCAGTGACCATGTGCTGCCCAAGCTAAAAAGATGATCGACCATATATCCATCGATTTTACCATTACTAAGCAGTCAAAACCCATAATGAACCATAGTTGACCAGTTGACCTTATCTTTTCCATGGTTTCCATACATTTTTCGCCATTCTTAAGCATGATTCAAGTTCGACCCCATGGTCTCCCGCCAGGTGAAACAGGTGAATCTGGAGCTGCAGTCCATGGTGGAGGCCAAGCGTCTTACCAGCGCCTCGGTGATTTGAACAGCGAAAATGGGTAGGTTGAAACTCAAATCACCGAGGAACTGATCATCTTTTGCATGATAAAAACAATAAAAGCCAAAGAAATTGAAAGATACCGGGTAGTTCAGAAAAAACAGCCATCCGAGATGAACCACCGCTAAGACAATGGCCACCCCTTGCACCCCGATGTCAATGTTGACAGCAATGCTGCCCGCAGCAAGAGCATAAATGGCTGTTTTTTTTTGACCGCCGCCAGCGACCCAAAAACTCCACCAACGTTGAAAAAGGGAGAACGGGGGCTTAACAACTTTCACTTGTATTTTTGAAGGATGGCTGTTTTTTATGAACTACCCGGTATGGGTGTTAAAGGGGAGCCCCAAATCTTCCAGTTTATTATTGACCATTTTATAGTAATGAAACATAATTAAACCATCCACGTTTGAGGTCCGATATTTCCGGAAGCACCCCAATCCACCAAGGAAATGGACATTTTGTTTTTTCTTACAGATTTAAACAAAACTGGCACCAGTAATAATTTAAATCATTCCGAAACTCAACTGGTACCAGTTGGGTGTTTCTCAAAATAGGGGTACCCCCCAATCATCCATTAGTAGTTATTTCTAGTAATAAACCAACCATTTTTTGGGGTTCCCTATGACTTAAGAAACCACCACTTGGATGGAGAAGATTGGTAAACTCAACTGGTCCGCTAGCCGCTGGGCCTCCAGACATGATCAGCTCAATTCTGCCGGGCGCAGTGACGGACAACGGACCATGGCCGCGGATCCTCACCACCAGCACCCGAGGTGCTGAGAAAAGTGACTGCTTGGCCTCGTGGTAGCAGAAGCGGTGTGCCAGCTGGGTTTGATCCATTGGTTGATGATGGTTCATGTGTTACTGAAGCTATCTGAAGCTTGGTGATGTATTGGAAATGTATTTTCATTCTGATTTGTGAGGTTCATGGGGTCCATGCTTGTTGGAAACCCCAGATTTCATCCTTGTTCCAATATCGGCTCATGCGGTTTATTCTAGTTTCCCTGACCCATGGTTGTCGTTTTGCATTTGCCATGGGATTAAGACCTTTCCGACCCCATGGGCAGAATACTGACCAGCGGCCCTGATCACTGGCCAAATTAGCGACCCACCAGAGGCCACGATGATGACCCGAGACAGCGGTTCATTTCCAAGTTAGTGGGATTCGCTGGGTGTTTTTCGTTGCTCCTATATTTTTTGCAAGCTTGCTGCTTGTTATTTGTCGTTTCACAGCTTGTTGCTTGTTGTTTGGCTGTTTCATGTTGTTCTGCTGAAGCAAATCATGGAGAGGTCTGGAGAGCTCGGCTGAGCAGCCAACTGTTGATGAGCAGTGTCTCCTATCATCAGTCTTGTGGCTATAGATAGAAAGTGACTTCAAGTGGCTTGGGGATGTTTTGGGATGATCTACATTCATTGTAGCTCATCTAGAAGCTGTTGTTCTTTGGAGGAAGTATCCAATGCCATTGGGGGGGATCTGGAAAAATTCGATGACACTTGGTCGTTGAACTGGAGATCAATTGGAACATGGCACTTGTCACTCCGAACTATGGCTTTCCCAGAAACCATCGTTTTTTTTTTGGTGGAAGCTGTAGGACGCTCCCAGCGTACCACCCAACATTTCGACCCAAGACGAAGCCAACATGCGCTACATGGCTGGTACGTGGGCTGGTATCCACTTCACACGGACAGGCGTGTCATGGCGTGTCCGCGGCGGGGTGGCACCTTGGGATGGCCCTAAGGAACAGCTGGAGTCGAAGATGCAGCAAATCAAGGAGGAAATCGCCAAGGCCGAGGCCGGGAAAACGACAGATGCCAGCATCCTGGTGGATCAGCTACAACGGTCTCAGCTATGACCATGGTCCCTAACCAAGCCGGTGGTTCACAAGGCTGGCGGTTGACCTAGAATCCCCAAGCAGAACAGATATATCCTGGCGGAGAACCACAGAAATTGGGATCACACTTGGAAGTGTCCGTAATTTGCTCATGTCCAGATGGTTGGGAAAACCACCGTGAAATGTGCATGTTTTAAATGGTCGTATTGTTTGAAATAAGATAACCGTGCTGCTTGTATGCTGGACGACCTCTGAGCATCGTGGCATCGCAACGCCTTTTGGGGTCACAACGATGTGCTTGCGGTTACCTGGGCCTTGGAAGCCGGTGCTCCTAAGCCGAAGCGCGAACGAAGTGGGTGTATCCCAGACCCATGGGGCTATAGGTTGGAGATACCTTCCCAAATTCTGGGTTTAGTGAAAGCCCAGGCTCCTCTTGATCTGCGAACAGCATCCCTGTGTAGTGGTCTAATGACTTTTGATGACTTTTCGGAGGGGCTCCTGTAACGCATCAGATCACATCAGTCAAAAAGGCTAAATTCATCATCCCCCTTGAAAGGATTTCCGTAGGAATTCCTGGCTGTGATCCACTCATCGCTCCTATGGCAATGATTTGTGAAGAGTGTTGCCATTGCTGATTTGCATGTTGACTCACCTTGATGATGACGCTTCTCAGGCCGAAGGAAAGGCAAAGAAAGCGCAGGATGCCTTGGCTTGGGGGGATGGGGATTGAAAGGTTGATGGGTGGCATCTCTCACAGATCGGCACACAAGCTGCAGCTGAAAGATTCTATGAGCAAAGCGAGAAGCTTGACGACATAATACTTGATTGCCCATACAGTAAATGGATATCAAGACTGGAATTTGCCAAAGACTCACGTGCCTTTTCGAATCACAGAGTATCAAGGTCCATTCCCTCTCACAGGTACGTGGTTTTGCCATCCCACACAGGGTGCACGTCTTGGAGTTTCCAGCACCCGTGTGTGTTTTCGAACCAGGAACCATTAAGCAGAAGTGGCAGAAGTCCAATACACTTGCAGGATCTTGCATGGATATCATAAGAGTGGGGTTCTTGATCAACTTCCACCAGCAGTCTCGGCAGCTCATTGCAGCCAAACAAGGAAGCATTGCATAATTCCACAACCAGTTTTGGTCCAGACTTCGGGTAAGAACGGCTAGCCCTTGCTGCTCCAACAAGTGCAGTGGCTTGCCTCACCTCGAAGTGACAACATGCTGAGACGAAGCGATTTCAGCCACTGTGGAAGAATAGAATTACTTCATATAATTCAGGTATATTATATACCGGTATATATATTCTTTAGGTTCAGATGTATAAAACGGTGGTGGACACAAGGAAAATAGAGAAATATGTGTCCACAATTTCTGAGCCACATATATTTTCCCACATGCGCAAGACTGCAACATATACATATAGGTGCCTTTACACATACCTGTACGTATGTGTATGCAGGTAGGTATAGAATTGCATGCACATAAACATTTCCACAGACAGTCGCATACATACAGTACAGTACATGCATGCAAGCATGCATGCATAAGATACATACATACACAGAATACTACCAAACACGACTTAGGACTTTTGGAAGTGTAGTGAGCGGGACCAAACCCTAGGTCAGATGTTTATTTGTCACAAACCATGGCAAGCATACATTACTAATTGCATGCCGGCAAGATGCCTGTGGATGTGTTGCATTTTGCACGATGGCACACACACACAGACACACATGAAGCTGGAATATGCTGAGAAGAAGCGCGCATATGCGATGGACTGCTAATTGTCGTATCATATCGTATGCAAAAAACAGCCAGACACACAAATGAACGCATGACTTGAGGTTGTGGATTTGAGATTTGTTGCTAACCCATTATGACTCATTGTTTTTGCATGTATATGAGATCATAGCAAAGAAACGCATATGCGCATCGAGTTCTCGAAATATTTCAGGCTTTCTGGTAAAGTATATTGGTGTAGTATAGAAACATGCACGTTTAGTTCATGTAACCCATGATAGAAGGCTATGGCAGCTGTAGCATATCGTTTTGGACCGGTGTTAGTTTCACAAGGGCAGCTTCCAACAAAACAACACAAATGTCACATGACTTTGGATAACGTTGGTGGAGCAAATACAGGGCTGTCCTAAGTCACCGGGGCCTCCAAACATCAACAGCATTTAGCACCTCAGCTCGAGTATGACTTTGGCCCGGTCGCGCCTAGAACAACATCTATGCCTTTCTTGAGTGGTATCCGATGTCATATTTAGGTAGCATACCTACACATATGCACATAGACCTAAAGGTACGTATAAACAAATACATGCACATTGCACAAACATACATGGTGGTTTCTCAAAATTGGGGTACCCCCAAATCATCTAACATGAATCATTTATAGTTATATAATAAACCAACCATTCTTTTGGGGGGTTCCCTATTTTGAAAAACCACCATATGTTTAATCCGTTTCTTACATGTCACCCCTCCCACCTATCCATTTCCTCCATGGTTCCCAGCAGTTCCCACCAGTGCGGTAGCCTTCTTTGAGAAGCAGCCAGCCATAGCTGCCATAGCCAGGCTCTGGCACCCAAGTTGGAAGAGATCAAAACGCTTCACAGCGAAGTGAAGGCTGCAGAACCTGTACCTTGGTCCGTCAACAGAACAGTTGGTTGGGTGGTAAAGCTTGGGTGAATGATGATGAACGAATGGTAAATTCATGGCTAATAGCAAGCAAGAATAGGGATATACTAAGTACAACTGTTTGGTTGGTTGGTCGGTTGATTGGTTGGCTGATTGGTTGGTTGGTTGGTTGGTTGGTTGGTTGGTTGGTTGGCCGCTTGAGGTTGTGCTGCTCAATTACTGAATATTGAGGATTGATTCTGAACACAAGATAGAGCCATAATTGACGAAACATTAGCGGGAAAATATCCACCAGGGAATTCGACCTAGAATCAGATCTACAGGTGTCAGTGAATGCTCTGCCAGACTTGGAGTCAAATGAGTTTTGGCAGGCACTGGTTGATATTGTGGTGTTTCTATATGTTTCTATGAATGGCACTGGTTTAAGAGATTCTCTTGGCTTGGAATGATCCCGACATGTACTGACAAACGATCCTGACCAATGAACTAACACATGATCTTGCATTTCTCCGAATATAGACTGCAGTTGGCATGCAGTGTTTTACATTCTAATTTGCCTTGACAATTGCACTGGGCACATTCACTTTGACATTTGTTGTGGCATACCTACACCTGGCAAAAAGAACGCTTTTTTTTTCCTGAAATATATGGTTTTTTCTAGCATATTCTGACGTCTATATTTACATTTTTCAGAGAGGCAAAACGGACACTGGCACTTTTCTTGACACATGCAGCTACATGTTTTTTCTTTTTCTGAAATATGTTTTCCACGTGTTTCTACTCTATGATAGATTCTGGCAGGTATCCTCGCCTGTATTCCGACCTCTATTCCTGCAGGCACTCTGACATGTGTGTTGATCCGCTTTCAAAAAATGGTAGTTGCATGTGCACTCACCTGTGGACCTTTGATGACATTTGTGCCAGCATGGGGGCTTTCGACATCAAACAAATAGATTCAATCAGGGCTCCATGTGGTGGTGTCTCAAAATAGTGGACCCCCAAGTGATGGTGGGTTCATTCTTCTAAATGGTTTATGAAGGATGATAACTGGGGTAGGCATATGGAAACTCGCATGTTGCGGCCAGATTTTTCTTCCCATTAAAAACCACTGGATACTTCGTGGTGTTCCCTTAGGTGAACCCTCCCCCGCTGAAGAATGGCGACAAGATTCGGCAGCTGCGGCAGAAGTTGGGTGAACTGGATAGGCTGGAGAAGGCGGGGGCCCGGGTCCCTCAACCAGTGAGTCGCAGGAACCGGCATAGTTTGTATTGCAGTATGGTCATTGGTAATCCATGGTAATCCCCTAATCTCATTTTTTATCACAATGTATTAGCTATTGTTCCTCTTGTATCTCTTGTGGTTTATTTTCTTACATTAGGCATTACGAATCCTAATGAATCTCATCATTCACCATTACCAATCAGTATTAACCACTGTCAAACCACTACGAAGCATCAGTAACTCTCAGTTTCCATTCAGTGTTGCTAATCATCATAGTCACCAAGATTGGATGACCAAGGTTTCCTAGCCACAATCGTGAATCAACCATCATTCATCCTCAATCAACAATAGCCATCCCCAACCATTACAAAGCATCTTCAGGCATGATCAACCATCAACCCATCCATTGCCAAGCATGAACCACTTCAAAGCATCAACGATAACGGTAATCGTCCACTGCTAAGCATCAACCATTGCTTGCAGGCCACGAAAGCTCGAGGACGCCCGGCGCGGGGGTCTGGAGCTGAGGAACCCTGGAATCCTGGTGGAAGATTTGTGGTTTTGGCTGAGTAAGATATGGTGGTTTCTCAAGCCATAGGGGACCCCAAAAATGGTTGGTTTATTACCAAAAAAGGTTAATAATAGATGACTGGGGGGTCCCCCTATTTTGAGAAACAGCCATATAGGGGTGTCTGAAAATAAGAAGCCCCCCAAAAAAATGGTTGGTTTACTACTATTGAACGATTAATGACTTGGATGATTTGGGGGTACCCCAATTTTTGAGAAACCACCAACTAGCAGTAGTTTTACAACCAATTCCGAACATTTGCCCGGAAACTTACGAGCACGTAATAGCTGGAAATTTTGGACCCTCAAATTTGCAGGCCTGTTGCTTTTTGCTTCTGCAAGAGAACAACCCCAAGCACTAAACCCACACACCACCCCTACTGCATCCCTGCAGTGGCATACCAAGTAAGACATGAATATATAAGAAAAACAGAGAGAGAGAGAGAGAGGAGATAGAGAGGAGAGAGAAAAAGAGAGAGAAATAGAAAAAAGAGAACCACATTTTGAAAAAAAAACACATAGTTTCATTAGGACCTTTAACAGCATTGAACAGGTATAAAGTTGGGCAACAATTCATGTCTGCAACATGGATAGGATGAGATCAATTGCAGTACCCCGACAGAAGGAACAGCCTATGTGCTTGCTGGATGATTACTGTAAAAGTGCTTGCTCACCAGGAAGCAACACAAAGGTGTTCAGCCAATGCCCTCAGCAAATGGTGGTTTCTCAAAATCGAGGTACCCCCCAAAAGAGCCTTTTTAAGAAAATTTTTGGTAATACAGCAACCATTTTTGGGGTTCCCTGTTTTGAGAAACCCTGGAATCAACAAGAGCAACAAGAACAGATGGGGTCAATCATGTTGTGACGCTATATCTAAATAGGTATCCCTCAAAGGTCGATGCTTTCGCTCTTATGATCAGATGGTTCGGGATTAGCAGCATGACGTCACACCCCAAACGAACCAGAACACACGCAGCGGATGACGTGGTACACACAAATGGTGGTTTCTCAAAATAGGGGTACCCCTAAATCATCCATTTATAGCCATTTAGTAGCACTAAACCAACCATTTTGGGGGTCCCATATTTTGAGAAACCACCAAATGGCATGTTGGAAGCTGAAACTGCTCCCGGACCCATCCAGGACATGCCTCCATAGATGAGCTGAAAAGGCGCGCTTGCGTGCCGTGGCAGTGAGCCATGCAAGGTTCGTGGTTTGCTGCAGCGGTTGGTTGTCGATCCAACGGCTTTGACCATCAAGGGCCTAGTGGCGCATTGAGCTTACAGAGCATGTGAGAGCTTGATCCTTTTTCACGTGTGCTTGATGAGATTCAAGAAAACAGTCAGCTGGACGAGCAGAAATGGAAGGAGGAACCGACCAAACGGATCATCACTATGGACCATTAGATAAATCTAGAATTGACCATGATGAACCCTGTCCAATTCCAGGCGACCCCATGGCGACCCCATGACCCGAGTTGACCGGTTCGGCGCAGGTTGGGTGAACGCCCCGAGTTGGAGGAGGCCGCGCAGGAGTTGGAACGTCGCGCCCGAGGGTGGCTGGAGAGTGATGAGGCGTGGCGGGTACAGGAGGCCTGGAGCCAGGGGTACCCAGAAAAACCAAGGGGCCCCGGGCCGCCCTGGGGAGCACCGGGAGGTTTCTAAGCACCTGTGAATGAGCCATAGTTGGATGGTGAACCAACCAATCTGGCAGGTGGTTTGATGATTGATGGACATTTTTTGATTTTTACTAAAAATGTATTCCACAAAGGGTTGGTTGGTTGACAAATATTAATGTTCTCATAGGGGTTGAAACTACCAATCAGTAATGATTAGTTGGATGGAATATGAACAGCAATTAACAATGAAGCAGCAATAATAATTGCTAATGATAGGCAATTGACGATAAGCAGAAGTATGGAAGCAGCAATTAATCATGGTACTTAATGAGCTGGTTAGGTAAGGTAAATAGTAGGAGACAATAACCAGCAATAATAAGAAATATCAACTATATGGTAGTCAAAAGTGGGGACACACACTCAACAATTAACCATGGTTACTAAGTGATGGTCAACCAACAATAATGTATTGGCATACAGCTATAACTGGTTGGTGGTTTTGGACATTTCTTATATTTATTTGAGATGGTTGGCTGGTTGACTTGCGCATATTTTTGGGATGCCGAAATGGCCCAAACCACCAACCAGGCAATGTATGAACCAGCTATAGCTTGTTGGTTGGTGAAGCAACTCTTAGTGATCAGTTGGATATGACCAACACAATGTGGCATTATACCCTTTGGAAAATATGCTAATTAAGCATAATTGACTCGCTAAATTGATTGAGACATCATTATTAATTATTGATTGTGTATGATGTTGATGAATATCTCTGCAATTACTTTCTTTACAGCCGATCTTACCACAGCCGTAGCATCCCCACAGGCAAATGGGATGTTTCATTCGCGGATCCGGCTTCGCCGCATGGTCGGGCAGACCACGCAAGCACACATCCGGCAACTCTGGGTGGTTTCTCAAAACAAGGGTGCCCCCAAATCATCCCACATTAATTTAATCATTGTTTGTCAATAAACAAACCATGTTTGGGGTCCCCTACGACTTAAGGAAACCCCACATGAACGCAAATGAATTACCCATGATTGTAGCCCAGGGATGGGCACAGGGCCCGTTCAAGCGCCAGGTGTTCGAACAGCGACTGGAGGTATCTGAGTTGCCAGCGCATGTTGTTGTTCTGCTATGGAGTCTTTGGAGTGTTGTATTACTTATCGGCTTATGGGCTTATGGGATTGAGTTGCCAGCTTATGTTGTATTACTTATGGGCTTAGTTGTCTCAATAACAAGTTACTTATGGACTTGGACAATTGGAGATCTCTCCGTCAGCAAACCTGTATGGATCTTAGCAGCTCAGCCAGAGACGGGTAAAACTGGCGGTCAACTCCATCTTAGATCTGCTACCAGGGCCATCAATGACACACCAACATGTCATCGCCAGGGACATTCCGTGGGTAGAATCACAAGCTCAATCGACTTGTATGGTGGGGAATATCACTGTGGCTTGTTAAACGCTGCTTGGATAGCACCTTTGCTTGGACTCAAGTCAGGATCATGATGGGAATCTGAGGGGATTTTAAGGTGATTTTGGTGACTTTGATGGGAATCTGATGGAGAATGAGAATGATGGGAATCAGGATCATGATGATTTTACTGTATGATAGGAATCTGATGGGTGGGTTCAAATATTTTCCAGGGAACTCGACGAGAGGAAAGGGCTGCCATGGACAAGTATTTAAATAAACCGCCATGTGCAATCATGATTGCTGAATGATGTTTGAACATCCAAGAATTACGACAGTTCACTATGATTGAATATTGGTTAGCTAGCCATGATTGACTAAACAGTATTGATTTTTTAGTCAACCATTATAATTGTTTCTTTTGGAGCTGGCTTGTTGAAGCCACCTCTTTAATTGTGCCAGCATGGAAACATCACCTTTCCGTTGGCAGGTGATGTGATCTCTGCTGAGACACCACTCTGTGGTGAGAAAGATGTCAACATTCCACCTTCTGGATCTCAACATCTGATTGATATGCGTTGAATTTTGTTTTTTGGCCGGATGCTTCAGATGGCTATCCGTCAATATTAACCAACCAATTATAGGGGATAATGACCAATCACAATAAGGGAAAACAATGGGTAATGCTGGGGAACCAGGGGTACAGGGTTTTGACCCACAGCCAGATGGGTCATTATGGTCATGGTCATTATGGTCATGGTCATTACATGTCATTAGCATCATGCGATCGTTTTTGTCAAAACATTTATTTTGTGTTTGGTCCGTTCTTACGAACATACTCCTGGTGCATTTATCCCCGTGTCACTCTGATGACGTTCAGCATTCCACAGTGACTATGTTTCACATTAATGGCAATTCAACTTATGTACGACAACATTTGTTAATGATGGTGAAAAATGGTTTATACTTAACCAAGTGTAATGCTGGTAAATATGTTCATAAGCAGCATTAGTATGTTCAATAGCGGTGCATGGTTGATTCACGATGTTAATGCTGCGGGTTATTTACCGTAGCAATTGATTAGTGGTCAATAAATGAATATATAGAATCATGGTACTAGTGACCATGAATGGCTATGATAGGCTTTGTTTATAGTCATACTACCATCGTTAAACATTATGAACCACTATTATTACCATAGTAATGACAACTAGTAGCCATCATTAATCACCATGAATCACTCTGAACCACCATTATGACTATGAAGCATTACCATCATTGGTCATTGGCTAATCACTATTATTACCTCGGTTATAGTGGTTAATGATGGTCAATGATCGTAGGGATGAACGCGCTGTTTGGTACTCCTGCAGCAGATAGCGCGGCTGTTGAGGTCTGCTGTTGACGTGGTTATGACTGGTTCAGATGCCGGTTGATACTAGTTACCACTAGTAGTTCTTCAATCTGGTTGATGATGCCCTAATATGCTCAAATTTAATGACAGTTGATACTGCTTATATAATACTGGTTGACAAACTGGTTGATGATCATTCCAGTGAACTTGATGATCATTCCAGTTGATGATAGTTAATGATAGTTCTTCAAACTGGTTGATGATCAACTGGAATTCCGCTTCATGATTGTGATGGTTGATAGTTGATGGTTGATAGTTAACATCCAGTTGATGATCATTCAACTGGTTGATGATCGTTTCCGCTCACACTTTGAATTCCAACATCGAGTGAAACGCCGAAACGCCGTACTCCGAAGCGAAGGCCAACCTCCGCGTGGGTGTGAGAACGGCGCAGGGGATCCCAGAGACTGATGGCCCACCGAGCTTCCTCAATCATCAACATAGGGGTGTTTCTCAAAAATATGGTTCATGTAAAGGATGCTTATTATACTTAAGAGCCTCAATCATCAACATTATATGGTGCTTCTCAACATATGAGCCTCAAAAATGGTAAATGTAGATGATGATTTGGGGTACGTGCCCCCAAATTATCCGATATTAATCAATGTTTATGAATAACCATTTTTGGGGTACCCTATGGAACCCTCGATCATGGACAACTCATTGGGCCACCTATGACCGGCTGGTCAGCGTTTTCATAGGCCTCGCAGCAGCGGTGGTGGTGGTGGCGGTGGCTACAGCGTCGTGAGTGGCGGGGCGAAAGCCGCAAAGGCCAAGGCAAAGTCCACGGGAACCCGCAACGCATTCGGCGCCTTGGCCTAGGCGAAGCAGTGAAGCAAAAGGCACGACGTAGCTAGCCAGTGAGGCCACAGTAGACGCTAGGCATACATAGGCATTTCTGACTATTTTGAAGACGTATCTAGTTTTTACGAACATGGCATATGTAAGACTTAGCATCCATGTTTGCAACAGTCGTATGTCTCTTATGTGCACATATGTCTATGATGGGTGGAGATTACTTCAATGTTTTGTAGGCCTTCGGCCAAGGCCACATACTTCGGTGCGTGTGCCCGCACTTGTACAGAGTATGGCCCTGGACAAAAAAAGCAAGCCGAGCGTCTTTGCTGCCAGTATGTAGCCCAACAGGAGCCATTGGACAAGTTTCTTGGTTGTCACAGCCGCAAACTCATAGCTATACTAGTATACTTGCCTGGTAGAAGTGGAGATACATGACCCCTAACCCTCCCAAAGCCATGATGCCTCTTGGGGAAGGCTGACAGTAACTTTGGAGTAAGCCATCCACATCGTATAAATCACCTGGGAGCCGGCTCTGACTTGATCATGTTCACTTGGTAGCTCACCAGTGGCCAATGTCTGATATTGGCAGCATTTGGCAGCTAGTTTTGGGTGGTAGAACTACATTAGCAACTTGGAATATGGGTGTTTCTCAAAATTGGGGACCCCAGAATAGTTGGCTTATTCCTATAAATGGTTAATGACTTGCATGACTTGGGGGGCCCCCGGCGCCCGAGAAACACCCAGCCTTTAGTGCAACTCGGACCTGGGAGTTTTCGATGGCTGGGGCCCCTGTTTATGGAAGTCGATTGTGACCGCCGCCTGTGCATTGGCCATCATCAAGGGTGCTCAACTTAAAATCTATGAAAATAACTTTTTTCCAATAATTTTTTTTCCAAGTCACCCTGAAACCGTCAAACTTAAGAAGATTCTACTGCGGCTCTGCATGGTCAGCCTGAAGAAATGCTGCTGTTTCCACGGTCAATTGGTTTGTTGAGAGGTATGATCCGTTAAGGGGGTTATACTTAGCCAAGCTCATCATGGTCAGCGAGGTGGTCATTGGGCAATGGAGGTTTGAACATCGCTGCGATTGTCCATGGTTGTGGGATATGGTCAAATAGTTCATGGTTATTGAGCTTCAGCATGAGATGGTCCAAGGTTCCAGGCTTGAACTCTAATCTTGACAATTTGGTTCCTTGAGCTTCTTTGCATTTGAAATCAATGGGTCATTTTTTGATGCCCAGCCTGGAAACTTTGCAAGCAGGGGTGCGAATGATGGGGTAAAGTCCCTCTAACAACTAATGTTTACCACTTAGTTGGTTTTCTTGAGTTGATTATAACTGTGTTAGAGATATATGCATATATCTGTTTGACGGTATAAAATGACATATTCGATGTGCATTTTCGATGTCTTCAAGGAAAGCAACTAAGTACTGGGTGCCCGGAATTTCCTGCAATCTCTCCGCAGGCAGCGATTGTCTCGTGCGATCGAACAAAGCTGGGGCGTTGGGTTGGGCCTGTCGCCATCCAAAGTCATTCCCAGCTCTAAGTACAGCTGAACCCTTCAACCAAGTGGTTGATTTGGGGGCAGAACTAGCACCAGCCGTGCCTTTGGCTTCCTCATGGCAAACGCGCAGGCACCTTTTCTAGTTGAGATCTTCGAAAATCGTCACCCAACACCGTAGGCCACCACCAGAAGATCCCAGGGCTGTTGCGATTTTTGATCATGCAAGCCACCCAAACTTTATGGACGGTCTCCATACGGTTGATATCATAGTTCCGGGCTGGATCATGCACACATATCCATACACTATCAAATGTAAGCTCCAGTCGGATCATTTGCAAGGATGAAGTCTGAAGTTGGAACCCTGTTCGATCAAGGGTAAGGGCATTTGATTAGTGGAATCAATGGCAATACCTATGATGCAACCAGAAGCAATCAACTTGGTAGCTTTTGGAAGCTGCCCAAGATCTAGTTCTGGAACGCCTCAGTGACTCCGTTTCTGACTGGAAGAGCGCTTGTTTGGACCCGCAGCTGTAGCTTGTCCAACAGTCATGAAGGTCAGATGATATTCTTGTCCTGTGGGTGATTGAGATATTGAGCGTTTGTGATGATCAAACCTTGGTGGAATCACATCACTACGAAATTCATGACTATCAGAATGATGATTCATGATAGCATTTGATGGCGGCCAGATTAGATATATAGACAATCATTGACTTGGGGCTTAGATCTCTTTTTCGGGGTGCTCGCCCCACCTTTAAGTGCCTCAGTCCGACACAGTCATTCGAGTGTTCGATGATTGGAACCTTTGGAACGAAAGCACCGATTCGCACCCACAAAAAAGTAGCAGATCATCGAAGTGTCGGGCTTTTTTCACCGGAAAGTGAGACGCCATGAGCACCGAACCCGGCGAAGAACCGGAACCCGGTTCCACTGAGACCAAAGCTGCTGGGTTTTGACATGTCGTTCAGGGGGGTGAGTCATACCCACAGTTGCAGCTAGCAGCTAGAAGCTGAGAGTGCTGATGTACAGCTGGAGGAGTCATGGTCAAAGTTGCCGGTTTCACTATGTTTCACTCTTCTGCCAACCAACATGTCTCACTGGAAGGTGAACATCCACAAGTCGATGTACGAATTTTTCATCCATAGGTTGTATGTATGGTGACATCCATAGGTCCAGGAAACTCACAGATCCCCAGTGTACACTGCAAAACCATGAGATTGGCAAATGTTTGAGGCGGTGGCTTGGAGGCTCTCCAGTGAATGAACAATGCATTTCCCAACACTGGACATTCGCGTTTTGAGTCATATCCCTGGGTGGATCTCGACCGCAGACTGCCTCTTTGTTCCAGTAGATTCTACAGTTATAACCGCTATAGCCTGGATAAGACGAGCCGAAAGATGATGGGAAGACTTGGAGAAAAGCATCCTTACTCTAAAAACAAAGGACCCATGGCAAAGCCCTGAGTTTAAGCCACAAATGATGCTCAGGATGTGGCCATGGAGGCTGAAAAGACTGAAGAGGACCAACTCTTATACGACTCCTGGCAGAATCTACCAATATTACTGTGGTGGTGGTGGTGGTGGTGGTGGTGGGGGGGGTGGTG